>CM021101.1:299711015-300239698 GCA_007115665.2 Sequoiadendron giganteum
GGTGGAGACATTTCCTATTGGGGCATAGATTTGAGTTACATAGTGACCGTCGAAGCCTATAATACATCTTCATGCAGCCCAATCTTAATGCCAGGCAGAGGTGATGGATGGATTTTATTTGTGAGTATGAATTATAGGTGAAGTTTTTCCAAGGGAAGGAGAACATAGTTGCCGATGCTCTCAACAGACAGAGACACAAGTTGTTAGTAGTGAATTTTGGTGTGGGTTTGGGGAATTAGATCCTTTCTTCACTTCCTATGGACAACTGGTATCAAGAGGTGAGATCAGAGATAGAGACAGACATAACTATTGAGGGAAGATTCTTAGGTTATTCTCTAGAGTTAGATGGTTTGTTGAGACACATGGGATGCATTTATGTTCCATCTTTTGGAGATCTTTTTATGTTGGTTATGATAGAGGCACATCAGGCACCTTATTCAGCTCATCCTAGAGTGAAGAAGATGCATGCTGATTTGTGACAACTATACTTTTGGGTAGGTATGAAGTGAGACATCGCTGAATTTGTGTCGAGGTGTTTGGAGTGTCAGCCTATGAAGGCCGAACACCAGCATTCAGTAGGACTTCTGCAGCCACATTTGGTGCCAGAGTGGAAATGGGATATAATCTCATTGGATTTCATTGTTGGGTTACCCAACTCTTCACGACGACACGATGCCATTATGGTGACGGTGGATAGGTTGACGAAGGTAGCACACTTCTCACCTATTAATTCATCTTATAATACTTCATCCATTTCTAGAGTGTTCATGGGAGATATTGTTAGGTTGCATGGTATTCCTCATCAAATCATTTTTGACAGGGATCTTGTGTTCACCTTAGCTCTTTGGACGTCATTACAACATGCCATGGGGACGCAGTTGAACTTTAGTTCAACGTATCACCTTGAGATAGATGTACAGACTGAGAGGGTCAACTAGATCCTTGAGGATATGTTACACATGTATGTGATTGACCAACATACATGATGGGAGGATTATCTCCATTTAGTGGAGTTTGCACATAATAACAACTATCAGAGTTCGATTGGTATGCCTCCTTTCAAAGCATTATATGGACGACCATGTCAGACTCCTTTGAGTTGGGATCAATTAGAGGACACAGTTCTATTGGGACTTGAGATGCTTTAGGACATGGAGCAACAGGTAATCCGGATCAGGGAACATTTGGTTGCTGCATAGGATAGGCAGAAAAAGTATGTAGATGTTCATTGGGTGGACCGTTAGTTTGCAGTAGGTGACCAAGTCTTTTTGTGAGTGCATTTGCGAAAGAGTCCAATTCTATATGGAAAGGGCTCTAAGCTCACGACTCACTTCATCGGGCCATTCAATATTCTTGAGAAGATTGGACTAGTAGCTTATTGTCTTGCTTTTCTGCGTAGTCTCTAGCGCATACATGACATATTCCATGTTTCAGTACTCAGGCTTTACCACCCTGATATATCTCACATCCTTGATTGGAATTCCTTATAGGTAGAGGATGGGTAGATGGCTTTGGAGCTCGTGGCTGTCATACAACACATGAGAGTTTCCCTTAGGGGTCGAGATATTGAGAAGGTTAGGGTCTAGTGGGATTCAAGAGATGATACATCGACTACTTGGGAGGATGCGACCAGGATGAGGGAGCTCTATCCCTATTTGTTGATAGGCTTCCAAGAGTAAGCCTGATCCTAGGGGGAAGGATGTAGCACCCCTCTGATTTTCTTATATTTTCTGATAGTGCTTTTATTTTGATAGACTATGATACTATGATGTTATTTGATCACTGACATTATAGCGATGATGGTTTTTATATTGAGATGTGGTGGTTCACTAGATTGATGATTATTGATTGTGACATGCTCTCTAGTTAGCATAGTTGATTATGTGAGTTGGTATTGATATATGTTCATCTATAGTTATTTGATGTTTGAGTTTCATCAGTTTTGATGTGACATTGTATTGGTGAAGGAAACGAGATTGCATCACTCGCTTGCGAGCATCCTGCGATTTCCATGATTTTCTCTTCACGGTGTGACTGTTCATGATCTATATACATGTACAACATATGTTTTGATTGCAAGATTGTAGGTACAAGACATTGACTCCACCTGGATTCATAGGTTTGAGCATGTCCATTGCCCAATGTAGTAGTTGATTGGGAGGTAGTAACAAGATTTCCTTGTCAAACCACAACCCTAGTCATAGTGTGTTGTTAGTGCTTGTTTTGGTCATGCTTTGTTGTCATGTTGTCCCCGTTTACCTTGTCGTTTAATTATTTTGTAAGGTATGCTCTGTGGGAAATTAATGTTAATTAATGGTTATAATGTTTTAAATTGATTATTTATTTAATCGTGATTAATGTTGTTAGAAGCTTTAAATTTGATTTAATTAATTAGATTTAATTTATTATGTAAATTTATTTAATTATTTAGATTAAACTTATTTTACATAGTGATTAAATTAATTAGATTAAATTCTATATTAAATTGTTAGATTATAAAAGTTTATTTAATTAATTATTTGAATTAATTAAATAAAGTTGTGAATTTTAATAGATGGATAATTAAAATTAATATTTGATTTTAAACTATTTAATAAACAAATATCTTATAAAATATGTAAGAGGAATCTTGGGATTTGATTTGGAAAGATATTTTGGGATTCTGACATGAGTTAGAAATTTGAAAAACTGGTGTCGGGAAATAATTCACGGAGAGAATAATTGCATTAACTGAAAGAGGGAAAAAGGGTATTTCACGAGAATGAAAATGGGATTTTGGGGTTGTTGAAAATTGGAAGAAGCTCTCGAGAAATTGGCTTTGGTTTTATTTTGAATTTTCTCGAAAAGAGGATCATTTTGGAAGAGGCTTTGATAATTTTGGAATCTGAAGGTGGGCTCTACTTCAAACTTCAATTCTTCAAGCATCTGTAATAGGTTCTTTATTGTTTTTATTTAGATTCAAATTGGAAAAGATTGCCTGTACAATGAAGAAGATTTAATTTGTGTTAAAGCTTTAATATTTTTTGAAATTGGAAAGATTGCCATGAAAGCTTTAGAGCCTCAAATTAAATTCTTTTATTCTTTTGAAAAGATGAATTGCTTTAAAACAGTAGAATTGTCAAAATGATAATATAGAAAAATTGGAAAACCTCTGTATGAATTGATTTCAATCTTCTTGTCAAAATTTGTAGAAAACCTCTTATTGTATTGGAAAAGATCTTCCTGTAGAAGATTATTGTTTTCTTTTTCCAATTAGATTCATTTGGGCTTGGGAAATTAAGAACCTTTGGTAAATTTGTAAATATCCTCCTATAGATTTTTTTGTAAAAATTGCTCTTCTGGAGCAATTGTTTTGATACATTTATATATATTTGAATATATATATATACATATACAAATATATATACATATTTATATAGAGTTCCTATAAACATATATTTTGAAAAAAACTAGAAGGGAAATTTTGTACGGTGATTTTGAAATATTAAATCGCAAGAAATTTTAATGATAAAAATTTACAAGTTTTAAATTTGATGGAGGTTGGGGGCTACCCCCACAACTACCCCCATAGGGAGGTGGTGCCGTGGGCTCCCCATATGGGGAGTCGGCTGTGTAAACAACCCAAAACTTTATTGTTGGCTTCAAACACTTTCATCCGTCTGTGTAATTCAATTTTTATTATATTTGATTTTTAATATATAAAAAATATAATATATATTATATATGCATAAATACATATATATGTAAATATATATATTAATATGGGGTTGGGGCCCTAGCTCGGTTGGCTAAATCTTTCCTGTTGCAGGAGGTTGGTCACGAGGTCTAGTCTCCCCAACCCCTGTGGTACCGGAGGGCATGTCACACCAGCGCCACCAGTCACGTTAAAAGTTTACCAGGCGCACTGTAGTTTATAGGGGGTCGTGCTACTCGATTCCTGTAGTCTAATAAAAATAAAATAAAAATAAACATATATATATTAATATATATATATATATATATTTTATAGTTGTTTGGGATTGTAATTAATTTTTGAATATTTATATATATAATTATATATAAATACATATATAATTATGTATATAATCAAATATATATATATATATATATATATATTTAAATGAATTTTATATTAGGTGCATCCATATGCATGAATTATATGTTTTTTAAATGAAATGATTTAAAAGAAAGAGAAAATGATTTTTATATTGATGTAAATTGGGGAAATTGAATTAAATAATTAGATTTAATTTCTTTATTGAATATAAATGAAATTGTATTAAGTTAGAATTATTTTGAGCAATGTATTATTGTTTTCTTGAAATGGAAATAAGATTAATGAAATAATTATGATAGTTTTATTACTTGTGTGAATTGCTTATTTAATTATCATGTTTTTTGTTCATGTAAGTTGGGAAATCTGTTAGTTGTGAATGTGTAAGCCTTCGAGATGTAATATTTTGTGGGGGTTTTTGTGATATTTTTTTAATCCCTTTGTTTTCACCTAGTTGTGATTTGGTTTAAACACCCGGTTACTACGAATGGGTTGTGTTGCCTTTTGCATTATGGTTGGGATTTAATATCTGTTTTTGTGCACTTTGTTTACCCTTGGTTTATAGATTAGATCCTTGTGTTTTCAGTAGGGGAGTGGCTCTCAATGGGGGCTAACACACAAAGTGGTGCCAAAATAACTCATGTGAGAGTCAGATAATTCAGTGGAAATTAAATAAATGTATTAGGGGAAAGGGTAGTCTTAAAACACATAACTTGTTAATTGTGCCTCGCTCATTCGCTCAAGGGATCGCTAGGAATGGAAGGATCATTATCTTGTCCCTTTGAAAGATATTTGATTCTGCATCGGTTTGCATGTGGGACCAGAGATCATGAGAGGCTACTAGGATAACCCAAGATGGGGGCCGGGGCCTAGGAAGTGGTGGAGCTTTTATTTTTTCCCCTTATAGGTTTATTTTATCCTCAACCCTAATTGGTTGGGTTTTGGGTTCTACAAATAAGTCTGGGTCATGGGTTTTCTTTTCAAACATTGACTTGTTACCAATGGTGGTCAGTTGTCTAAGTGGTGTTTTATCCCTTTTTGATCATGTCTTTACCAACCCCTTTTACCCATCCTCTCGGTTTTTGCATCCTGACCGTGTTATATTTTCCATAGTGTCGAGCTGATAAATTGTTTTAGATTAACCTCTAAATAATATTTTCGACCTCAAGGGTCGTTTCCCCATCCACCTAGTCGGTCCCTTTCTTTATAATAAATTTTTCGCATGTGCAGATTGCATGATCGTTGGATGCAATAATCTTCATCTAGACCGTTCCTCGCAGACCTCGCAAGGTTTCTGCTTACGTCATAAAAATGGTGTGAGGCATGTGAGATGCTGCCACCTGTTGCATTTGATGGTGGGGACTAGTTTTGCTTGTTGACCAATGGAGGATGCTGTTGCTGATAGCTGTTTCTTTACCGACGCATCGTGGTCGTTCCTCGTTGACCTCACATAATTAAAACTTCAGTTTCAATAATGTTGTGAGGTGTGCGATTTGTTGACACGTGGAGGCTGATGCTGTATGATGGATGACCGAGGTGGGGCCCCTTCCATGCTGATGTGTTGCCTGGTAGGTGATTTCCTATTTGCCTGAGGACTAAAAAAATGATGTGGCATTTTCAAACTATTTTGACTTAATCTGGACCATTCTCCTTGCCTACATTGTTTTTGATCAACAACTCACATTTGAATAAACTGGTGTTGTACTATAGCCATTTTATCTCTCACGAGTGAATAGTAAAGGTCAAGTTTGACTCTGCCAGCATAATTAAATGCTAAAAGATTAGCTAATTGCTATTTTCATGTTTTATTTTCATGTTGAAGATGAATTGCTTGGTGCCGAGCAAAGAAAACCATTCTTGTGATTTTCCAGCTTCACTATCAATAGCATTCTACAAGTGTAAACGTAAGTAACACGTACACCATCTTTTGTATCTTCAAAAAGTTTTATGATTGCTTGAGGAACTATTTTCAATTATTTCCTATTTCGTTTTTGAAAGATTGTTCGGGTAGATTTGATTTAGAGGATCTTAAGGTTAGTCTTTATAATTGCTGAGATTTATATAATTGTAAAGCATTCGCTACTTAAGGCTATAGGGAGAAAATTGTAATTGCTTTCCATTTGAAAATAAGAAAACCCTAGCTCGAATTATCATCTGTCTTATATAAAATGGCACCCAAGGCCTGAAGTTCTAGTTCTGAAACCACTACCAGGTCTTTCTCCCAAGATGTTATTTATTTGTTGAAGCCCTCTACTAACAAGAAGAAAGAGGGAAAGGTTTTGTTCTATGGGCCTTTACTCTTGGAAGGGTTAACAGACAAGCGGTGTGCAATTCAAGATGCCGAGTTACCATATACCGGGTGGCAATTGTTCTCCAATTGGTTTGGGAACATGAATTTGTTGGTCTCTTTGTGTAATCCATGGAGATTGGACTTGGGTAAGGTGGTGGTGCCTAATGTCTACTTGGATGTAGATCTTTTAAAGGATGTTGCTGCGAGATATGATCCTGTGACCCGAGTTGTCAAAACTCACGCTGGTGTACAAATGATTAAGATAACCAGAGAAGAAATCACATATATTTTTAGTTTGCATGAATGGAGTCGAGATATGGTTCTTGTCAACCTTGAGGTTTTCAAACAAGAATATAGAAATACTAAGGTTTGTTCAGAACATCCCTTTTGATACCTCATTTGGCTATCTCGGGAAGAGGAAATAATCAAAAGAAGGTAGTGATCGGCAGGAATGAGCCTGAACCTTTTCCTGTGGACTATTTCTCTAGTTATTTCAAGAAGATTGTTTGTGCTTTATGTAAAGTTTTGGGAGTCATTTTAAAGACAACCCTACCTACCAATATTATGTATATGGTTGTAAATCTCTAGCACCCGAGTTTCAACATGGTGTATGATTTTGCCACTTACCTAGCAAAGAAAATGCACACAGGTCTAGTGGCTCTAAAGGAGGGGAGGAATTGGGTTGGATTCAGGTGGTTTTCCTTGTTAATCCACATGTTTTTGTATAGGGGTCAGGCTGTGTTTGAAAAAGATATGGAATTAAAGAAGAAGGAAGGAAGTATTGAAATGCCTGTCCAATATTGGACTAGGATCCTTGACATGCATGATCACAAGTTTGATTATGTAACATTCCATAATGTCTTTGGATCCAAATTAAGAAAGGCTCTGGTTTGTGACCCCCCAAGGATTCCAAAGGAAATTCATGATTTCTTTTCAGACAGATAAATTTTCTAAGAAGATCTGTCACAAATTTTGCTAAGACTATCCGTACAATATCTAAGATGCTGAAGAAGGGAGAAAAGATAGTATGGACAGGAGAACCATCCAAATCCTTTTAGGCTATCAAAGATGCAATCAAGAAAGCCCCTATTCTCAAGTCACTTGATTATTCAAAACCATTCCAGTTGTTTACTTTTGCTTCTTTTCATACTATAGCTAGAGTGCTATTACAAAAGAACAATGATGGTTTTAAACAACCAATTGCATTCTTTAGCAAATCATTGCAAGCTGCAAAATTAAAATATGATATATCAAAAAAGTAGGCATATGCCCTGGTAAAGGCAGTTAAGAATTTTAAGCCTTACTTGATGGGAGCAATTGTTGTTGCATAGGTGCCGACGGGTGCAGTTAAAGATATTTTCACTCAACAAGAGACTACAGGAAGGAGATGTAGATGGATAAACAAAATCCAAGAATTTAATATCGACATATAAATCACTAAGCTTGTTAATGATAGAAGCAAATCTAGAGGCAAATCAAATAAACCAGATAGAGCAAAAGAACATTGCACCTATTTGTGATATGCAAACTTGTGGCTGGTATAGGAAGATTGATGAGTATCTAAAAACAATGCAATGTCTTGAAGGTATGCCTCTTACTGAGAAAAGAACCCTTAAATTGCAAGCAATTAGGTATGTTATTATTGATGGTGAGCTCTGGTGGAGGAACCCTAAAGGTATTATACTCAGATGTGTGGATGGAGACCAAACTGAGGATCTATTAATAGAAATGCATAAGGGAGCTTGCAGAGGACATTACATGGCTAAGACAATGACTCATAAGATTTTAAGAGCAGGATACTAGTGGCCTACTATATTCAAGGATGCTCATAGGTATGTCAAAAGATGTGATGCATGTTAGAAGTTTGTCGGTAAGTTGAAATTTTCTGGTAATTTGCCTTTGAGACATGTGTCTATTTCAACTCCTTTCAAACAATGGGGTATTGACTTCATAGGAGAAATATCTAAAAATCTAGTGGAGGACATGCATGGATATTGGTGGCAACTGATTACTTTACTAAATAGATTGAAGCAATCCCAGCCAGAAGGGCCACAAGTAAATTTGTTATTGATTTTTTGACTGATAATATTTTAAGTCATTTTGGGGTACCTGAAAGAATTATTTCAGACAATGCAATGTGTTTAAGATATGAAGAATTTGTTAATTTCTGTAATCAATATGGTATAGCTGTTTCATATTCTTCCCCTTATTATCCCTAAGGAAATGGACAAGCAGAGTCCAGTAATACGAGTCTGATGAAGATCATCAAACGTAGGATTGAGAAGAACAAAAGGGCTTGGGATTCAAAATTAAAATTGGCACTGTGGGCTGATAGGACAACTGTCAAGAAGGCAATTGGTCATTCACCTTTTAAGCTAGTCTATGGGATGGAAGCACGTATCCAATAAAAAAACCTGCTGAAGATGTATGCATTTGTCTAGGAATATGATGATGATATATGTGATGAGATGCAGCACAAAATGGATGAATTGAATCAATTGGACGAAACTAGAAGAGAGGCTCATAAGAGAAACGAAAGACTACAACTTTAGGTAAAGCACCTCTATGACAAAAGGGCAATTGAGAGAAAATTTGATATTGGATCAATGGTGTTGCTCTGGAATGCAAGATCTGAAGATAAGGGCAACTATGGAAAGTTTGATCCCATTTGGTTAGGCCCATATATAATTATGGATACACATGGAGAAGACTCATATTTCTTACATTCACTTGCAGGTGAAGTTCTTGAACTGCCAGTACATGGATAGTTCTTGAAATACTATTTCTCGTAAAATACCTCTTTTTCCATGTACGTTGTGCAGTCCTATAAATAGTGTATATAGGTTTGATTGTTTTTGTTTTGCTTTATTTTTTGTCTACTTGTCTTGTCTGGACAAGTCCTTGGTTTTTGGTTCTCTTTACGTCTGGTATGTGTAACCATCGATTTTGGAATCTTGCTATGCCCACAGGGTGCATACATCCACAGTCAAAGTCATTGGTGGAGCTTTTATTTTTTCCCCTTGTAGGTTTATTTTATCCCTAGCCCTAATTGGTTGGGTTTTGGGTTCTACAAACAAGTCTGCATCATGGGTTTTGTTTTCAAACGTTGACTTGTTACCAACGGTGTTCAGTTGTTTAAGTGGTGTTTTATCCCTTTTTGATCATGTCTTTATCGGCCCCTTTTAACCATCCTCTCGATTTTTGTGTCCTAACCATGTTATATTTTCCATAGTGTCGGGTTGATAAATTGTTTTAGATTAACCTCTAAATAATATTTTTGACCTCAAGGGTGATTTCCCCTTCCACCTAGTTGGTCCCTTTCTTTATTAATAACATTTTCGCATGTGCAGATTGCGTGACTATCGGATGAAATGATCTTCATCTAGACTGTTCCTTGCAGACCTCGCAATGTTTCTTCTTACGTCATAAAAATGGTGCGAGGCGTGTGAGATGCTGCCACCTATTGCATTTGATGGTGGGGACTAGTTTTGCTCACTGACCGATGGAGGATGCTGATGTTGACAACTATTTCTTTACTGACGCATCGTGGTCGTTCCTCGTTGACCTCACATAATTAAAACTTCAGTTTCAATAATGTTGTGAGGTGTGCGATTTGTTGACACGTGGAGGCTGATGCTGTATGATGGATGACTGGGGTGGGGCCCCTTCCATGCTGATATGTTGCCCGGTAGGTGATTTCCTATTTGCCTGAGGACTGGAAAAATGATGTGGCATTTTCAAACTGTTTTGACTTAATCTGGACCGTTCTCCTTGCCTACATTGTTTTTGATCAACGACTCGCATTTGAATAAACTGGTGTTGTACTATAGCCATTTTATCTCGTGTGAGTAAATAGTAAAGGTTGAGTTCAACTTTTCCTGCATAATTAAATGCTAAAAGATTAGCTAATTGTTATTTTTGATGTTTTATTTTCACGTTGAAGATGAATTGCCTGGTGCGGAGCAAAGCAAACCATTCTTGTGATTTTTCAGCTTCACTGTCAATAGCATTCTACAAGTGTAAACATAAGTAACACGTACACCATCTTTTGTATCTTCAGAAATTTTTATGATTGCTTAAGGAACTATTTCCTGTTCCATTTCTGAAAGATTGTTCGGGTATATTTGATTTAAAGGATCTTAAGGTTAGTCTTTATGATTGCCGAGATTTATAGAATTGTAAAGAATTCACTACTTAAGGCTATAGGGAGAAAATTGTAATTACTTTCCATTTGAAAATAAGAAAACCCTAGCTTGAATTATCATTTGTCTTGTATAAATGGCACCCAAGGCCCGAATTCTGGTTCTGAAACCACTACCAGGTCTTTCTCCCAAGATGTTATTGATTTGTTGAAGCCCTCTACTAACAAAAAGCAGGAGGGAAAGGTTTTGTTCTATGGACCTTTACTCTTGGAAGGGTTAACAGACAAGCAGTGTGTAATTCGAGATGCCGAGTTACCATATACCGGGTGGCAATTGTTCTCCAATTGGTTTGGGAATAGGAATTTGTCAGCCCCTTTGTGTAATCCGTGGAGATTTGACTTGGGTAAGCTGGTGGTGCCTAATGTCTACTTGGATGTAGATCTTTTAAAGGATGTTTCTATGAAATATGACCATGTGAACCGAGTTGTCAGAACTCACATTGGCGTACAAATGATTAAGATAACAAGAGAAGAAATCACAGATATTTTTAGTTTGCATGAATGGAGTCGAGATATGGTTCTTGTCAACCTTGAGGTTTTTAGACAAGAATATAGAAATACTAAGGGTTTGTTCAGAACATCCCTTTTCATACCTCATTTGACTGTCTCGGGAAGAGGAAAGAATTAGTAGAAGGTAGTGATTGAGAGGAATGAGTTTGAACCTTTTCATGTGGACTATTTCTCCAATTATTTTAAGAAGACTGTTTGTGCTTTATGTCAAGTTCTTTTAGTCAGTTTAAAGATGACCCTGCCTACTGATATTATGTATATGGCTGTAAATCTCCAACACACGGGTTTCAATGTGGTGTATGATTTTTCCAATTACCTAGTGGAGAAAATGCACATAGGTCTGGTGGCTCTAAAGGAGGGGAGGAATTGGGTTGGATTCAAGTGGTTTTCCCTGTTAATCCACATGTTTCTATATAGGGGTTAGGCTGTGTTTGAAAAAGATATGGAATTAAAGAAGAAGGAAGGTAGTATTGAAATTCCTATCCAATATTGGACTAGGATCCTTGAGATGCATGATCACAAGTTTGATTATGTAACATTCCATAATGTCTTTGGATCCAAATTAAGAAAGGATTTGGTTCGTGACCCCCCAAGGATTCCAAAGGAAATTCATGATTTCTTGAGGCCAATGGAGAGGAGACCTGAATTGAACTTAATGCACAATTGGGGAGACATTATCCCCTATCATAACACAACAATTTTCAGGGTTTTCAGCACCAATGTTAATCCAAAGGTTCTGCCAAGGGAGGTGCCCCTTAGAATTGGATTTTTGGAAATCATGAGGCAGTTGGAAGGCGCTCAAGAACTACACTTGCTATTTAAATAGAAGAAAGGTTATTTCTTCCCTAAGTATACAACATTTGCCGAGTTTGTTATGGAAAAGGGAGGATGGAAGGAGTTACACATATTACTTGGGCCTTATAGGCTAAAAACTGTGTGCCCTAGGAATCACGATCCTGAGAGTTTAAGCTCTCAAATTAAGGAAAAGCATTAGACCATAACTTTTGTCCACAATTTCTACTTTCCTAAGGACATCATCAGGAATATTTTTGATTTGGAATTAAAAGAGGAGAGAAAGACAATGTACATTGCCTATTCTAAAATGGTAAAAAGTAAGCAGGATAGAATACCTGGTTTCAATCCCATACCTAATGCTAAAGATGAGTTTAGCAGGGCAATATATGCCATTGATAATTTTGAGAGTTTAGTTGGGGTTTTGAAAGATGAAAGGGGAAAGCCACAAACTATCGAGGAGTACCTTGAAGTAAGATAGGAGGAGAGACCTAATTATCAAACCCAAAAGAAGATAAAGGTTTTTTCTAGAAGAAGGGGAAGTAGGATTGAAGATGCTGCTAAAAATATTGCACCATCTTCTTCAGGACAGTCAGTGCCAAATATTGTTGATTTGGATTCTCTTCCGATATTTTCAGAGTAGGCCTTCCCACCATCACCAAAGAGGCAGAAGGTTGAAAGAAAAAGGATGGTCGATTGTGATGGTGATGGGGATGATGATATTATTGTGACTCCAGATGAAATGTATCAGGAGATGCCATCAGATCCAGTTGACACTGCAACAAGTTCAGGGGCACTTACTTTGAGGTTAGGAAAAGATGAAATCAAAGAAATAAAAAGTAATGATGATTTGAGGATAGAAGCCTGCAAAGAGTTCATGATGGATGAATCTTTTATTCAAACCAGTGCTTTTAAAGATTTTGTGTGGAGAGAACATACTGCATTATATTCTGAGAAAGTGGCACATGAGAGAAGTCTGCACCCTGAGCTTCCAGAGAAGGTAATTCAATCTAAGGTCAAAGAATAGATGAAAGACAAATTCAGAGAAATAATAGCAGAGCAAGGCCGTGCATTAGTACAGAAAAGTGGAGTATTGTTACTCCCTGAATGGGATATTTTTGACACTATGGTGTTTGATACAATAAGAAGGGCCAATAAGCCACTTCTTGCTACTGAAGAAGAAGCTATGCTAGCGCTCAAGGGGTCAACTTTTAGTGAATAGTGGGATGCCTTGGCGATCTGATCGCTATCCACTGGATCCAAGAAACCAATTGTTGCAGAACCATTTGATTTTAGTGGCCACTTGGTCATAAGAAGGGTTGCTGATACTCCAACATTAGATGCTGCTGATATGGTTGTAAACGTTGCCAAATTCACCAAGGCAACTGTTGAAGATTTGACCAAGGAACAGGAATCTTTGAGAGGCCAATATAATGACATTATTATTGAGTATAATAAGAGTAAAAAAAGGGTAGCACAGTTAAAAACTGAATTGGCTTTATTGAAGCAACAAATGGACACCATGAGGTCTCAAAGGAAAGCCAGTTCTAGCCATACTATCTCTGACCCACCAATAGAGGAGTCTCAACCTTCAACACAAGCACAGTCTTTGGCTATTGTTCCATATAATATGGGACAAGTGCCTATTGCAATTGAGAGGGCCAATAGCCCAGGAGGAGGACTCTCTAGGGAGAAATTGATTCATCAGGTTGAGGAGTATAAGGAAATGGTACGGAAAATCTAGGATGTAGCAGGGGGAAGTAATTCAGTGATAGTGGACACTATTTTGAAAGATTTAAATAGAAGGGTCCAGGCTAAGCTAAAAAGTGTTCATGCAAATTATGTCCTAATGTTGCAAGCACTTAAAATGTTTCCAAGGGATAGAGAATTGGCTATCCCATTGCTGAATAAATGGAGCCCTAGATTGGAGTAGTTGAAATTCATGGCAGTAGGGTCAAAACAACATGGGGATAAATATCCTACTGTTATAGCAACATATCAATTTGAAAGCGAATTGTTGAGCAAAAGTTTTAGGGATTTTTTGCCCCTATGGAGTCCAAGATTAAGTTGTTAAAGGATGTATATGATGGAAAGGACTTGACCCCATTGCCGCATATTTTTTACAGTTAGGATTAAGTCAAACCCCTGCAGGTTTGGAAGGATCAAATGAACAATATAATGATGGCTCAAACACATGATATATGCAAAAATGCTGACATCCGCATTCTAGAGAATGCATTGGAAAAGTTGTCTTTTGTCATTAGTTTCTTAGAAAATTTGATAAAAAGGCCACATCGATAATGGTGAAGTATGCACCCTATCGAAACAAGTTTGATTAGGTTGTGGCTTTCAAGTGGTCCTTCGAGGAGGATTTTGAGTTATGGAAAAAGGTGTTCACTGATGAACTTGAATTATGAATGTTATAGTCGAGAATTGCAACTTGGTCATGTATAATACAAGTCTGGCCTTAGATATTATATTTTAAAAATGAATTCTCCTTTCGACTTCAAGTATAGGGTGCTGAGGTGGAATAAGTAATATAACAATTAAGCATGCCTTTGATGAAAAGTGAGCGGACTTTGTAGTGATGTTTTATTTCCTCCATATCAACTAATGATGATTCTTGTCTTATTCTCTCCACTCGCATAATAGAATTGTAACTGAATTAGGAGTTAGCGGTCCTATTAAAAATGGACATGTGTACTCTCTGGCCTAAAGCTTGTTGGCTCCCTTGTTTTATAAAAGGGAGTTCTAGGCTGAGAGAACTATCCGTTGAAATATCCAAAATATGAGGAATAAGAGCCTAGTGATACAGAGAATATGAATTGTAAGTCTAGGTTTTAAATTTTTGAGTCAGATTTGAGAATTAGTTAATCATGGGGTTCTTGAGCATGTTTGTATCAAGCTCACGAATATTTGGAGTTTATTTTCTCTCCTATTGTGTTATTTTGCATGGATTATTAATGAAATATTGATCCAAGATGATTTTCATTGATCTTCATTTGTTCTTTACTGTGAATTATGTTTAACTATAGCTCTGGTTCAAAGGATTGGTTAAATGCTTCAGTTAATGAGTAAGTTTATGCAATATAACAAATAGGATTCATAAAGAAGTAATAAACTTAGGTATAGATTTATGGATTGTAATGCGATTCATATAGATCATTAGTGTTTAAGATGAAATTTACCCTATAGTTTAGTTTTCTCTTTTGACTTTGTGCGTTGGGATATGGCACTGGAATTCTAATCATGTTTTATTCTCTTATGTTTTGTGTTATGGCCTTAGGATATTTTATTCAATCATTTCCTATCAGTCTACTTTAATTGTATTTACGATTCTCTGTTAACTGGACCTGAGCCTTTTCAAAGAATAGCCAATTTCTTGGAGGATTTCATCCTTTTAGCATTATGAGGAATCTATCTGTAGCTTATCCAAGTGAAAATGAATTGTTTAAAGTTGTATGGTAATGGAAAATTTTAGAGAATACCCTCCTAGATTTTACAGAGTCTAACGTGTAGGAGAATTAGCCTTATCACAGTTCTCATCAAGTTGGCCATACGTTTCCTAGACTTTTATTATTGGATGTGGCAAGTTCATAGGAGTTTTCTGGGAAATACGTTTGGGTTGCTGTAAAAAGTGCCAACACAAAGATCTTCCAAGATAACCCATGCTACTTTGTGATGACACTCCTCCTATGATAATAGCTTATATTGTTCAGTTGATGTACTTGATTTGTTTACTCTAGAAGCAATGTAACCTTTATGTTATGTATTATACTTGTATAATTTAGTCTTGTGGTTGCATGTGTCTTGAGGTTGTTGGTTATACCTAGGAAGCCCTTTTACTATCTCCTAGCATGGGGGGTGGGCCTTCAGGTACCACTTGGTTGGGTGGAATGTGCACCTTACACCATTGGGTTTCCACTTCATGTTCATGATGGTGGGATCTTTCAGATAGGAGAGCTCACATGTTCCAATTGCTTCGTACCATCTCTTGTGTTCTATTGGATCAATTGGATGTTATTGTATATGTACTACTCCTCATTTATATTCAAGGATATTCCTTGTATCATTGTAATTGTAATTTTTTTGTATGATCTACCTCATTTTGGAAATGAGCCTTGTAACTGCTATATTGAGAACATAATCTATGAATGGTTTTATTTTGTACTTTGTAATCTTATGAAATGAGTTTAATGTTATTGGATCTATGTTCTTTATTTCATGAGTATAATTTATATGCTATGGATCAGTTTACTTTTGTATGTTATGGGTATCAAATGTAAGCGTTGTCACGTACCTTAGAGGATGTATGCGTTAAGTGTAGTTTAATTATTTTTAATTTCACTTTAAAAAAAAAATTATTACACTTCTGATGTAATTACGTCGTCCTCTAGGATTACATGGCGGGGTGTTACAGTTTATCATTTTCAAGAAAGCCCAAAAGATTTCACTAACAAATCAACTAGCCTAGCTTCATACATGAAAGAAAAATGCCCAATATTCAGATCTTTGAAAACTTTCATTACTAAAATTCAATGTGAAATTTTTTTATAAATGAAAAGAATCTAAGATCAACATGCTCATCGATGTAAAGCTTGAACAAGTATTTTGGTCAAGAGACAGACATACAAGTTTTGGGTTCTAAGCAAAAATCGTGCCTTTTCAAGTTACAAAAAACCATTCATAGGTCACTTTGAAATTGACCATTCTTATAGGTCTAGTGAATTTATTTCTTAGCAACAAGGTTCATATACAAATAAGACCTTAAAGGCATACTAGTTTTACACCACTCATAATCAACATGCATACTCATATCGATCATAGATACAAGGAAACAACCCTGCGATCATATAGATTGAACCCTACTTGGGTTTATTGAATTTTAGCAAGATTTTACCACCATTTCCACTGATACATGGCGATGTTATAGGACATATAATACAGTCTCAATAATTTTTCTTAGCCGCTCATTATTAATCCAATCGATAAAGAGAATATGATACATATGAAAACAAGACACAAGGTATGATACCCTTCCCATAGGATTGATGGTTGATCCTATATAAATTAATCAATCATAATTACATAGTTGAATTGGAATGAAATTCTTATTAGCCATCGAATGGCTAACACTATAGTGCAAAGTTAGGAAACAGTCACATCTCAATAATTCTAAGCCTCGGCCTAGCTCTATGAGCTAGCCAATAAGGCTCTAAATAAAACTCATGCAAAGTTGGCCACCGGCCATGTGACCCAAAAAAATGATCGACACCAACACAATACCAGGCTCAAGGCCATGGTTACTCAACAGGAAAATCACATTTCATAATGTTAATGAAACATTCAACAAAATCAGAGAATACCATTCGTATGATGAGGAGAAATGATAATAGAAAAATTGAGTTTTCTTCTAAGATAATCAATTTACCTTATAAATCGAGCTTTTATTAAACTTGCCTTCGATTTTTCCCACTTCCACGAGCTCTTCTCTACTTTTTTCTTTCGAGCTAGACAATTTCATTTGCTGTGCTTTTTCACCCTCGGTTATGAATTAAAAAATGGAAACAACAATATCTTTTGCATGTTACTTGGCGTTGCCATTATGGCATTATCGCCTTGTTTCTGACCACTATCTTGCTTTGAATATTTTCATTAAACTTGTGGTAGACCACGTCCTTCATGGGATTCCTTCATGATTTTCTTTTGATTTCAAACAGTCTAATTTTGGAATATTATCGATTATCGAATTCAAATTCAATAAGAATATGAATATGTATGCATATATACATATATATAATATAAATATATGTATATATATATATATATAATATACATATACATATATATATATATATATTTATATGACTTCATTCATATTTACTATGTTCATTCTTCATTATATATATATATATATATATATATATATATATATATGTATGTATTCACACTTATTTACATACATGTATATATATTCATGTGTAGGTTATTTGTTTGAAGGAGCTTATAAGTTCGATATGCTATCATTTAATTATATAAGGAACTTTAATTTCATCTCGAGCATCCAAATATATGTGAACTAAAAGGAATTTATTTTTACTTAATTTTCACATAATGAAACTCTTATCCTTTTAATCATTCTTTAAAATATATACTTTTGTTTTCTTCAAAACACAGAGTGTAAGTAGATAATTTAATCTACAATCCATTCATTTTCAATCACTAAAATAATTCAAGTTGAATGAAATTATGTTCTTCTATATATGCAAAATAGTTCAAATGCAGGTCATCATGCTATTTGTGGTGTGTGCACCCAGATTCCAACTGGCTTACCATTCGTTTCGGATAAACAATCCTACTTTAACTATTTTCTCATCCTTCAACCTATCCCCCTACAATTGCACACACTTGCACCTACAAATTTATTAGTAAAGTTCAATTCTTGATCATATAAGGTAATTTTAAAATTTTGCATAGTCAACATCAATCAACTTATTTCAATCTATTTTTCAAAAATTACAAAATTTCCATTAATATATATTGAATTTCTTCAATAATTAAATTTAACATACTATAATAAATATGCAATAAAATTGGGTTATGAAATCCTTCTCCTCTTGGAAGAGACATCGTCCCGATGTCCAATAAAAAAAAGAAAAGAACATCATGTCAAATTTGAGCATACATGCCTATTTCAACATCACATCAGATTTTATATGTCTATTTCAACATCTCATCAAATTATATATGTCTATTTCAACATCTCATCAAAATTATATATGTCTATTTCAACATCACATCAAATTATATATGAAATATCATAGTATCTCAAATCCAAAAAAAATCAAGAAAAATTATTGAAGTCTCCTTCTCAAGAAAGAAAATATGGAAAGGAGTGTTCTATTTCTTCTGCATCCTCCCAAGTAGCACTGTCCTCTGAGTACTAGTCCCATTGGACCTTAAATTAAGCAATATCTGTGCTCTGCAACTTAATTTTGCATCTATCTAGGATTATAAAAGGCTCCACTAGTACCACTCTTGGATCATGTACCTGCAAGGATTGCCAATCAAGCACATGAGTCACATCAAGATGATATGGCTTAAGCAAAGAAACATGAAACACATTATGAAGTCGAGCTAAAGCAGGTGGTAGAGCTAGTCTATAAGCAACTGGGTTAATCACTTCCAAGACTTCAAACGGTCCCACATATCTTGGGGCCAACTTGGAAGACTTTCCAAAAGCAATAGAACTTTTATGAGGTTTAACTCTCAAGAAAAAATTGTCCCCGATTGCAAACTGTCTATCAGTTTGGTTCTTGTCAGCATAACTCTTATGTCAGTCTACTCCCTTCTTCAATACGCTCTTAATAACCCTCATTTGTTCTTCCATTTCCTTAAGCATTTTAGGTCCTACTATGATTCTATCCTCCAATTTATCCCAATTGATGGGAGTAAGACATGTCAACCCATAAAGAGCTTTAAACAATGCCATGCCTAGGGATGTATGATAAGATTTTTTGTAGGCAAACTCTACCAAAGGAAAATATTCCTCCCACCTATACTGTTGGTCTATACAATACATTTAGAGATCTTTGACTACTTGATTCACCCTCTCTGTATTCCCATCAGTTTGAAGATGATAAGTCAAGTTGAAACTCAATTTGGTTCACAATGCAACATTCAGGGTTGTCCAAAATCTTGAGGTCATCCATGTGTCCCCATCATAAATGATAGTCCTTGTCACTCCATGCAAGCGAAAGATCTCCTGGAAAAAATTCTTAGCCAGGGTCAACGATCCATCCTTAAGGTTTCTTGGAATGAAGTACACAACCTTAGTCAACTTATCAATCACGACCAAGATAACATCATGCTTTTTCTTGCTCAATGGAAACCCCTGTACAAAATCCATATTGATCACCTACCATTTATACTTAGGTATGTCATGAGGATACAATAACCCAGCTGGATGTGCATGCTCAACCTTGACTCACTGGAACTCTAAGCATCTGGCTACATACTCCACTACATCCTTCTTGAGTTTAGGCCAAAAATACAGAGTCTTCAACTCTGTAATCATCTTGGATACTCTAGGGTGTCTTGAATAAGGTGCATTGTGAAACTCTTCTAAAGCTAACTTTCTTAGCTCTCCAAAGTTAGGAATATACATTCTTCTCTGATATCTTAAAACACCATTCAGTTCGATCTCATACCCATCGAACTGATGATCTGAAGGATTTACTACTAGGGTGCTCTTCACTCTCTCATAGTGCTTATCCCCTAGAAAATTTTGAGTCACTTGTTGTCTCAAGTTAGAACTTGTTGAGATCATGGCTGCCAAATGTCTTCATCTAATAAGAGCATGAACCACTCTGTTCTCTTTTCCCTTTATATATTCAATTTCAAAGTCATACTTGCTAAGGAATTCCAACCATCTTCTCTACCGCACATTAAGATTCAGCTGAGTAAATATGTATCTCAATCCTAAGTGGTTTGTCTTGAGTTCAAATGATTTTCCCAACAAGTAATGCCTCCACATATGTAAGGCATGAACTATTGCAAATAATTCTAAATCATGAGGCACGTAGTTCAATTCGTGTTGCTTGAGCTTCATTGAGTCATATGCTGCCACTTGTCCATCTTGCATTAATATTTCTCCCAATCCCTCTCCTAAAGCATTTGTGATTACTATGAATCTACCATTAGGATCAGGGATGGTCAAAACTAGTGCTGTCGTGAGCCTCTCCTTTAGGAGTTGGAATTCCTACTCGTATTTCTTGGTCCATTCAAACTGCGTTCCCTTCCTTTGGAGTGAGGTAATAGGAGATGTAATTTGGGAGAACCCTTACACAAACTTCCTATAGTATCCAACTAGGCCCATGAAGCTATGGACTTTTGACACATTATGAGGCATTGGCCATTCCATGATCGCCTTGATCTTTTCAGGGTCTACAGTGACTCCTTTAGCTAAAATGATATGGCCTAGATAGTGCATCCTATCCTGATAGAATGAACACGTGGACAAATTCCCAAAGAGTTTCCTTTCTCTCAATCTTTGAAAAACTATCCTCAAATGTCTATCATTCTCTTCAACAATCTTTGAGTAAACTAGAATGTCATCAATGAAGATCAGAACAAAGTCATCTAAGCAGTCTCTAAACACACTATTCATGAGGTTCATAAAAGATGCTGGTGCATTAGTCAAACCAAAAGGTACCACTGTGAACTTGTAATGTCCATATCAAGTTCTAAATGCAGTCTTCAAAATATCTTCTTCCTTAATTCTCAACTGATGGTACCCTGACTTGAGATCAATTTTAAAGAACACCGTTGTTCCTTTCATTTGGTCAAATAGTTCATCAATCCTTGGGAGTGGATACTGGTTCTTGATGGTCACCTTGTTCAACATTTGATAATCTATACATAGATGCAAATTTTCATCCTTCTTTTTCACACAAATAATTGATGCTCCCCAATGAGACACACTAGGTCTTATCAACCCTTTATCCAAAAATTCCATTAACGGGGCCTTCAACTCATAGAGCTCTATGGTGGTCATCCAATAGGGTGCCTTGGATTGAGGCTCAAATCTTGGAACAAGGTCGATAGAAAAGTAAAATTCCTACTTCGGAGGCAACTCCTTGAGAATATGATAGTCATCTAAATATGGTTCCTTTCTATTAGGATTATTGATATGCACTACATAAATTGCACATCCCTTTCAATGAGACTTCTTGAGCCGCATCACAAAAATATTTCTAAGCTATGAGGGTCTCTCCATTCCACAAACCTCGACTAGGTTTCCATAATCATCCAGATAGTTGACCACCTTATCCTCACTGTTTACTATAGCCTTATGCTCGGTTAACCAATTTATTCCCAAAATTACATCATATGAGCCTAAAGGTGTGACATACAAGTTGACTTGAGTTTGAAAGGTTGGAAACTCTAATTCACTGCAAAAGAGGCAGGTGTCTTGTAATGCCCCGCCACGTAACCCTAGAGGAAGTTTCAATTTGCTACAAAAGGATACTAATTTTTTTTTTTAAAGTGAATTAAACATACATGTTCACCTATAATTGACAACCTCCCCTAAGGCTACGTAACTGAGATTACTTAATTCCCCATTAACATACATCATCTAAATTACATTGCATTAAATAACTCAAGTAATAACATTCATTCAACAAAAGTAAATACAAGATAAGAATGGAATATCCTTTACATAAATTCATTACTTAAATCATTACTAGATTACAATCCTCATTCCCAGAATGAGTCAAAATACATAAGTATAATAATTACAAGATCCACCTCATAGCAACAAGAGGGGTAAATACAACTCATAACAAGTAGAATTACAACAGTACAATAAAAGAATAACAAGATCCGCGAGCTGTCCAACTGGATGTCTAGCTTCCACGAACTGAAGAACAAGGGGGACCCAACAGTTTTGGTGCATGTTCCACCCAACCTAGTGGTACTCGAAGGCCCACCCCCCATGCTACGAGATAGTAACAATGCAACATGGACAAGAAACTACTACCTCTAACCAAAGGCAGACTCATACTGACACATACTGACTCAACCAACATATGCACAATATAAATCTAACACTAACATGGTTACATTGCTTCCAGACATAATAAAATTAAGTGTGCTAAAGAATCCATACACACAACATAAACTCAGTGTTATCCTAGATAGAGTGTCATCGCAAGGTGCGTCATAAGATCTCCTCTGGGCATCCTTCATAGGCTGCGGTAATCCTGGTGACCTCAACCGAATCCCGACCCGCATACTCACTCATGCATAATCAACTACCTCTCGTATAAACAAGCTAGTTGACCTTGCCATTCCAGGCCTTCTCACTCACCCCAAGTCTAAACAAGCCCTTGTGTCTGCGAGTGAGGTTAATTTAATTTGGTTAATGTGAATGCATCCTAGTCATCTATGTACTTTACTTTAATTATCACTTATTAAAAACACTTTCGAAGGTTACCCAGTTTACCTCTTTGGGCTCCGGCCCCTAACAAAAGCCACTCCTCTAATGGATAACACACTACTCAAATCTAGACTCCAAGGGTGACTCAAGTGTTATAGAACTGAACAACTCAATCTCTCCTAATCTAGGAGACGACAATAAAGAATCCAACTCCAACACTTAGAGGAAAACAAATTCATACAACACTGCCCAAGGAAAAGGAACATTAACTACCATGGGAATGACCCACATTCACTGGAAGACTTCTCAGTGCATAACACGATTACCCGTTCCCAAAGCATTCACTAAAAGGGAATATAATATAATAATGCATCGATAAAGAACAACACTATGTTTGGATATATTAAATCCATATTTCTACTTAATGCATCTCGCATAAAATTAAACTAATAACCATTCAAATATTCATTAACTAAATAAATCCCTCTTTAAAATAAATATTTATCACAACTCAATAACAATGCATAAAAAGCATTTCACTTAACCAACTGCCTAACTATTTGCATGCATTAAAGTGCTTAATAGAATATTAAAAGATAAATATATAACTCTTATATTTGATTTGAAATTCTAACTAAATAAAAATAAATAAAATCTTAATTAATACTCATTCTAGGCCTCTATTTTACATTAATTACCAGTCTAAGACAAAATAACTAAATTTTGTAACTTGTTCACACTCAGACACTAATTTTCCCCATTTATAAATAAAATTTCTTTTGTATTAAATACTATATTTTAATATTTAATAGATCAAAGGTAAACAACCTATTTAAATAAAATACATTATAGATAAATAAATAAATTTTAAATAAAACAAAATTAAAAAAAAATAAAACATGAAATAATAATTAAATATAAAAACATGTGACAGAGCCAGACTATACCTGTACTGATGGACCCACGCCTGATGCCGACTGTACATTGTACAACGGCCGACGTAACTTCACTGTCGCCGACTGTACAATGTACAACGGTCGACGTTGGTAAGGGAGGCCGCAACTCCCATGGGGAGTGCATCCCCCCAAAAGGTGGGTGCACTTCCCATGGTAGTTGGACCATCCCTTTGGGATGAGTGACAATGGGGGTTTGACCTCCCCATTCGTCCACTTAGAATTTAATTTATTTATTTTTAATATATATTTTTTTTATAATCTTTTTTTTTATAAAAACATAGATACCAACAAAAAAGTACTTTCCACCTTTAATCATAGTGCGGAATTCAAAAATGAGAATTTCGACAGAACCTTGGCATTTAAATCATAGATATATTATATATATTATATGCAACTTCATATAATATATATAAATTTATATATATATATATATTTACCAGAATTTCCATGACTGGTAAAATTGAGAAAAGTATTAAAAAAAACAGTAATAAAGAAATTAATTAATTTTCTAGAATTTCATCCCGAAATTCAAAAGGTGTAATTTTAATTTCCCACAATCTATTCTTTCAGATTTTCAAAAAAATTAAACAAAGAACTTGTACAAAACCAAGTTTTGTTTGATTTTCAATGTAAGTTTTCTATAGGGTTTGAATTTGAAATACATATCTGATTGTTTTCTATTCTTTCAGATTTTCAAAAAATTTAAACAAAGAACTTGTACAAAACCAAGTTTTGTTTGATTTTCAATGTAAGTTTTCTACAGGGTTTGAATTTGAAATACATATCTGATTGTTTTCTATTCTTTCAGATTTTCAAAAAATTTAAACAAAGAACTTGTACAGAACCAAGTTTTGTTTGATTTTCAATGTAAGTTTTCTACAGGGTTTGAATTTGAAATACATATCTGATTGTTTTCTATTCTTTCAGATTTTCAAAAAATTTAAACAAAGAACTTGTACATATGAATTTGAAATACATATCTGATAGGGTTTGAATTTGAAATACAGATCTGATTATTAATCAAATAATAATGCATCTAATAAAATCATATAACGTTAAATCAAGTAAACATGACTCACAAAACAGGACTAATGACACACTAAGGCTAGGGCGTAGACCTGACACATGTTAACTAGTTACTATCTCCCTTTCAACTTAACCATTGGATCGACATGCTCAAACCTATGAGACCAGGTGGAGTCGATGTCATGTACCTACAACCTGAAACCAAGTAAACAACATAATACAGTATATCTAGTATATAATACACACCATGAAGAAGAAATCACGAGTTCGCAGGGCGCTCGCAAGCGAGTGATGCGAAACCATCCTCTTCACTAATCCACTCATCAAAGACTGATCTTACATCATAATCAATAATCACATAATAATAATATCTCATGCTAACTCTACTAACATCATTAATCCAGTATGCATGTAAAACAATAATCATTGTCGCTCAATAGTAGTGATCAAAACACAAACAACAAGGTGTGTCCAGTATCATAGTAGCTGCATCCCAAACATAGCATAAAGCGAAACAAACAAGAAGCAAAATGGAGGGGTATTACATGTCTACCCTCCACTCTGCTCGATTACCATACTAGATTGTCCATGAATTTTCCATGTATCCAAGTCTAATGGGTATCTTAGATATTATTCTAGGATCTATAAAACATTTAGTTGCTCCAATATCAATTAAGATAGAGATATATTGGCCATAGAGCTTATCCGTTAGTTGAATTTTTGAAGCTTGATACTCTGCCTGTCTATTGTCCATTACAATGTGGATCTGGTGATGCTGAGTCTGTTGGTAGCTTTCTTCATTCCATGAATTTGATTGCTGAGGATAATTTGAGGCATAATGATCACCTCCACAAGTATAACATCCATCACCAGGTCCTTTGCGACCTCCTAGATTATCCTCTCTAAAGCCCTTTTTCTTATAGTCATCTTTACCCTTTCTTTTGTTTGCCTTCTTGTTGTTTCCACCATTACCAATTTCACCCTTCTCCTACGACTCACTTCCCCTCTTGAGATTGTGGATCTGATGGCTCTTCTCTCCTTTATGAAATTTCTTTTTCCCGTATCGTGACTTAAGATTTGAGTCATTACGAAGATTGGATAGTTGCTGCAATTTTTGTTCCTGTTTGGTGGCTTTTAGGAAGACTTCATTCATGGTTTGAGGTTCATGCATATCCACTTCAGCTCCTATGTGGGGTTTGAGTCCCATTATGAATTTTCAAATACAAAAATTCTCCTCCCTGATATTGAGGCTTATACTTCAACAAGTTGGTGAAATTTTCCCAATACTGAATCAGAATCATATTTCCCTAGGTTAAGTTCTGAAATTCTATCACTTTCTTATCAAAGAAAAGCTGCAGTAACCATCTCTTCTTGACATATTGGAGGAAGAGTTCCCAAGTGATCTTAGCAGGATAAATATTTTGTTCTAACTTCTCGTTATCCCACTAAGTCCTTGCTTCACTTGAGAGCTGATATGTAACCCATGCCGCCTTAGTCTGTTCAGAGGGTTACAAAGCCTAAAGTATTTTTCCATCTCTATAATCCAAGCCTCTACTCCTACTCCGATAGCCTTACCATCAAACTTGGGTGGTGCTACTCTTTTGAGATCTTTCCCAAGCTCATCCTTAATTTTTCCTCATGGACCTACTCCTGGACCACCATCTCCTTGATTACCTTTTGCATTCATGCAGTCTCAATCCTCGCATGCCACTCAGATTTCTTGCTCTATATGATCCATGCGAGACTCTTTCCAATTCATAAGCTCTAGAATTTTCTCCAGCCTCTTGTTAGGTCTGTTATCGAAACCACTACCACCCACGTCTTGCCTGGTAGTCACCATGTTGATTCACTGTTAACCTGTAACACATTCACATTTATCACATCTCAACACTAGGTTCTATGAATAAACATCCTTATTCTACATTACTTAATTCACATATGCATATTATCCCTTACTCATAGAAGACACACACATTCATGTAGGATAAACATATTTTGGGAGTCCTTCGTGTGAACACACAAAAAAATATTATTTGATTTTATTTATATCAAAGGTGAGTCAATAGACCCTTATTTACAAAAGGCTTCTTGTTACATCATTCCAATTTCTCGGCATCAAAAAGAGGACATTCTTTTGGGTCCTCATCATAATTTACATCAAACTTTACAAAAGAGGATGGTTGAGCACATAGGCTCTCCTTTTCCTCTTTAGTCAACAAGGGCGAATTAGGTCCACACCCTAGAGGCCAGTCCCAAATTGTGAAAATCTTTTTGATCTTAGGTGTTTTCTTCTCCTTAATCTTCAAGCCTCTCTCTAGCTTGAGTCGTGTAAGGGCCTGAGCTAGATTTTTGTTATTAGGAATTTCTGATTGCACCTCCATCTTTGAATTTTCTTCCTTTACATCATTCTTATGTGAGGTTCTAACAATTTTCCCTTTCCTTCGTCCTGCCTTTGACCTTACCATACTTGCAGTCAATCCAGGTTCAATCAATTCTTAGAACAACTAAATTTTTGTCAAGGGTCAACTAACCCTAGTCAAACTATGGTAGACTCAAAAGGCCTAGATTTGAACCCTAATCTCTAATACCAAATGTAATAACCCATCCTAAATTATTACTTAATTAACATTATTGTAAATGACACATGAATATATTCCAAATTAAAAATACATAACTAGTGGCTAAAGTCAATCATAGCTACACATGTCCATTTAAAATGAGTCAATGATTCATATATTCACTTCAAAAGTCAAATTGCAATATTAGGTTTGACTTGGCTCCTAAGGCCACAAAGTCATTACATTGTACACTTTACATCAAACACATAAATGTATTACATCAAGTTACATCTTAGACTAAAATAGTCTTGTGAACAACTAAGGTTCCTCTTGACGCTCGCCTCCACTGGTGGACAAGAACATGGTTGAATTGCTTTAACGCCCAACCACAAGGCTTACACTTCCTTGGAATTCTTTTGACTTGAAGAATGCCTGATTCTGCACAAAATTTTTAGCAAGAGAACAATCTACAAGGTGGAATATGGTGCGTGCCCATACATAAACATTCAATTTATATCTACAAGTTAGAAAATAAAATGAAAGATCTATGCTAGGAATGGAAGAGAGTGATATAACATATTTCATACATACAAATGAACTATATTTCTTGGCCAAGCATATCAAATCTGTTGCAACAAAAACAAACAATAGGTTCTAGTAAAGAAAACCCATACTCTCTGAACTCCATCTCAACACTCATATTAGAAGGTAACTTTATGCAATACAACATCTCATAACAACTATCTACCCTCTAAAAACATCTACCCAGAGGTGCTCTAGTCTACTTAGGTATGACTATTCCATTCAAGTATTAGAATATTCTTCTCACATATATCTTAGAAAGGAAGAATAAATTACTAATTTACTCTCTAAATAGAAATCAAATTTATGATTCAAATAGAGTAATTCAACAATCATTCTCATGACTCACATTTACTTTTCATTGTAAGAATTATCCATTTAAAAATGAACTAAGAACAAAATAAGGTATGCCACAAGTATGTGTATGTACATAGATGAAGTCTATGTACATACACATATATGTGCCTACTTAAGTTTTTAATTTGTGCATACATTATGAAATAAACCATTAAATTAGATTGCAATCATTAAATAATATTCCATTTGACATTTCTTTTGTCAAAATAAAGAATCCAAAACAAGTCTATATTAACATTTTTACACATACTATTGTCTCTTTTGAATTCTCACAATAATATGATACTCTAACATTTTTGTTTACATATGAATATTCATTGTTTAAATAGAACCATTATTGTTTCCTACTAAATAGTTATAGGACAAGTTGTTTCATTTAGAATGTTCACAATTTACAACTATTCAATGTTGTTCTAGCTAAACAGTTTAATGAACATGACTATTTTTAGCTACAAAGACAACTTTACAAAAAAATAGTGTCATGTGCAATAGAATATTCACTGTTTACATCAATACAATTTTATTCTAGACTAAACAATTACATTTTATGACAAACAATGTCATTTTCCAATAGAACATTCACTATTTGCAATTACTCATTGTTGTTTTGTAGCCGTTTAGATACTAAATGATAACATTATAATTTAATGTTCACCGTTTTAAACAAAATGGGGTTTCCACAATGAATAGAAAATGAACAATGCTATTTTTTGAGTAACAAATATTATCTACAACTTCTTATTTTTCATTTCCAAGCAAGCCAAAAAGATTTCACTAACAAATAGATTAGCCCAACTTCATACATGAAATTGGAATGCCCAATATTCAGATCTTTGAACACTTTCATTACTGAAATTCAATGTGCAACCTTTTTATAAATGAAAAGAATCTAAGATCAACGTGCTCATAGATGTAAAGCTTGAACAAGTATTTTGGTCAAGAGACAGACATAGAAGTTTCGGGTTCTAAGTAGAACTCGTGCCTTTTCAAGTTACAAAATAAATATTCATAGGTCACTTTGAAATCAACCATTCTTATAGGTCTAGTGCATATCTTTCTTAGCAACAAGAGTAATTTACATATAAGACCTTAAAGGAATAATGGTTTTACACCACTCATAATCTACATGCATACTCATTTCTATAATAGATACAAGGAAACAACCCTATGATCATATAGATTGAACCCTACTTGGGTTTATTAAATTTTAAGATTTTACCACCATTCCCACTGATACATGGCAACATTATAGGATATATAATACAATCTCAAGAATTTTTCTTAGCCACTCATTATCTGCCCAATCAATAAAGAGAATATGTTACATACAAAAATAAGACACAAGGTATGATACCCTTTCCATAGGATCAATGGTCAATCCTAATCAATCATAATTACACAATTGAATCAGAATGAAATTCTGATTAGCCATTGAATGGATAGCACTACATTGCAAAGTTAAGAAATAGTCACATCTCAATAATTCTAAGCCTCGGCCTAGCTCTGTGAGCTAACTAATAAGTCTCTAAATAAAACTCATGAAAAGCTAGCCACTAGTCGTGCAACCCAAAATAATGATTGACACCAACACAATACTTAGTTCAAGGTCATGGTTACTCAACATGAAAATCACATTTCACAGTGTTAATGAAACATTTGACAAAATGGGAGAATACCATTTGTATGATGAGGAGAAATGATAATAGAAAAAATGAGTTTTCTTCTAAGGTAATTGGTTTACCTGATAAATCGATCTTTTGTGTAACTTGCCTCTGATTTTTCCCACTTCCATGAGCTCTTCTATGATTTTTTCTTTTGAGCTAGATAATTTCATTCGCTGTGCTTTTTCACCCTCAGTTATGAATTCAAATACAAGAAGAAAGTCTTGGCCTCATCTTCACATTCTTGTTCTTCTTTTGGACATCCTTTCACTTTGCTATGTGCAGATGCACATCTGTCCTACAACAAAGGTAGCCTCTTCTCTGCAAATCATGACTCAACATCTTTTTTAGTCTACTCCTTCAAATTGGAGGCATACTCCTTGAGTGGATCAACTAAAAACTTTAAATTTTCAAAAGTGGTCAAAGAATTATCAACCGTGGCTTCGGGAGTAGAACCCTCTAGAGACTTGATCGCATCATTAATCAGTTTTATCCTCTTTTGATGAGTCTATGCTTTCATTTCTTTTAGAGGCATGGAAAGAATCTTTGAGCTACAACTTTTGAATCAGTGAGATCTTGTCCAAATCTACACTACCTTGGTACAACGAGAGCTATATCAATTAGGGATGAATAGCCAGTTGAAATCTCATATGTCCTATCAAAAGACCCTTAAGTGTAGTTTTGAAATATTCTCCAGATGTCTTTGTCAGCTCCATAGTCTTTTGAGGCACTTATTCATGCCTTTCAACCTTAGTCTCTTCTTTATTCTTCTCTTTCTCTTCTTCCTCTTCTTTGTCTTCTTTGCTGGGGGTATCCTTGTCTTCATCCTCCTTCTCCTCATCATCTTTAGTATTATCATCTCCTTTTTTTCCTTGTCCTTTTTCTCCATTTTGATTGTTCTCAATTTCATTTCCTGTCTCCTCATTCTATTTGTTAGCATCATCATCAACATTCTTTTCTTTTTCCTTTTCTTGCTCTTGTTTTGTATTTTGATTTTCATTGTTAGCACTAGTGGTAGTATTTATGTCTTCCGGAGGAGTAGTGATCTTCGAAGAAGCATTTTTTTCTTCTATCAATGGTGGTGAGGAGACCACATTCTCTATATCATCAATGAATGGAGTTTCTTCTATAGTATGAACATTCACTTCTTCCATTTCTTCTACACCCATTTTGAATACTATAATTTTTATTTTAGGAGGAATATTTTCTTCTGCATTGGTAACCTTTCATTATCAAGCTCCTTTCCTTGAGCTATTCTGGTTGACAAAGCTATAATCATCCCAAATTTCTCTATTACGTCTCTGATAGCATTCAATATTTCTTGCTTTAGTTTGTTTTCTCTATCCTTTTCTCTACCCATAAGTATTGTGACCCTTTGTTTTAGTCTGAATTGTTTAGTGTATACCTCAAGTAAGGTAGCCTTGTCATCCTCAGATAAGGAGGATCCAATTTCCTCCAAGGCTTCAGTTTTCATATTGTCATAAGCTTTAATAGCTTCATGCCTTCTTTCCACCAAGGCTTTCCACACAACACTAGGAACCTTTTTCATAATGTTATCCATATTTTCTTCTAAAACAATGATAAACTGAATGATGGCTTCTATGATTGTTTTCTTATCTTCTTCATCCATTTCATCATACATTTTTGTAATTCCTTCTAATAGATCATCGTGCTCTAACATGTTATTGACCAAAAAAATTAACTTTATTGGTGTGCAGGCTCTTACCAGAGGATTTTTTTCCTTTTTCTTCTTTTTAGGCTTCTTATGAATGTGCATATGTGAAATATTATATTTCCTTTATGATCTCCTCTTCATTACAAGTGTCCACAATTTCAGCCTTTTATCTCTTTGCTCTGGTGCTTGCTTCCTATGAAGCACCTTCACCACTTGTAGTGGCACTACTTATCCTTTTCTTTATCCTTTTCCTTGTGACTTGTTCTTTATGCTCAAGTCCAAGCTCGATCTCTTATTCCACAACTGTACTCAAGTTCTTTCCTCTAGATTATTTTTTCTTCTTTCTCCTTCTAGAGTTAACATGGGGTGCTACCAGAGGTACATTCTTCCTTTTGGTAGTTTGGGTGCTAGGTTTGGAGGGTGCAACCACTTCTTCTATTATCAAATCACTAGGCTCTACCTTCTTTCCTTTAACAACAGTTGTACTAGAGGGTTTTGGCAATGCAGAGACATGGGTGGAAGTTGTTATTCTTGTCTTTGTGGTTCGGAGGACTCACCAACTACTTTAGCTTCTCTTTTTGTAGCTATTTCCCTTAACCTTTGTAATTCACCTTTTGAAATTCCATGTAGCACAAAGTATTGATTTACTTATTTTGTTACCCTTTTGTTCCTTGTAGGTGTTGATGTTTTCAAGTGTACTTTAGATGATTTTTCCTCATATGTACCATGTCCTGGTAAAGAGGGGTCCTTAATAATATTTAGAAACAATTCAATATATTCCTCAAATTCATTCTCAAAAACCTCATCTCCAAGATGCTCAATCCATATTGTTCTCGGTTCAACAACCTCTATAATGCATTCATCATTAGAAACAAGGAAAGTGATTTCCTTGGCATACTTCTCCACTATATTCCGAGGAATCCTTTCTCTATCATGCATATTCTTTTTAAATACTGCAAAGAATGTAGCCACCGCATTATCTTGAGCTTTGTAGTCACCTATATTGTGCATATAGTCAAAGATCTAGTGACCCGCTAGTTTTCTTCTACCCCATATAATGTCTTTGCTTCTAGGAAGCTTTTTGAAAAAGTAAAACAACAAGCACATAATCAGGGTTCCAAATTTAAATGCATACTTCTTCTCTCTAGTTTGCTTTAGGTTTTCCAAAATTTGTTTCCAGAGAAACTCACATAAGTCATAATCCTTTCCATTCACAATCATATCATATGCAACATAGATAACAGTTGTAGACATTGAGTTATCGTTAATTGTGAAATAAATCTTGTGATGTATCATTATTGCAACATACTTTACAACAAGGTTGGTGATAGGTTTTGTTGTCAACACTCTTTTGTCAAAGGTAGCATTAGTTATCTCCATAACCACTTCATTCTTCATAGATTTTAGTACTGGTATAGGTTCGATATCACACAATCCAATCATGACCTTAATCAATTCCTTAGAGATTAGTCTAGGAATGTTTGTCCACATGAATTTATCATGCATTTTACTCAATTCTTGCCTTACATATTTTCATCCATTTCTTTGCTATAGTTGGGGAACCAATTCCAACTATTCAGTTTCTTTCGCACTAGGTTAACATATTCTAGTTTCACTAAGAAATCATCTCCAATTAGCTCATTAGTCCATAGATCTTTAATATTTTGGTGATTATATTCATCCAATTTTCCATGTATGTAAATTATTGTGTCTCCAATGGATTAAACCCTATGGGGAATCTTTGAAAAAGCATCGTCAAGGTTGTTATCAAAGACTTTCCATCAATATCTCTTAAATTTTGGTCTAGGTCTCTCGATCATGTTAACCATGTTTGGTGTAGCCATTATAACCTCAATTCAATCTCAAATGCTTATGAAATTACTTCTATTTCAAACCCACAAAGCACATATAGCTGTAAATACCTTATACGTGAAGGGAAAAGAATGTGGATCTAATGACCCAATAGTGCGGAATACATTCCCTTAACACCTTTACTACAGGGGAGAGAAGCAAAAACGAAAAAACTAACAGTTTCTAAAACTTATAGAGATGCATACAACCATGGCAATGAGAAACCAGAAAGATAAGCAGAACAAAGATGACACAGTATTTATGTGGGAAAACCCTTTCAGGAAAAAACCCACCACACAAAGTCAAATCTATTGTATTACAGTAATGAATCAATTACATACAATATCTAGACTTCTTTGCTCAGCTCACAATCACCCAGAGAGTTTTAGATTCACTGTTACAATTTTTTCACAACATACAGTTCAAAACCCTCTTCAAGAACTCACGTCTTTCTTGTTCTTCAGCTCGCGACTTCAACTTGCTCTGCAACTTCACGACTCAACTCAACTTGTCTAGCTCTCTAGAAATAACACATCTCTCATCCATATGTAACCGACTCAAAAGAGCAATGAAGTCCATCCTCAAATCACGCAACTGGTCGGATCTGACAGATCTCCTGTAACAAGCCATCATTGCATTCAAAGCCATTACTCAAAATAGTTGAGCTCGCCACCCATCGTTACAAATGCAATAGCCACAATAACTATCTTGGTATCCGTCCAATCACTATTCAACCAGGTGCCATGCGTCCAAGACCCATCAGCAATCACAACTTACAGAGCAACCAAAATGGTCAAATAGACATCGGGCGCGACCAAGACTTCAAGTCATAAATAGCACTGCCGAAGTCGGAGTCAGAACAGGAGTCGAAATAGGACTCCACCGAAAATACACACTACCTGAGTCAGAGTCGGAGACAGAGTTGGAAATGGAGTCAAAACATGACCCTACCGAAATTACAGGTTCAGGAACCAATTTGGTTCTATGTCCACCCACGGCAAAGGGGAACTCATCCAAAATAGTTCTGACTGGGTAAAGTCAACCCGGGGTCAAACCAAGATGGGAACACAAAAGACCAGAGTTGGTGTCGGAGTCGGAACAAGAGCAGAAACATGACTTTACCGAAAGTCCAAGATCAGGAACCAATCCGATTCTAGTTCCGCCTCCACCAACTGCAAGAAACAAAAGTCCAGAACTAGGACAAGGTGAAGGAAAACACCCCGAGGATAATCCAAACATCCAGAAGAACCTGATCGCAAAAGCAGGAGTCGGACCTGGAGTCGGATCAAAAACTGAAATAGGAACCTGGTAAACAGACATTTCCAACTTCCAAAACTGGTTCCGCCTCCACCATAACCTGCGAAATGAAGCAAGAAGAAACAGATGGTAGGAAGCGGAGTCGGAGCAGGAACGAGAACCAAAACCTGGAACTTAGGCAAACAAAACAATGCCAAGTTCCATCCCGGTTCCGCCTCTGCCAGAGACTCGAAACTTAGGCAAACAGAACAATGCCAAGTTCCATCCTGCCTCTGCCTCCACCAGAACTTTTGTAAACAACACAAAATCACCAAGACATGAAAATGAGGACTTCAAGCTGGAAGTTGAGACATAATTTCTCAACAATCTCCCACTTGGTGAACACTTCCAGCTTCCTCAAAACATCATACCTTACTGTTTATCATAGGCCCCAAGGCCCATCGATTATGTGCACCATCTGAACTTGTCTGTGCTAACTGGCTTTGTCAAGGCATCTGCAACATTCTTCAAGGTGTCAACCTTATCCATACTAACCTTGTGATCTTCAACCATATCCCTCACGAAGTGATATTGCACATCTATGTGCTTGGTCCTGGCATGAAATGTTGGATTCTTTGCCAAACAAATGGCACTTTGACTATCACAATAGATTGAAATATGCTCAGCATTAAATCCAATGTCTGAACACAAATGCCTCAGCCACATTGCCTCCTTGCAAGCATGAGTTGCTGCCATGTACTCTACCTCTGTCGTGGATAAAGCAAATACAGCTTGTCGCTTGTTCATCCAACTGATTGATCGACCATTAAGCATGAAAGTGTATCCATTGGTGGATCTTCTACTGTTAATGTCCCCTACCCAATCAGAATCAACATATCCCTGAATGCTAAGAGTCCTCTATGATGCAGCCATACTGCCATGGTAACACAAAACATAATCTGAAGTACCCTTCAAATACCTGAACAGTCTCTTTACAGCATCCCAATGTGATCTCCCTGGATTTTCCATGAACCGGCTTAGAACTCCCACTGCTTGGGAAATGTATGGTCTAGTGTAGACCATTACATACATCAAACTGCCTACCGCACTTGCACAGGGCACACTGGTCATGTCCTCCATCTCAGTAGTAGACTTTGGACAGTCTTCAATAGATAGTTTCAATCCTTGCATGATTGGAACAACTAGCTGCTTGCAATCAGTCATGCTAAACCTCTCTAGAACGGTTTTCACATACTTACTTTGACTGAGCCAAAGCTTTCTGATTGTTCTATCCTTGGTTATCTCCATTCCAAGAATGTACTTCACTGCTCCAAGATCTTTCATTTCGAACTTAGCAGACAACTGAGTTTTAAGATCAGAAATCATAGCCTTGCTATTACCAATGAATAACATGTCATCCACACACAGAGTAATAATAAACAAATGATCATTCTCACATTCATAATAAATGCAATGATCAGATTTTGATCTAACAAACCCAATTAACAACACAAATGTGTCAAATTTCTGGTACCACATTCTAAGAGATTGCTTTAGACCATAGAGAGATTTATTTAACTTGCAAACCAGATTTTGTTTACCTCTTTCAATAAAAAGCTCAGGCTAGGACATGTAGATTTCTTCTTCTAGCTCACCATGGAGAAATGCTATCTTCACATCTATCTACTCAATTTCATTGTCATACACAGCTGCCAATGACAACAAAAATCTGATGGATGTCAGCTTTGCTACAGGGGAAAAGATCTCTCCATAATCGATTCCCTCAACTTGGGAAAAACCCTTTGCAACCACTCGTACCTTATACTTCTCCACACTGCCATCAAGGCCTGTCTTCCTTTTGAATATCCACTTGCAGCCAACAGGCTTTCTCCCTTTAGGCAGTGGTACCAACTTCCAAGTATCATTCTTTTTCAAGGAATCCATTTCCTCGTCATGGCTTCCAGCCAAGACTTTGAATCAGCCATGCTAATTGCTTCTTTCATAGTCCTAGGCTCATCAGTGCTGGTAATTAAGGTATAAGCACAATTTGAATCTAACATAGAGAAACCATACCTTTTTGGTTGCCTTCTTTCTCGTGTAGATCTCCTTAGAGGCTGAGGTTGTTCTTCATCATCAAAACTTCCAGAGCTGCTTGAGCTCTCCTCAATCTTAGGTACACCATGCAGCTCTTCCCTTTCTGGAGTTTGGGAAATCTCAACTGCATCCTTCTCCTTATCACTCTGATTTGTCTCAAGCTATTGATCATTTACTAAAGGTTTCAGCTCATGAAATATCATGCTTCTGCTATACAAAACCTTCTCAGTAACAGGGTTCCAAAGCTTGTATCCTTTCACACCAACTCCATAGCCGATGAAAATACATTTCACAACCTTGTTATCCAACTTTGATCGCTTTTCATTTGGCACATGAACATATGCCTCATAGCCAAAGACCCGGACATGCCTTAGTGAGGGTTTCTTACCTGACCATGCTTCCAAAGGTGTCATGTCAACAAGAGCTGAACAAGGAGATCTATTTATCAAATAACATGTTGTAGCAATAGCCTCAGCCTTGAACTTCTGCTCCAGACCAGCGCCACTCAGCATACTCCTTGTCTTTTCCATCAGTGTCCTGTTCAATCTTTCAGCAACTCCATTTTGCTGTGGAGTGTAGGGGGTTGTCTTATGCCTTTTAATTCCATGATCAGTGTAGTACCTTTCAAAATCTGCAGAACAAAACTCACCTCCATTGTCTGTCCTTAAACACTTTATTTTCCTTCCAGTCTGATTTTCAACCAAAGATTTGAACTCTTTAAACCGACTGAACACTTCTGATTTACTTTTAAGAAAGTATACAAATGCCCTTCTCGAACAGTCATCAATAAAAGAAACATAATATCTAGACTTCGATAATGAAGGAACATCAACTGGATCAAACACATCAGAATGAATATAATCTAGTATACCAGAAGATTTGTGAGGACTAGAGGAGAAAGAAACACGGTGTTTCTTTCCATAGATACAATGTTCACAGAAATCGAACTCAAGGTTACAATCATCAAGCCCTTCTACAAGGTTTTTGTTCTTCAAGGTTTTTAAACCTTTCTCACCAATGTGACCAAGTCTATGATGCCATAACATAGTCTTCTCTGCTGAGAGTTTTACCTCCAAAGCATTTGCAGATAGTGAAGAGTTTTCATCTTTCTCTATAGGTGCAGAATTAATGACTTTACAAAGGCACTGTTGCAAAGAACAGGTCATGCATCTAGCTTGTACAAAGTGCCAGTATGAACACCCTTAGCTAACACCATTGCACCTCTAGCCATTTTACATCCCTTACTAGAAAAAGAAACTTCTACACCAGCATCATTTAACTTACTAACATAAAGAAGATTTTGAGTCAAACTTGGGATGTGAAGAACACCACCAATTCCTTTGACTCTCCCATCAGTAAACTAAATTCTGACCCTTCCTCTGCCAACAATCTTCAGCGTTGAATCACTTGCCAAGTATACCTTTCCACCATCATACTTCTCATACCTTGAGAACCAATCTCTATTGGATGTCATGTGAAAAGAGGAACCTGAATCAACTAACCAAACATCATCAGATGCTTGAGTTGTCAAGGCTGCTACAATGAAGGCATCTGCATCACTTTGAGAAGATTCTTTATCAGAAGCATTCTTCTTCTTCTTCTCCTTGTAGTCCTTCTTGATATGACCAGGTTGCCCATAGTTCTAGCACTTTACCTTGGACTTTTTACCAGGAGACTTTGATCTCCCTTTAGACTTGGATTTCTACTTGTTGTCTTTCTTCTTTCCTTTCTCCTTTGTTCTACCTCGAACAAAAAGAGCATCTTTGGCCATCTCAGAAGATTTCCTTCGCATTTCTTCAGAGAGAAGTGAAGCAACCACATCATCATTCTTGAAAGTAGTGGTTGTGCTTCCAATAGCCATCACAAGATGATCTCAACTATCAGGTAATGAACACAACAAGAGCATGCAATGATCCTCCTGCTCAATCTTTACACCTATAGATGCCAGCTGAGTAACACTCATATTAAATGAGTTCAGATGATCTACAACAGATGCACCTTCATCCATCTTCAATAAGTACAACTTCTTTCTCAGGAATAACTTGTTTACCAGAGATTTTCCTTGGTAAATATCACCAAACTTCTTCCACAAAGCAGCTACAGATGTCTCCTCATGAACATTCAAGAGCACAAAATCGGCTAGACTCAGTCTTATCAATCCTCTTGCTTTTCTATCAGCAAGATCCCAAGCTTCTTGGGTCGTAGTTTGTGGCTTAGTTCCAGACACTGCAATCCAGAGGTCTCTATCCACAAGCATGTCTTCTATCTTGAGTTTCCATAACTCAAAGTTGCTGCCATTAAAATTCTCAATATCTATTCTACCAGATGTACTCACCATCTCACAACAGAAACAAGTTTAACAATGCAAGTCTCCCACTGAAACAGTATTAGTGCAAAAAACTAATTTTCCCTAACAAGGATAACACGAACTGGCCAAGCTCTGATACCACTTTGAAGGGAAAAGAATGCGGATCTAATGACCCAACAATGCGGAATACATTCCCTTAACACCTTTACTACAGGGGAGAGAAGCAAAAATGAAAAACTAACAGTTTCTAAAACTTATAGAGATGCATACAACCATGGCAATGAGAAACCAGAAAGATAAGTAGAACAAAGATGACATAGTATTTAAGTGGAAAAACCCTTTTAGGAAAAAATCCACCACACAAAGTCAAATCTATTGTATTACAGTAATGAATCGATTACATACAATATCCAGACTTCTTTGCTCAACTCACAATCACCTAGAGAGTTTCAAATTCACTATTACAATGTTTTCACAACATACAGTTCAAAACCCTCTTCAAGAACTCATGTCCTTCTTCTTCTTCAGCTCACGACTTCAACTTGCTCTGCAACTTCACGACTCAACTCAACTTGTCTAGCTCTCTAGAAATAACACATCTCTCATCCATATGTAATCGACTCAGAAGAGCAATGAAGTCCATCCTCAAATCACGCAACTGGTCGGATCTGACAGATCTCCTACAACAAGCCGTCATTGCATTCAAAGCCATTACTCAAAATGGTTGAGCTCACCACCCATCGTTGATAAATGCAACAACCACAATAACTATCTTGGTATCCATCCAATCACTATTCAACCAGGTGCCACGCATCCAAGATCCATTAGCAATCGCAGTTGACAGAGCAACCAAAATGGTCAAATAAACATTGGGCGCGACCAAGACTTCAAGTCATAAATAGCACTGTCAAAGTCGGAGTCGGAACAGGAGTCGAAACAGGAATCCACCGAAAATACACACTGCCAGAATCGGATTCAGAACTGGAGTCAAAACATGACCCTACTGAAATTATAGGTTTAGGAACCAATTTGGTTTCGTGTCCGCCCATGGCAAAGGGGAACTCATCGGAAACAGTTCTGACTCGGTAAAGTCAACCCAGGGTCAAACCAAGATGGGAACACAAAAGACCGTTGTTGGTGTCGGAGTTAGAGTCGAAATAGAAACAGGACTTTACCAAAAGTCCAAGATTAGGAACCAATCTGATTTTGGTTTCGCATCCACCAACTGTAAGATACAACAATCTAGAACCAGGACAAGGTGAAGTAAAACACCCCAAGGATAATCCAAACAATCCAGAAGAACCAGATCACAAAAGCAGGAGTCAGACTCGGAGTCGGATCAGAAACTGAAATAGGAACCTGGTAAACAGACATTGCCAACTTCCAAAATTGGTTCCACCTCCGCCAGAACCTGCGAAATGAAGCGAGAAGAAACCGATGGTAGGAAGTAGAGTCAGAACAGGAATGAGAACCGAAACCTGGATCTTAGGCAAATAGAACAATGCCAAGTTCCATCCTGGTTCCGCCTCTGCCAAAGACTTGGAACTTAGGCAAACAGAACAATGCCAAGTTCCATCCTGGCTTCGCCTCTGCCAAGACTTTTGTAAACAACACAAAATCACCAAGGCATGAAAATGAGGACTTCAAGCTAGAAGTTGAGACATAATTTCTCAACAATACGCATTCAACGTGATCTAGGGTTTGTGCCAATTGCTTTGAATCACCTTCAACACTTCTTCTAAATTTCCCTACTTTATTCAAATTCATAAATGTGGTTATAATTGACTTTGAAACTCATTTTATGCCATTGTGATTTGCTCTAATTCCACATTAATTGATCAAAATTCCAAAAAGCTGGTAAACACTTCACTGATACACTGTAAACCCTAAAATGCTCTGCAATTCTTTAGATTTGCATGTTTTCTACTGGTTTCTTTTCTAGAAGCTTAAGCATCCCATTTTACATAATATATCTCTGTGTCACTCCTTAACACCATATATTTCCAGGGGGTTGTTAGATTTTTCTGTTATTGATCACCCTAAGCCCATGCCTAGGTTTAATTTCCAAGGGAATTATCTACACCAAAGGGAGGTACAAATGCATTTGATTCATCTATGTTCTTAGGTCCCTCTTTCTTTCTCCAAATCTTCTCCATTTCCTTCTTTACTTCAGTATGATCAATTTTCTTCACAGGTTCATTCCTCTTTCTCGGATTAGTCTGCCTTCCATTCTTGCTTCTACAAAATCTTGAAATGTGTTCAATTTTGTTGCAACTATAGCATACAACATTTTTGTGACTAAACTGATTTCCATTCAATCTCGATCTGTACTGATTAGCTTTATGTCTAAATACATTGCATGTATAAAAATAAAAAATTGAAATATTGAACCATTCTACCAACATTATATCTATTCATCATCTGACTTCTACATTCAACAACTCTACATGAAAAATTCTTGCATGAAAAAAATTGTGTAGATAAGGATCCAACATTTGGATCATTCTACTTCTACATTCTATTACCTTATGTCCAAATTTATCGCATGAAAAAAAAATACCATTGAAATATGGGTACCTTTGAGTATTTGGTTGTCTGATAGTGGGTCTTCTAGAATTTCTTCTTTGATTTCTGAATTGGTTGCCATTGCCTTGAGTTTTCTTTTGATCAACCTTGTTAGGAGTCCAATTTTCCTTTGAAATTTCTACTTCTTCAAGTCCCAAGCCACCTTTCTCTTTAGATGGTTTTTTTCCAACAATTAGTTCATCAAGCATTGTAGTACTTCTTTTGAATTTTTCCTCATGAGATCTTTCTTTTACCAGATCTGATCTCAGAGTTACTACTTTTTATTCAAGTTTTGTGCATTCATCAATCTTGATTTGTACCACTGCATTCAAACAATCCTAAATTCTTTTCTTTTCTTCCACTTCTAAATTCAGTCTGGTGATGTCTTCATTTTCTTTCTTCAATTGTTCATTGACTTATCTATGCCTCTCTCCAAATTTCTTGATTTGTTCTCTTATTTTTTTGATACATTCATTTGCTTCCTCTAGGTTTTCCTTCATAATTTTATTCCCATTTTCAACTATATCAAGATATTCAAGAGCAACTTTAAGTTCTTCTTTGTCAATCAAGCAGTCATCTTCTATGGATTCATTTATAAAAAATTCTTTCGAGGGAATAGGATACTTTTTGTTTGCCATATGTTCAACCTCCAAGATCTTCTTCAAGTTGTTAAGCTTCTTAAAAGGAACTAAGTTCTAATACCAATTGTTGAACACTCGAAATACTGAGGGGGGGTGAATCAGTATTCTATTAAACCATTTAATAATAATCCATCCAATAATAAAAACATATCTAACTACAACGATGAATAAAATAATGAAAGGAATCACAAGATCACATAACACATGAACTCCAAGATTTTTATGTGGAAAACCCAAAAAGGGAAAATCCATGGTGAGGATTAGCTCACAATATATGATAATCAGTTACAAGATAAATTACAAAGGCTCACTGCTAGGATGAACTATCAAATAAGCCTCACAACCATAAATAGATACAAAATAGAAATGGCTACACATAGAAAAATGTGAACTAACATAAAGTGCACCTTCCTTGTGCTGAATTCAGCTCCTTTGAAGCTCCGAATTCAAAAAATCTTCTATGCTTTGTAGTTATTTAACATTCACAACAATTCCTCTCTTATTCAGATCACTCACATACATATTTGCATGTTTGAATCAACTTTGTATTACATGTTATGTCATTTTCATCTTCCAATTGAAAAATGTCTTACATGTATACCCAATTACATCCAAATACATCAATTAGGTCGACCTAATTAGATGCCACCCTATATTAAACAAAAATTGCCTTGTTAGATTCATATTTGAATCAAAATAATCTTCATGCTCAAATAAAATGTGCAACATATAATTTAGGTTGGCATGGACCTAAAATAGATCACATTAACATCCACAATACACATTTAATCTCAACAACTTATATGAAGCATTAGGTCGCCCAGGAGTTAGACCTAATCATAAAATAAGCCAATTGATCACACACAAGTGATCCATCTGATCATATAAATACTTTCCATTTTGAATATATAGTGTACTAACATTTTTAAATGATCTCCCAAAATTGTAAGGACTGAATCCAATCATCGGAGAAATGCAGACCGAATTACACATACACACTTACACTGTATAAGGCCAAAACTATATGTCAAACTACTGTCACTTGTAACTTTCAGCCAGTTCAACTGTACCCCAAACTAATCTGGTATGAGAGATGTGAGAGATGGTGTGGAAGCCCAGTAGAAAGTGGCAAATGAGACAGATCTTTTTGCTAGAACGACATAACAAAACTAAGTTGAAGGCTAATGCCGGAATCCCTGTTGAAGAGGTAGTGGAAGTTATGAATGTTCATCAAAAGATAATTGATAATGACCTGGAAGCAGTAGACATCCTAAAGAATCTCTAGTCGTGTATTTTTTTTTGTGCCTTTTTTTGGCTGTTGTTTTGTTGGTTTTTGTCTGCTTTCTTTATTTTTGATTATCTATTGAAGAAACGCTTTCTTTTGTAAAGGGTTTTAGGGTCCCTTCAAAACTTGTTTTACCTATAATAAAAAACTTGCACCAAGTTCAACCAAAATCGCTGAAATCTTGATTATAGATGCAAATAATAGCCAAGAATAACATACTATAACCTCATAATCTGATCTTATTACACGAGCAATTTTGGACCAGATTATCAGATTAAGATGCATACATTATGTTCACTAGATTAGACAAATTGTCAACAATTAATGTTGGCATCAATTACAACACATAAAAAGTGTCCCTTCTTCATTCTTTCAATAATTTTTCTATTTTATACAAATTTTATTTTTGGCAAATTTTTATTTTGTTGGGGGTCGTCACTACAGGCTAAATTCAACCATTTTAAAAAAAACTCATGTCTTTTCGTCATGGCATTTTTTTTTGGAAAACATGATATCATTAGAAAGTTGGAGACAAATAATTTCCATCCATAGAGGTATTGAAAAAATTCCGTCTTGTACCAGATATTTTAGGTTGAAGTTGTTTGTTTCTAATTTCTTCAACATGCCATAACTTTCACCCCAGTGCTCCAATTTTTAGAAATGAATAAGCGTTGGAAATTTGTTGAAGAGAAATACACATATATAATGCTAATTTTTTCAAATTTTATCTCAAATTCATTTTTATTTAGAATTTATAATTTTGACTATTTTGAGCCTATCAAGCATTGTATCTTGGAAAAGGCTTTGTAATCACACTAAACTATAAAGTGCCAACCATATAATATTTGGGGGGAGGGTGATTTTTGATACTAGTGAAAAGGGTGGGAGTTTAGTGATGTTCTTTTGGTGTCTTTTGCACTCATTCTTGGTGGGATTATACATGTACTTCATATTCATGAACTTCAAGATAAAGTTATATTTATGGGGGGGTTAATCATGTCTCTTAAAATTAATTTTCATCCTTTTGTTGTTAGGCTAACTTCAAAGAGCTATTTGTCTTGGAAGAAAGGGATAAAGAATCATTGCCTTGAGCGAGATCTACTACCCTATCTCCTTGGATTCGTTCCTGAGCCAAGTGACTATGATGAGAATAATCCATGGTTTAACAATAATGAAATGGTCTATGTACTGATATGTATTACTATTTTGAGGATACTCTACATCACATAGAGCATGCTAAGTGCCCTTTCACTGCTTGGACCATCATCCAATAGTTGCATGGAGACATTGAATCTTCATTTGAAAGTGATATTTCCTTAGAGAACTAGGCTATTGAGACTTATGTTGCCTCATCTTGTGTGAATTATTAATTCATTGATACCCCATCAACAACAACTATTGCAAATTCAGATTCTAGAGATGCTTCTTCAAAATCTTCCAATGATTGATTACAACAAGATCATTTGTCTTTGGATTCAGTCCATTGGGACCAATTTTTGCTAGACATATTTCTTGTTTGTTTATAGAGTCCCTCATTTTGGATCTATATTACACTATTGGGGATATACATATTTTATTTGAGGACCACTCAGTTGTCCTTGCATCTATTGCTACTATAGAGTTCAGTGTTGCTTCTTCGAAAGCTTCCAATGAATTCTTGTAGAAAGGACTTCATAGTATTCCTAATTCAATTATGTGGTATGATCTCTTGATAGGGATCTTAGACTTGTTTATGGATACATATTTCAGATTTGGGAGAAAATATTAATTGTATTCATCTTCACTTTGATGGATTTGATTCTTCTTCAATTTTTATGAGGGAAAACTTTGACCCTCTCGTTCAATCTCTACATTCCTTACAGTTTGACATGAGTGTGGATACTTTGGATCAAAATTTGGAGGATACATATTCAAAGGAGATACTTGAGTCTTTGGATGGTGTTCTACATAGATCTCTAAGAGATTCTGAGTTTTCATTTTCAATAGTGTGTCCTAGAACACTTGATTTGATTGTGACAACTTTCAACATTGACATGGGAACACTTGAGTCAAGTTTAGAGACTCCATACATCTTGAGTTTTTTTCCTGTATATTCCTTTCAAGAGTGGGGATATAGATCACATACACCTTTGCTTTTATTTCTTCCTAGAAGGAGGAACATTGTTCGAAGATTGTGGACCATATTCTCCATCTAGTTTCAAGCATCTACCATTGGACCTCTTTGGGGGGGGATACTTATTCATTATCTTCTTCTCTTTATTCTGAGGGTTGTTCTCTCTCTGTTCGGGGGAAATTTGATATGTAAATGGGTACCTAACATGGCCTCATTTTTAGGGACCCATCATCTCTTACTTCCTCCCTTGAGCTATACTTAAAGGGGGGTGTTGGTGTAGGTTTTTATTTTCCTAGTGGGTTAATTTATTTTCCCTTAATCTTAAGTTTTTCCTACACTTTTTATTAAGCTTTCTTAGGATAATAGAGTGATTTTATTACTAGGAGATAAGTGATGTGGTGTCCAATTCCTTAAAGGGTGGAATAATTTCCACTTTTGGTGGCATCCTCCACTTTTTGTGGTTGATTCTTAGTGGTTGGATTTTCCACCTCCATTCTCTCCTTAGTTCTATATAAACTCACTACCTAGCTTGTATTTACAATTCATCTTCTTGCATATTTTTCATAATATTGCATCTTAGGAGATATTAATGGAATTCTATCATATCTTGGCATTGCATAATCTCTCAGATTCTTGGTTTGCATTCTTTATTTTTTTCTATTTATGTAGCCTTGATTTTTCTCTTAAAAAATTCCTTGGATAATTCAATATATTTCAGATTTCTAACAATATCTAAATGGGATAACATGATATTGAAGTATTGGTTTGGCCTAAAACAATTGAAAGTGAAAGGTTGTGGGGGTGAAGCAAATAAAAAAGAAAGGGTTGAAGCAAAATGGCTTCCCCCGCAACTCGTATGGTATAAAATGAACTTTGATGGGTCCTTGAGAGCCAACCCAATTATTTATGGGATCAAATGCATCATAAGAGATTTCAAAGGACAAAAAATATGTAGTACCTCCCTTCCACTATCGGAAGGAACAATTAATGAGACAAAGCTCCAAGCTCTTATAATTGATCTGAGGATGAGAAAAAAACTCAAAATAAAAAATCTTGAAATCGAAGGGAATTCTTCGATTATTATAAACACAATGAGAAACCATTCACTTCAAAACTAGAAATTGAAGGTTCAATTAGAAGTGGCATTAGAGCTATTATCGAGCTTTAGTAACATGATAATTAATCATACATACAAAGAAGAAAACATGGAAGAAAATAATCTAGTGAATATAGCGGTTGATGGTGATCATAATTGCACCTTTTTTGGAAATATAATCGAGGAAAGAGGTAATCATTAAACATAAAGCTAGTTAATTCACATAATTGAGAATGATGGAAAAGAACTAGCGAATACAACTTATCAAAGAGTCATATGTAAAACCCCATTTGATACAATAAAGAGGAAAGATAATCATCAAAAGGAGTCAAAGTGAAATCTACAAGTTGGGAATGATGGAAAGGCTCACTTCAAGTTAAATAACTGACTGCCATAAGTGAGCAAACAAAGTTGGTAGATATATAAAAGTGATAAGGTGGTCACAAATGAAGCATTCCCAATTGCTCAATCCTTATGCTAAATTATTTGAAATGGACACTCTAGTGCATCTAGTTTCCATTGAGCGACAAATGGCATTTCTGGGAGTTGTAAAAAAACATAGGACGAAGGTGATTTTCAAATCACACCATGGCTTGGTAATGATGATGATTAAATGGATTTTGGGTGATGAATTTCTAGTTGTAGATAAAAGGAACCATGTTAACATAGATGTATCCTCTAGGTTTGTAGCCTCCTTGCTAGATTTAAGGGAGCCTAAGGAGATGGTCAAAGCACTAGCTATGGATCTAGTGAAGAAGGAATTTTTGGGGGGCTTAAAGGAGGTATTGTAAGCGGCCAAATTTGGTGTTGGCATCCTACCCCTAAGAGACATTTAGCGTTTGCTAGAGGAGGAGGTGGTAGTGCAATGGTATCCCTTCTTGTGAAGTTTTTGAATGACTACACTCATGAGCCACAAGAGAAAAGCGAGAAAGGGGTTTTCCTTCCTGAAAAATATCAAAAATTTGGATCCCACATTCGAGATTGAATGGATGTATAAATTAATCATTTGGGAGGAGGAGTATGATGAATGACCTTCGAGATGGGTAGATAAATTTGTGTATATTTGTTAATAGATTGGATCCATTTACCCTAGAGAAGATGAAGGCTAGGATAGACTAGACATTATATATAGAAATGATATAAAACTACTAGGATGGATAAACCTAGATTTTGTAAAGAAATAAATATATAAATATTTTCTCTGATCAATATATGGAGGAGCTCTAGCTGCAACTTACCAAGAAAAAAATTAATTGTTGTACAATAATTATCTCATTTTTTTAGTTCATATAATAAAATAAATTTCAAACATGAAATCTAAATTAAAATTTATAGAGAGAGAAAGAGAGAAACTAGCTTTTGAATAGTCATTTTGTGCCAACAATCTAAGGATATCATGTATCCCTAGGGAGTTATGCTTAGGGTTGCATGTCATTTGATTAAGGATATGATAATTCACCTTTAATACCTCTTCAATGTACTCATTACACACTTAAAGAGAAAAATAGATCAAGAGAGAAAGAGAGAACGAAGAGGGAGATACAGATAAGATATAGAGAGGAAAAGGGAGAAAATTGGGAAAGAGAGTAAGAGAGAAAGATATGGGGAGAAAATTAGATAAAGTAGGAGAAAGAGAGTTAGAGAGAGAAAAAATGATAGAAATGGAGGGATAGAGAGAGGGAGAGGGATATACAAAAAGAGAGAAGAGAGAAACAAATATAAAGAGAGAGAAATAGAGAGATAGAGAGGGAGACAAAGAGATGTAGATAGATAGAAAGAGAGATAGAGATATAGAGATAGAGGTACAAAGATACAGAGGATTCAAGAGGGAGAGAGATAGAGATAGAGATAGTAAGAGAGATGAAGAAAGAGACAGAGAGAGGAAAAGAGAGAAGAGGACAGACATAAATAAATATAAATTCATATAGAGAGAGTGAGATAGAGGGATAAATAAATAAAGAGAAATATAAAGAGACAAAGTGTTGAGCTTCTCTTTTGGTATTTGTCCTTGATGACCATATTGTGTTTCAGATTAACATCTTTGTGGTTGATTATCAACTACACTGTTTATATTCTATCTTGGCATACTTACTTTGGCATTTTGATGTTGGTTTTGATGGCACTGATCTCTTGACTCCATGAGCAGATTACAAGGAATCTTATTTACAGGATAATGTTTCCATGTTCAGGTGGTATAATTCTAGTTTGACATTTTGTGCTATTGGACTACAGTGCTCTATGGGGTTATGTGGTATTGGTATGTTTATATTTCTAACATCATGACATTGATAATGTTTTTGAACTACTTCAGAGTTGTATTTTTTTTTCAGCCTCATTCAGGCAATGCTTTTAGTTAACTTTGTTTTTGGAATCATCAAATGGAGTTGGTTTTTTGGTTTTAAGAAAACCCTATCGGGTTTCCTTAAACAATTGATATTGGCATGGGTATATGGTACATTGAAATTGGCATGGAATTATCCTTTATTAGATTACAAAAGGAATTGGATAAATTGGGCTTTATGTCATGGAAAATGGCTTTGAATAAAGGTCAATAAATTGAACCTTACATTGCATGGAATCGGGTCTTATGGTTGATAATTCACTAGGCCTTAAGGCCGACAACAGGTATGAGGTATTGTTTATTTAAAAGACACTATGAAAGTGACATGGCTTTGAATTCTTGGTAACAATGATGGCTAAGGTAATCAACATTTGTTTTAAGTGGTCATGACAAATTACTAATGACATAATTGTGTTGGAATTCTTACTTGCTTAATCATTGAACACCGATTAAATCTTACCATTGATAATGTTGATCGACGGTTTGTATGCATTCCAGAGGTAATGAGATTGTTGGCATGCATTGCATTAGCTTGTCTGTGGAATTTAGAATGCATTATGAGGTTTCTACTTATGACTTCAGTCCTTTCAGACTTCAAACTTTATCATTTCTTGGAAATGGCATCAATTGCTTTGGAAAATGAAATTAGGTCATTTTTTTGTGCTTTACAAGCTCGAGGGTTTGGAACCCTAGCTCTGTCGCCGTCATGGGTGTTGAGGCTCAATCGTTACTCAGTCTTTGTTGGCTTACTGTAACTCTTTGACAATGAATGGGGGTATCTGCAAGATCCTTGCCATGGTCGATGTTTGTGTCAGCCGCCTGTCTTTGGGTGAAGGCTCAAAATTGGAAGAAGCTTCATTGTTTTGTCTTACAGCCGGGTTGGTAAAATTCTCTGTGATAGTTTCTCTCGCACTCCTCAGGTATTCACCTTATCATCTGATTTTTGAGGAACCGTTACTTCTCTTGGCACAAAAATTGAAGACAAGTGTTTGCTTCTTTCTAAAAGATGATCAATTGGGTTTAGTTTTTGTGGTCAGAAATGCTGCATTTTAGTTTTCTCATAATCTGATACTGATATCCAAATATTCTATCATATCATTGTTTGGTCTTGCTTTAGGGGATTGTGTTTTTGTTGGTGGGTAATCATGCTTGCTGCAAAATACTTATGTCTTGCTTTTGGAATCTGTGGTAGTTGTTCTTGGGTGCACTATAATGGGTGTTTCGGTTAATTTTTCTATTGCAGTAGTATTCAAAGGTATTTTGTGCATGGTATATATTGTTTAATTCATTTTTCACTCAGTATTGCCTATGCAGGCTCCTTGTATGGATAGGGTTCAGTCTTCTTTCTAAAAATGCATTTTCCTTGACCATTCTGTCAGAAGAAATCCACCATGCTGAACATTTCTCTAAATCATTGCAATACTTGGCAACATGATTCGACAAAAGTTGGGTACATGAAAAATTACCTCTGTTTTGTTTAAAATGAAATGAGATAACTTACTATGTTGCAATTTCTTGAAATGAAAAATGAAGAGATATTTGTAAGAAGATAAATATAGAGAGTGTTAACAATTTTAGAACTATGAGAAAAGACTATGAAAACCAGTGAGAAAAAATAGCTATTGTATTTGTCTACACAAGAAGAAATGTTTTGTTTTTGAGATTGAAAATCTTGAATGTATGTTCAATATCAAGTTGTCTTAAGACTTGATAATGGCTGGAATTCTGAAGGTTCATTCTTGAACTTTGAGGATTTTAGGTATTGTTCATCAAGAGGCACTTGAGAGAAAAGAGAGAAACAGAGAGATCCTCTGTATCATTATATTACTTACTGAAAATAGAAAAGGGGTTGGTGCTCCTTGAAATTAGTGTTTCACAATGAGGGGCTGGTGCTCATAAATCAGCCTATAAGGCATTATGAAAAGTGGTTTTTAATATAAGACTAGAAAGGAAATAGTTCAAGAGTGGTTTTTCTACCCCAGGAGGGTTTGCCACTTGGAATATCTTGTGTCATTGCTTATCTGTGTTTCACTGATTCATTGTGTGAATGCTTTGTTATGCTAAGTTTCACTGTCATACTTCTCATTACAATTATATGTGATTGCATTCAATATATGGATGAGTTAATCATTGAGAAATGAGAGAATAGATCTGCTTTGTTTCAGTTTATGGCACTAATTCACCCCCCCTCTCAGTGTCTTTTTCACTCCAATAATTGGTATCAGAGTGTAGGGTCCTCTGATAGGTCTATCCAACCTAGGATTGATTCTGGCCTTGGAGTCTGTTCAAAATATCTCAAACTCATGAAGGCACATCCATGAGTAGAGCTCCATTATTTGATGGAACTGATTATGTATTTTGGAAAATTAGAATGGAGACTTATCTAACTTCTATTGACCTCGATGTGTGGAGCATAGTGTTAACTGTGTATACTGTACCAACTACATTGCCCACAACTTCTGATGAAAATAAAATATATGAAACTAATGCAAGAGAAAAACATGCTCTCCTATGTGCTTTGACTAAAGATGTCTTTATCAAAGTCATGCACTACAGCTCTGCTAGGGATATCTGGATTAAAATTGAAACTATCTATCAAGGAAATGAAAAAGTTAAACAGTCAAAAGTCCTCACTCTAAAAACCAATTTAAAGAAATTAAAATGAGGGATGTTGAAAAAGTAGTTGATTACTTATTGAGAGTTGATGAAATTTTCAATGCTATGAAGGTTCTAGGAGAAGATGTAAAAGAATTCAATGTTGTAACTAAGGTCATCAAAACCTTACCGGCTAAATTTGAAGCTAAGGTCTCTACTCTAGAAGAGAAGAAACACTTTGACTAGCTTACTCTAGATAGCCTACAAGGCACTTTGATGGCCTATGAAATGAGAATCAGTAAAAGCAATTCCTTTGCAAAAGAAACTGCATTTAATACTAAAAGGAAAGAAAAATATGAGGCTACTGAATCAAAATTTTCTAATTCCAAAGAATCCCACTTTGTTAGGAAGCTCAAAAAGGGATCTAGAAAATATAATGGAAAACTTCCCTTCAAATATTTTAACTATGGTAAAATAGGCCACTTTGCTGCAAAGTGCCCCTATGGTGATCTGAATAGTGACAATGAGAAATCTGAAAAACTGCCTAAGAAAAAGGCCTATAGACCTAAACACAAATTCAACTTCAAAAAGAAGAAGAGTTTGATCAACAAAAATGAAACAGACATTGAATCTGAAGATTCTTTAGATTCTTTAGATGAAAACCTATTCATGGCTGAAATCATTCAGCAAGAAGATACTAACAACAATGATGTTGAAGTTGGTGAAGTGGATCTTGAAGGTGAATTGAAATGAGCATTAAAAGAGCTAAGAAAACTCAAAAAACAAATGCGTTCTCAAGAAAAAAATTCTGCTCAAGATCTTGCACAAGAGAAACTCACAAATCAAGAGATAGTCTCCTTGAAGACTCAACTTGAAGAAGCCAAGAGAGTTGAGGATTCTCTTTGTATTGGCTTAAATCATAAAGATCAAGAAATTCGAAAACTTGAACATGAAATTGTTGATCTTAGGAAGACCATTGAGAAGTATGAGAGTACTCTAAAACTGAATGACATGCTCAGTAAGCAAAAATTGAACAAGGACAAAATAGGTATTGGATTCATGAAGGGTGAATGTTCAAATAATAGTGCAAAGGAAAATATTTTTGGTAGAAAAAAATGTTCTGAGTCTAATCATCCTGATTCTGATAAGGATCATGTTCATCCTTTTAGGAATAACAGAATACCATATAATTCTCACCCTTTCTTTTATGGTTATTGTTATTTCTGCAACAGATTTGGCCATAAAGTGAGCTCTTGCAGGTTTATGAATCCTACAACATCTATATTTTTTCATAGGAAAAATCTTGGCTTTGGTAGAAAAATTAGATGCTTCAAATGCAATTCCATGGGTCATTCTGCTAAGCAATGCAAAGCTGATCTGCAAAATAAACAACAGAAAACCAAAAGGGTTTGGAAACCTAAAACTATCAACAACATAGAACAAACTATGTTAGTTCAAACAAATTTCCATTCTAAGAAAAAGGACTTATGGGTCTTGGACAGTGGTTGTTCAAACCATATGACTGGTGACAAAGAAAAATTCACAAATTTTGAAGATTATGTAGGTGGATATGTGAAGTTTGGAGATAATTCTGGTATACAAATCAAAGGTAGAGGTTCACTTCTTCTGAATGAGGACACTCCTATCTACAATGTGTATTACATAGAAGGTCTAAAGCACAATCTTCTAAGTGGCAGTCAAATTTGTGACAGTGGCTATCATGTTTTGTTCACTTCATACGGATGTGAGATTAAAAATAAGCTTGGAAAGCCTATTGCTGCTGGAAGAAGGACTAAGGGAAACGTTTATAATCTTCTTGACACATCTGGTAATGAAAATAATCAAGGTATGTGTTTATTGAGTCAATTTGAAGAAATTTTTCTGTGGCACACGAGACTAGGTCACATTAACTTTGACAATATGGTTAGGATCAGCAAAAAATAGAATGTAAGAGGTCTGCCTGTCTTAAGAAAACCTGAAAATGTTGTTTGTAAAGAATGTATGAAAGGAAAGAAAACAAAGGTAAGCTTTAAATCTAAAGAACATTCTTCTACTAGGCCTCTGCAACTTGTTCATATAGATTTATGTGGTCTTACAAGGACTAGGTCTATCAATGGTGAGAAATATTTCATGTTATTTGTTCATGATTACTCTCCTATGGTATGGGTTACTTTTCTCAAGCATAAATCTGAAGCTTTTGAATGTTTTAAAGTCTTTAGAAAAATGGTTGAAAGGGAGTTAGATTTAAAATTGAAATGTATGAGATCTGATAAAGGAGGTGAATTCACCTCACAAGAATTCATTGACTATTGTGAAGGACATGGCATAAAAAGACAATATGCTGCTGCCAGAACACCTCAACAGAATGGGGTTGTTGAGAGAAAAATAGAATTGTAAAAGAGATGGCAAGAACTGTGCTGGATGAAGAAAAACTACCAAATATGTACTGGAAAGAAGTTGTTCATACAACTGTTTACATCTTGAACATAGTACAAATCATAATGAAATCCAATTCCACTCCATATGAGCTGTGGTATGGTAAATCTACCTCAATTAAATACTTTAGAATATTTGGCTGTAAGTATTTTATCAAGATAGATGATGATAATTTAGGCGGATTTCAATCTAAGTCTGATGAAGGTATCTTTTTAGGATACTCTACTCATAGATTAGCCTATAAATGCTTTAATAAGAGGCTGAATAAGATTATTGAATCTGTCAATGTCAAATTTGATGAAAATCTGCTTTTAGATGTTGAACCTATGTAGGATGATGAGGAAGAAGAATTTGAACTTGAAATAAATTCAGAAGGCTTTGAAACAACAAATCCTAAACTAGCTGAAGAAAATTCTAAAAATGCTGAAACAAGTCTTGAAAAATGAGTAACAAAAACACCTTCAAAATCTCTTGCTAGAAACCATCCTAAATATCTAATTATTGGAGATAAATCTATAGGAGTTCAAACAAGAAGAAGAACTATTAGCTTTGATGAAAAATCTCACATAGCTGAGCTTACTACTTTCTGTTTAATTACACAGTTTGATCCAAGTTTTTTTGATGAAGCTCTAACTGATGAATGTTGGCTTAATGTAATGTAGGAAGAAATTGATCAAACTGAGAAAAATCATACTTGGGAGTTAGTCCCAAGACCAGATGACAAAATTTCATAGGGGGAAAATGGATATTCAGAAACAAACATGATGGAAATGGCCATGTTGTTCACAACAAGGCTAGGTATGTCTACAAAGGATATGCTCAACAAGAAGGTATTGACTTTGGTGAAACCTTTGCACTTGTAGCTAGACTTGAATCTATTAGAATATTCTTGGCTTATCCTATTTTCAAGAACTTTACTGTATATCAAATGGATGTCAAAACTACCTTTCTAAATGGTTATTTGGATGAAGAAGTTTATATAGAACAACCTGAAGGGTTTATTTGCAAAAAACAAGCCTAATCATGTTTATAGGTTTAAAAAGGCTCTATATGGCCTAAAACAAGCTCCTAGAGCTTGTTACTCTAGACTGGATAATCATTTGATTTCAAAAGGTTTTATTAGAGGAGGTGTAGACAACAATCTTTATGTTAAGATTGAAGGTTCTGATATTCTGGTTGTTGAAATCTATGTTGATGATACTATCTTTGGCTGCAACAATATTGCTTTGAGTAAAAAATTCTCTTAGATTATGGAATCTGATTTTGAAATGTCAATGTTGGGAGAACTAACCTTCTTCTTATGTCTTCAAATCTCTCAACTTGAAACTGGTATTTTTCTCTCTCAAACAAAATATGCAAGAGAGATGCTAAAGAAATTTCAAATGGATGAATGTCATCCAGTTAGCACTCCAATGGTTACCGGCTGCAAACTCAACAAGGTTGATGATTCTCCTACTATAAATCCAACTGACTATAGGTAAATGATAGGCAACTTGTTATATCTAGCAGCTTCTAGACCTGACATAATGCAAGCAGTTTGCATGGTTGCAAGATTTCATTCATCTCCTAAGGAATCTCATATTAATGATGTTAGAAGGATTCTTAAATATGTTCAGGGCACTCTTTATTATGGACTCTGGTATCCCAGAAGCAATGATTTCTCATTAATTGCATATACTGATTCTAACTGGGTTGGTTTTATGGATGATAGGAAAATCACTAGTGGTGCTGCTTTCTTTCTTGGTGATCAATTAGTGGTATGGCACAACAAAAAACAAGAATTTATTTCACTCTCCACTACTAAAGCAGAATATATTGCTGCCACCTCTTGTTGTACTCAAGTAATCTAGAAGTCACAAACTCTATCTGACATGGGTATTAAAGTTCCTAAACCTTTTTCTATACTTTGTGATAATACTAGTGTGATTAATATCTCCAAAAATCCTGTTATGAACTCTCGCACTAAACACATTGCTATTAAATTTCACTTTCTTCATGAAAAGGTGTTGACTAATGAGGCTTATGCACAATATGTTCCTACACAAGCATAGGTAGCTAACATATTCACTAAGCCTTTGGCTAAAGAGGTATTTGAAAGACTTCGGTCTAGATTGGGAGTTGTCTCTCAATCTTTGCTATCTTAACTCTATCTTGGTGATAGGGGAAGCTGGTCAACTCTCTTTGCAGTTCATACTTTTCTGCTCCATTCCTATATCTGTAGCTTCAAGGAATTTCATTGTTGTCTTCCCTTTATCTTTGTGACAAAAAGGGGGAGAATTTTGAGCTCTTGGTTCTAGTTCAGTATTTTGATTTGGTGGCTCAATTTTTTCCATCAAGGATAAAGGGGGAGTTTGTTGAGATTCTCTTTTGGTATTTGTCCTTGATGACAATATTGTGTTTTAGATTGACATCTTTGTGGTTGATTATCAGTTGCACTATTTATATTATGTCTTGGCATACTTACTTCGACATTTTGATGGCACTGATATCTTGACTCCATGTGCAGATTACAAGGAATCTTATTTACAGGATAATGTTTCCATGTTCAGGTTGTATAATTCTGGTTTGACATTTTGTGCTACTCGGCTACAGTGATCTATGGGGTTATGTGGTATTGGCATGTTCATATTTCTAACATCATGACATTGATAATGTTTTTGAACTACTTCAGAGTTGTATTTTTTTCAGCCTCATTCAGGTAATGCTTTCAGTTAACTTGGTTTTTGGAATCATCAAATGGGGTTGGTTTTTTGGTTTTAAGAAAACCCTATCGGGTTTCCTTAAATAATTGATATTGGCATGGGTATATGGTACACTTAAATTGACATGAAGTTAGCTTTTATTAGATTACAAAAGGAATTGGATAAATCGAGCTTTATGTCATGGCAAATGGCTTTGAATAAAGGTCAATAAATTGAATCTTACATTTGCATGGAATCGAGTCTTATGTTTGATAATTCACTAGGCCTTAAGGCCGACAACAAGTATAAGGTATTGTTTATTTAAAAGCCACTATGAAAGTGACATGGCTTTGAATTCTTGGTAACAATGATGGCTAAGGTAATCAACATTTGTTTTAAGTGGTCATGACAAATTACTACTGACATAATTGTGTCGAAATTCTTACTTGCTTAATCATTGAACATCAATTAAAGCTTACCATTGATAATGTTGATCGATGGTTTGTATGCATTTAAGAGGTAATGAGATTGTCGACATCCATTGCATTGGCTTGTCTGTGGAATTTAGAATGCATTATGAGGTTTCTAATTATGACTTCAGTCCTTTCGGACTTCAAACTTTATCATTTCTTGGAAATGGCATCGATTGCTTTACAAAATGAAATTAGGTCATTCTTTTTTTGCTTTACAAGCTCAAGGGTTTGGAACCCTAGCTCTGCTACCACCATGGGTGTTGAGGCTCATCCATTACTTAGTATTTTTTGGCTTACTACAACTCTTTGACAACGAATGGGGTTATCTACAAGATCCTTTCCATGGCCGATGTTTGTGTCAGCCGCCTGTCTTTGGGTGAAGGCTCGAAATTGGAAGAAGCTTCGTTGTTTTGTCTTATAGCCAGGTTGGTAAACTTCTCCATGTAATTTTATCTCGTACTCCTCAGGTGTTCACCTTATCATCCGATTTTTGAGGAACCGTTACTTCTCTTGGCACAAAAATTGAAGACAAGTGTTTGCTTCTTTATGAAAAATGATCAATTGGGTTTAATTTTTGTGGTCAGAAATGTTGCATTTCAGTTTTTTAATAATCTGATAGTGATACCCAGATATTCTGTCATATAATATTTTGGTCCTGCTTTAGGGGATTGTGTTTTCATTGGTGGGTAATCATGCTTTATGCAAAATACTTTTGTCTTGCTTTTGGAATCTATGGTAGTTGTTCTTGGGTGCGCTATAATGGGTGTTTCGGTTACTTTTTCTATTGCAACAATATTCAAAGGTATTTTGTGCATGGTATATATTGCTTAATTATTTTTTCAGTCAGTATTGCTTGTGCAGGCTCCTTGTATGGACAGGGGTTTAGTCTTCTTTCTAAAAATGCATTTTCCTTGACCATTATGTTAGAAGAAATCCACCATGCTGAACATTTCTTCGAATCATTGCAATACCTGGCAACATGATTCGACAAAAGTTGGGTACATTAAAAATTGCCTCTATTTTGTTTAAAATGAAATGAGATAAGTTATTGTGTTGTAATTTCTTGAAATAAAAAATGAAGACATATTTGTAAGAAGATAAATAGAGAGAGTGTAAATAGTTTTAAAACTATGAGAAAAGACTGTGAAAACCAGTGAGAAAAAATAGCTACTGTATTTGTCTACACAAGTAGAAATGTTTTGTTTTTGAGATTGAAAATCTGGAATATATGTTCAATATCAAGTTGTCTTAAGACTTGATAATGGCTGGAATTCTGAAGGTTCATTCTTGAACTTTGAGGATTTTAGGTATTGTCTGTCAAGAGGCACTTGAGAGAAAAGAGAGAAACAAAGAAATCCTCTGTATCATTGTATTACTTACTAAAAATAGAAAAGGGGTTGGTGCTCCTTGAAATTGGTGTTTCAAAATGAGGGGTTGGTGCTCATAAATCAGCCTATAAGGCATTGTCAAAAGTGGTTTTTAATATAAGCCTAGAAAGGCAGCAGTTCAGGATTGGTTTTTCTACCCTAGGAGGGTTGTCCACTCGGCATATCTTGTGTCATTGCTTATCTGTGTTTCACTAATTCATTGTGTGAATGATTTGTTATGCTATGTTTCACTTTCATACTTCTCATTACAATTATATGTGATTGCATTCAATATATGGATGAGTTAATCATTGATAAATGAGATAATAAATTTGCTTTGTTTCAGTTTATGACATTGATTCATCCCCCCTCTTAGTGTCTTTTTCACTCCAACACAAAGATATATATAAATGTAGAGATATCAAGAGAGGAAGAGGGAGAGAGGACTTGAGAGAGAGGGGGGAGATAAAAAGGGATAGAAAAAGAGAGTAAATGAGAGATATTAAATGTATGTAACAAATATACCAAAATTTCCCCTAATTGACCTTCCACACCTCTTCAATTTATTTTCGAAAATTTTATTCTCTCTCTCTCTCTCTATATATATATATATATACATATATCCCACTAAATCTATATCTCTATATCTCCCTCTCTCTCCCTCTCTCCCTATCACTCCCTCTTTTTATATATCTCCACTTCTCCTCTATCCTCTCTCTATTTCTCCACCCCTCTCTCCTTCCATCTCTATCTATCTATCTATATATCCCTCTATATATCTATCTCCACATCTCTCTCACTCTCACTCTCTCACACACATATTCCCTATTTCTCCATCCCTATCTCCATCTCTATATATTTCTCACTCTCTCTCTCACAATCTCCTTCTCTCTCTCTCTATTACTTGTCTTCATCACCCACTCTCTGTCTCTTGATCTCCCTCTTTGTCTCTTGATCTACCTCTCACTCCTCTCTCTATCTCTTTCTATTCATATATTTCCCCATCTCTCCATCTCTCTTCTTGTCTCTCTATCTCTTTCTCTATCCTTCTCTATCTCTCTATATCACCCTTTATTTATATATCTCGCTATGTCCATCTCCCTCTCTATATATTTAGATATCTCTCCCTCCCCCCTCTTCTTCTCTCTCTCCCTCTCTACCTATATCACACCCTCTCTCCCCTCTTTTATCTACCTCCCTCTTCTACCTATCTCTCTCTCTCTCTTTCTCTACTTCCCTCTCTCACTCTCTCCTATCCCCTATCTATCGCTCTATATCTACCTCTCTCTTCCTTTCTCTTCCCATATATCTCCACATCTCTCTTTCTCTTCCCATATATATTTATCCATCTTTCTCTCTCCCTGTCTCCCTCTCTATTTTTCTATCTCCACTTCTCTCTATTTATCTGTCTCTCTAGATTTCTCTCTCCCCCTCTCTCCATATCTCCTTATATCTCTCTCTACCACTCTTTCTCATGTTTTGTATCTCTCTATCTCTCCCTCTCCCTCTCCCTCTTCCTATTCCTCTCTATCTATCTATCTCTTCCTCTCTATCTCTCCCTCTCTAGCTCCCTATCTCTCTACCTTTATCTCTCTTTATCTCTCTATCTATTTGTCTCCCTCTTCCTCTCTTGATCTATCTTCATCTCTACATGTATCTTCCTCTTTCCCCCTCTATCTCTAGACATTCCTCCCTCTCTCTATCCATCCATTTCTCTTCTTTTCCCTCTTCATCTTCATAAACCTCTATATCTATACCTCTTTTCCTCTCTATCTCTATCTCTCCATATTTCTTCTTCCATCTCTCCCTCTCTCTATATGTATCTCTTCCATCTCTGTCTATCCCTCTCTCCTATCCTTTTATCTCTCCCTCTCCTTCTCCCCATATCCCTCTCCTTCTCCTTCTCCAACTCTATCTTCCTCTCCTTACCCCTCTCTCTCTCTCACTCTCCCCCCTATCTCTCCATTTTTCTATCCCTATCTCTCCCTCTCTCCCTATTATAAAAATAACATGAGCTTGTTGGTAATGGATCCTAGTTAACTTCTTCATTCCGAGGTTTTTTTTAGTCGTGTTTGGATCCCTGGAAGTGGATGCATATTTGATTTCAAGCTCACTTTTTCATTGATACATTTGTTGAACAAACAACATCATTTTCTAAATGGCCTACCAATTGAGCTCATGTATTACAAAAATTTATGCAAAAAATAGACCAAATTTTTTACTAATTGACCTTCCATGCCTATTTGGTGTACCCATTTCACATCGAGGTGTGATTTCTAGTTTAATATATAAGAATATAAATTTTGGATTAATAAAAAATTACAAGATAAAAGACTTTTTTTCTATGTTCTTAGGCCTAATATTTGCATTCTTGTTATTGACTACTTTTTTCTTGCACAAATATTTTGTGGAATACTATTCTTTTATTGTAAATTAGTTTTGTTCAATATAAAATAAAATAAAAACATATGTTTTTTAAATGCTTTTTTCTTAAATTTTCAAGAATATGATTGCTATTTTTTTAGTTTGTATGTCAAATATTTTGAGTTGTGTGTATAAGATCTATATTTAGGAATATTAGTCTAATTTAAGAAAGAAAAATCATATTGTATTTGTAATTAGAAATGGTCTAGGATTCAATTGCATTGGTGTTAACATCTTATGTTTAGCATATTTATATCTTATTATATTAACTACTATCAAGTAAGCCAATTATCTTCCCCCTATCAATAGAAGATTTGAAATGTACTTTTTAACACCATTTATTTTCCAAACACAATTACAAGATATGTAAAAGGATCAATTTGACTTCATGGCAACAAGAAGAGGCTTGAAGAATATATATTCAAATACTTGGATATTGAATAATATTTAAGATGATATAAGACATCTCATAATAAGATTTAGCAAAAGAGAAAGTCAATAAAAAGGATTTTTTTATAGCTTATGGGTAAGACTAATAGTTTCTAACTATTGTACCTTGCACACATGCCTCATTGAACGACGTCCCCTCTTTCCTTTTTTCTTGGTTTTTTCACTTTTCGTGTCCTGGGTTAGTGTGCTTTAGATTAGGTGTTCTTTTTGGGTGTTGGATTGTTTAGTTTCAGGTCTTGGTTGCAGTTAGGGTTCAAAATTTTATAATTTTGTGGAGATTTGAGAGTCAATAAAATTCCCTTTGTTTTTTTGCAAGGTCAGATGGTACCCACTTTTTGAAAGGTCAAATGGTGCCCATTTTTTGCAAGGTCGAATGGTTCCCATTTTTTGCAAACTTGGATAGTGCCCATTTTTTTGTAATGTTGAGAGGGTATCAGTTTTTCGTAATCGAGTGCTCGCCACTTTGTCCCTTGTAGTGAATTTATGACATTTTGTGGTTGATGGTATATAAGACTTTTCCCTCATTTTTATCACCATTTGAAGTTTTCTTGAAGATTGATGTTGTTAGTAGGATACACTTGCAAAATCTAAGGCCGATAGGGAAGATTAAGTAAAAGGTATCCTTTAAAGGTCATGTTTCTCTAGGAGAAAAAGGATAAATATATGTATGTAACAGATGTAGGAAATATCATATCGTAGAAGAATTTGAATATAAAATAAAAGATAATACAAAGCATATAATAAGACCTACCATTGTATTTTTCATACACACACACACACACATATATATATAGAGAGAGAGGTGGTTATAACAATTTAATCAGTGTATGTGTTATGAATAAATATGGTTCTTATTTAAGTTACTTATGGAATACATTTAGATATAGTTTATTCTTCCACAAATACTCTTTTTCTCACTACATCCTCTAGGATATAAATAGACTACATAAGGGATATTAGGGTACATATATTCAGACTACAATTCCCCATTTCCTCTTGCCAACATTAATTTTTTTGTTGGGACTCTAGAGAGAACAATGAAGAAACTACATGGTAGGAAAAGAAGCAGTAGTAAAAGAAAAGAGGATAGTAACACCAAATAATTTTTTTCTTAAAATCTATAGATACAAATCTTAGGCACCACCCTTATGAGAGGGGGTAGGCATTTAATGGATGACAAATGGAAAAGGGGAGAGGAATTTAAAAATATCCCTAAAAGGATGTAACTATTCAAAATTTAAACTAACCATGGGATATATAAGGATTAATGAAAATCTAGATTGAAATAACACACATAACTAAGATAAGTATTTTTTTTAGTTTCAAATAGATTAAGTTTAGGAAAAGAATAAAACAATGAGGTTTTTGAGAAGGTTGTAAGGGATCTTAGATACTAGATAAATACTATCTATTAGAAGGCCCAAGAGATTTAAGATTTTCAAGTACCATTAGAGAGTGGTTTTAAAGTGATTTGTAGCTCAATTTTTTTCAATTTTATTCCCATATGTGAGCTTCTCCAAGTTAAATCCTTGTCTTTAATTTGTGACCTTGTTCTTTTCTCTTGTTTCCTTGCACATAACTTGAATTCTTAGAGAATTACAGTCTTTATTTCCTTCATTAAATTTATTATTTGAATACTAGTGTATGGATTATCCATCATATTTGATAGGTCAATAGTTAATTAACATATTCAAATCTTGAAGGTGGAATTTATAAGTTGACATAGTTACATAAGAGAAAAGTGCCCCAAGAAAAAAAACATGAGATATGACATAGTCCTAGGCCTCAAAAATTTCAATGTACCTTTGTGTTAATCTCTTGATTATTGATCTAGTTTTTTTATTTCTATTTTATGTTTCAACATATTAGTTATTCAATGATGCTATATTTTACAACACATTAAATACTACAAATAAGTTCTTTGATCCTTAGTATTTCAAATATCTTTGTATAAATTACTCATATATTTGTTTGCAATTATTTTTCTATTCCTCTATATTCTAGTCTTTAATCTAATAATTGTTTAGATTCCTAGATTCCTTTGTGTAGGGTGATTTATTTCCTTACATTTTGGTGAACTCAACACTTTCATGTATATCCTTCAGAATATAAATTTTCTTGATTTTTTATCATCAACCTTCATTATGTGTAATTATTATTTTCAATTCATTGTGTTTAGATTTTCATGTCTAAGAAATTCATAAAACCTTTAGGTTCTCTTCAACAAAATGTTAGGTTTTGAACCTTAATATTTCCATAATGACTAAATTTCTTCTTTCTAATTCTTATGTTGATCACATGTTCCATTATTATGAGGAAGATGAATATAATTATGATGATATGTTCATTGGAAGTGTTGAAAATAAAAATAAATGTGATATGGTTGATAAGTTCAAATCCTTCTGTAATCAATTCACTAATATATATTATGATGTGTTCACCTCATTTACTATTGATTCTCTCACAAAGGTACTTATGAATAAACAATATTATGTAGATAAAATTAGGGTTATAAGAAAAATAAAATTGAAGATACACAAGCTCCTCATATGGTGGCTTATATTTCCCAACCTATTCTTGACTCCTAGACTCCATCCATTCAACCTATATCTTGTATATGAGCTCTCCATCTTTATCTCAAACCCTAAATACTTTATATCACTAACCTTCCCATAGTTATCATTTGAGCTACAAAAATAATGTACATATCCCTTCCATTTTAGTAGGTCATACTCATGCCTCTCACATCCCCCATGTTACTCAACTCATATCGACCATATCCTTAAATAGATAGCTTCCATCCTTAACTAGATAGATTTCATCCTTATATTATCTAGCCATACCAACCTTATATTATAACCTATATAAAATATCCTTTCAGTACATATGCCCCATTTGTTTCTACCACTCCTTTGTCTACTTATATACCATTTTTTGTGTATTAGTAAAAGGTGTCTCAACCTTGCTTCTAATGTTAATAATACAAAAGAAATTAATATCTGAGTAATAAAATTAAATAATTAAATTTTGGGTAATAGAGGTTGTTTTAGGCCAAAATAAATATTTTAGGTTGTCCAAAATCAATTCCTTGATGCTTGGAATGTAGATATCTTTAAACTGTAGTTTTTTAAAATGGGGCCCAAACAACCTCCCAAATAAAACGTTATATTCCAATAGTTGGACCTCCCACATTAGAAATGTAAAAATATTATGGCAAATAAAAGAGCTATAAGAGGGAGTTACACTTGTTCACCAACTTATGATACATGTTATGATGTGTATTGTAAGGCATACTTGAATATATATAACAAATCCAAAATGGAGCACCCAAGTTGGTGAGTGGATTTTGATGAACTAATGGTAGATGGAATGAATATGCTAGTTTTAGCCTATGGACTCATCTTGGGATTCGGGTGTTAGAATTTTAACTAGGGATTTAGAAACCACATTTTGAGTGGTCTTATACCTCATATTTTCCTAATTAATATTTGATGATTTATGCATTGCTTCTCCAATTTATTAGGTCTTTGAGATAGATGTTTTTATAGTTATTTTTGGTAGCTATTATTATGCTACTAAAATTACTCTAGATCTCTTATTGGTAATAATCTTGCGAATGCTTACACTTTGCAAGTGTATTTTAACATTTTATTACCAATTAATACATTAAGTTGCTTTGAAATGTGAATTTTATCTTTGGGTAATCCCACAATAATGAGTCCCAATTTTTGGCCAAGATGGACATTTATATCAACATTTTTAACTGAATCTTCACCTTCTGAGACCTATAGCACCTAAACTATTAAGAATTTGAAGATGATGCAAACTATTGATTTGTGAAAATTTATGTGTAGATAAACATATTTTTATAAATAAATAAATAAATAATGAATCTTTCAACAAATCCAAGTTAATAACTACTTTTAAATAGTAAGCAACATTTTTAGAAAGTAATGAATATGTCATCCAACATAAAAAAAAATTCTAGAAAGGATAAAATTCTAATTTTTTAAATATAGATTCCTAACATCAGTATCTAGGGCATGGATATTTTTTCATAATTTTTTGTTAAATATTTTTTAAAATTAATTTTTGAAGTCACTTTAACTATAATTTGGACATAGGTGTATATCGTCCATCATAACTTGTTGTGTATATATCAAAATTTATTTTTATATTTTCTGGTGAATCAAGGACATCAATACCTAGGGAAAAGGTATGTTTTGATTTTTTTACAATGGTTTACTATTTTTCCACCTCTGTAGAACAAATAACTTGATGCTTTTTGAAAAACCTATGTTTAGTAAAAAATGAAAATTAAATACATGATAAAATGAAAACATATAAAAACTATACTTGTTAGAAGGCTTGTTTTGACGGTTACAATCTTGCAAAATATCTTGTCAAGTTAACTACATATAAAGGTCCAACTTGAGGTTTGAAACTAGATTTTCTAAGGAAAATATGAAGCAAAGGCCAAAGCTGTCATACTTAACCCCTTTGTTCGAAGGACCTTCAAATGAAGGTACCTTTGTTTGAAGGGTAAACCTTTTCTCACAAGCGAAGGCTCCTTCAAGCAAAGATCATTGTGTAAAAATATGTTCTTATGGCCTTTACCTTCACTTAAAGGTGTTAAGTTGCATACCTTCACTCAAAGGTGCTTTCTAAAAACATCCCTCCTCCCCCAAAAATATTCATTGTCCCAAAAGTGGAACTCAATATTGTGAGATTACCCATCTTGAAAGGGTTTTCCCCATCTAAATAATTGTGTTACGGTATATGTTGAAGTAAATTAATTAATATTTACTCCAGTGCTTAATGCAAACTTAGGAAAAGATCATCTAGTTCTGATTGTGAGTGTTATTGCATAAATTATGCATTTCAATTAGTCATGTTCTTTACTCTTTATGTTACACACAAGATAGCCACACTTAACCGATTCATTCATTTTGTTATCTTACTCCTCTCTCAGTCAAAAATCCACCATTCAGGGATCTCATGTTGAGTTCATTTGAGTCTACATAAGGATATTCAATCCTTCATTGTAATCATTCAGTAATCGATTCAATAATCAATAATCATTATTGTTTCACATATTTTTCCATGTAATTTCTCATTTGTATGTGACAGGTTTCTCTTCAAAATATCATCCAGGGCTTGTGGAATCTCAATCATAGATTCTTTCATGGTATCAAAGCTTTGGATTTGGAGATTCTTCATCACTTTTTTGAGGTTTTTTTTGGAAAAATTTATCTCTGTGATATATCTTTCATAGCCCCTTAATCTTGAATTTGTAGTCGATTCATCTTTTGAGAGGCATTATTGTGCAAAATCTGATTGGAGGCGTGTGGAAAGGCAGAGGCCTGCAATTGAACTTGAGGAAAGCATTTTTTTTGAGTTTGTGGCAGAAAATTTTGGTGAATACCCCTGCGCAATAAATAGACCCCTAGTGAATGCATTCAATAGTAAGTCAAAATTATTGTTCACCAGGCCGACTCTCTTCCTTCATTTCATGGCCCCAAGTGATCAAAATCTCTCTCTATTTGGGCGATTAAACATCACTATATGTGATTGGAGGGTTTGATTCTCCTGGTCTAGGGTGGGATTTGTTGTGGAAGCATAATTTAGCCACTTGATTTGACTTTTGTGTTTAAAATTGTTGATTTCTAGGCTGATTCTCTTCTTTCGATGGCTAGAAGTGCATTTTCTTCTGTATTTAAGGCAAGGCTTTGCATACATATGTTGGTTGACTGACCTTGAATAGGCCCACGATTATTGTTGAGGGCATGGAAAACTTGCTGCATTTATCATTTGGCATTTAGTGATAAATACAGGGTATAAATCTCTTCCTCGCTTCGTCAAAACCCTTTGGTCCATGATTTGCATGATTACTCTATTGCTAGCCTTGAATCCTGTGAATATTGAAGCCATTTTTCTAAAAGAAAAGGCTCTATTTTGATTCAAGGGGCGTGATTTGAAGTTGGAGGAGGCATGATTTGTGTAAGACCCCTCCGTTTTGCTCTTTTGATGTGATGGTAATTTATTCTGATGTTATCATTATGGCATGCTTTAGATTAGCATTGTGAATATTTTAATTAATGATGTTTTATGTTTGGATAATATTATTGATGTTAGATTCATCAGTTGGTAATATTGTATTGTTGAAGGGGACAGGATTGCATCACTTGCTTGTGAGCGCCCTGCGATTCCGCGATCTCCTCTTCACGATGTGTTTTATACGATGCATTTATACATGTGCGATATACTCTTTGGTTCACAAGTTAATAGGTACAAGACATCGACTCCACCTAGCTTCACAAGTTTGAGTGTGTCCATTGCCAATGATATTTGATTGGGAGATAGTAGTTAGGTTTTCCGTGCCAAGTCATTACCCTAGTCATAGTGTGTTGTCGGGTTGTAGTCTGGTTTAGTTGTTTGATTATTGTTTAAATTTCCTAAGATTTCATTTAATTGTAAGTTAGAAAAAGGTAATTAAATGGCCTATGTAGTTAAGTTGTGGTTTAAAATGAATCTGGTTATAATGTGAAAAATGTTATTTAATTTATTAATTAATTTAATTTAATTAATAAAATAATTTAAATCTTGGATTAGATTTATTTTATTGATTAATTAAATTAATTGTGTTAATTTGAATTAAGTTATTCATTTTGGAAATTAATAGATATTTTGAATTTAAATTAAGTTTGAAAATTGAAAATTAGAGATATTTTTTGTTTTTGTTTCTGAAAATTAATGTGGGTGGGTGATGAGATATTTTTGGAATTTTTCTTTATTATTTGGATTTTTCATGAATCTTGGGGAGATGAAAAAAATTGGAAAATAGAGGAGGAATGAAGAACATGATTTTGGTTGTGTAGACTTGTTGGAAGGAGTTTGGATCTGAGAAGAAGGCTTGCAAAATTTTTGCCAACCCCTCAACTTCTGGAACCAGGTTTTCTTTTATTAATTTAGTTTCATATTGGGAAAGAAATCAAAATTTTAAGCCAATTACAAGAATCACTTTTCTTTTAGGGACACTTTCTCTTTCTAGTATTCCACCTTTTGCTTGTTTTTGGTCTAAAGAGCAAATTCTTAGCGATAGTAAGTTATATTCCCCCATTTTTGGGGGGATAACTTGGTTCACAGCACGATTAACTACCTTTTACATGTTTCGTATGTATTTACTTACTTTTGAAGGGGACTTCCACATGAATTTAGTTAATTCATATAACAACCATATTACATTATATTCGACTTCTATGTGGGGAGAGGAGGAATCCAGAATATTAAGTAGAATGAGAGTGGATTCTATGTCGAATCAAATTATAGGAAGGAATAATTCCTTTTCCAAAGAAGCATTTCAAATTTTGAATAAGATGGAAGGATTGTACAAAAAGAACAGAGGTTTGGTTGTCACTTATCCTTTCTTCCATAAGGGATCTTTTGCATATCTGAAAGAATCAGGCAAGGCAATGCTATTTCCTTTAGTTGTCTTGGGAATATTTACTCTATTTGTTGGATTGATAGGAGTTCCTTTTTTTCGAAGCAGAATGAGTCATGACATATTATCTCAATGGTTTACTTCATCGATGACCCGTTTTGATAAAAAACATCCAGAGAATTGGTTTGAATTTTTCATAGACACAATCCCCTCAGTTGGTATAGCATTTCTCGGTATATTGATGGCCTGTATTCTGTATAGACCTATTTACTTCTTATCACAGAATGTATATCATAAAAAAAATCCTCATATTTCAGCCTGGGATGCTTTTTATTTAGCAGTTTTCTGGATGTTGAATACCATTGGATGGGTTACTTTCTATTGGCATTGGAAGCATATCACCTTATGGCAGGGAAATGTAGATCAATTTAATGAGTCTTCCACTTACTTAATGGGATGGTTAAGAGATTATCTTTGGTTAAATTCTTCACAACTGATTAATGGATACAATCCTTTTGGTATGAACAGTTTATCTGTCTGGGCGTGGATGTTCTTATTTGGGCATCTTGTTTGGGCTACTGGATTTATGTTTCTTATTTCTTGGCGTGGATATTGGCAAGACATGATTGAAACTCTTGCATGGGCTCATGAATGCACACCTTTGGCTAATTTAGTTCGATGGAGGGATAAGTCAGTAGCTCTTTCCATTGTTCAAGCATGATTAGTTGGATTAGCTCACTTTTCTATAGGCTATATATTCACCTATGCAGCTTTCTTAATCGCCTCTACATCAGGCAAATTTGGTTAATTCTTTTTCATTTTAGAGACTATTTATATTTTCAATCTAATCTATGGATAAAAAGAAGGAGTCATCCACGTAATACTTCTCCATCTCAAATTTGATCTATATTGTTTATATAAATTGGCTAAATCATTATGGCAAGAAAAAGTCTCATTCAAAGAGAGAAAAAGAAACAAAGATTGGAAAGGAAATATAATTTGCTTTGCCAATCTTTGAAAAAAGAGCTTAGCGAAGTCTCATCATTGGATGAAAAATTGGAAATTTATAGAAAATTACAATCTCCACCATGTAATAGTGCACCTACACATCTTTGTCGACATTGTTTGAAGACTGGAAGACCTAGAGCCAATTATAGAGACTTTGAATTATCCGGATATATAATTTGTGAAATGGCTCACGCATGTTTGTTGGCTTGGGTAACAAAATCGAGTTGGTAGGGTAAAAAAAGGATTCTTTATAGTTATTGTTATGATAGAAAAGTCCCTCCCTATATAGGGAGGGAGAATAGCATACCCAAGGGATTGCTCAATGTACCCCTTTTGGGGTATTATAACAAAGGTAATATGAAGGGATAGCTCAGAGTAGAGCAGTTTGGTAGCTCGCAAGGCTCATAACCTTGAAGTCACGGGTTCAAATATCATCTCCGCAAAGACACAATAAGTTTTTATATCCAAAAAGGATGACTCATCCCATTTATCTTGGCCGTATGTATAAATAGAAAAATGCGACTAAACCAATAACTAGTGCATAGTTCTATTCTATCCTACAGATGGGCGGGTAGCAGGAATCGAACCCGCATCTTCTCCTTGGCAAGGAGAAATTATACCATTTAACCATACCCTCATTTAACTTGTTATATGGGTATAATATGTACCCATATATTACCATTCTATGTAGGAGTCTTGGGTGGGTATAGGCAATAGGGTGAGAAAACCTGAATAGAATCTATCGGGCCGAAACCAAGGGTGAATGGGATAGTGGGGTGGTTGGTGGGGTTTGTGGGCAAGTATGGTCAGTGGGCCATATATTCCTTAGGCACATATGGTCGGTGAGCAAAGCTCTGGTGGGGTCCACTACATCTCAACAATAATCTACCTCACTTATAACTCCCTCCCACCCGCCTCGCATGGCAAAGGCGGGTGGGGGTGAATCAGCTGTTCTGGCCCATTAGAATAGTAGGGGGAGTTGACCACCCACTCCTCCTACTATTCTAAGGTGCAAGTGGTTCTCTGGTAGTCAGTAGATTCTAGTGAGTTGGCCCGGGTCGGTCCTGAAGGGCGGGTCGATCCCGAAGCAGGGCGGGTGGGTGGCAACCCCTGGCAGTCCCCCCACTCGATGAACCCTGGCCTTGGTGGGGTCCGCTCTCCTTTGGTCGGTGGGGTCTAGCGGACCCCACTATCCATTCGCACCAACCCCACCGACCAAGGCATCTGCCACCACCCAAGCTCCTAACCACCCACGCTCCTAACCACCCATAAGGTGAATAGGTTGGTGGGCGGAGAAACTCTATAGCCTCCCACGAATAGAATCTACCTCACGTCCCCTACAAAGAAATCACAATTTTATATGCTATTGAAAATACATAAGCTTTGTTTGATTTGCAAAATGATTCCATGTTAAATCTAGTCTTAAAATCCTTGAAACCTCTGTTAGAAAAATGTTGTTCTTCCAAGAAAAATTGCATAAGAGCTATCTATAATCATTTGGAGATATTATTTTCTCAATCGATTAAATAAAGTTAATTAATTTCTATATATATATATATATATATATATATATATATATATATATATATAGTCAAGTTTATATATCTATTCATTTTATTTTGGGTTTTATTGTGCAATGAAAAATATAAAATAAAAATTAAATAATTAAAAATTAAAATTAAAACAAAATAAAAACATGGAGGAAGGGTTTGGGGGAGCCACTAGGGGCTCACCCCACCGCGCCCCCATGTGGGAGGCATGTGGGGGAGCCATGCCCAATGCGACTCCTATACCCCCCACTGTCGCCGACTGCGCCCCACCAGGGTTCGGTTGTGTTTAAACACAGCCGCGCGCGCGCCCACTGTGGTGCGACTATGTTTAAACACAATCAGACTAGGTAAAGGGTCGGCTGCGGATTAAACCGGTTGCCGCCCAAAGAAAAATGCGTCCGTGCGCGGTTACCAATGAAAATGCATGTTGACTTCAAATTCGGGGTTTCAATAAAATAAAATAAAAGTTATAATATATTTTAATATTATTATTATATTGTTATAATATTTAAATATTAATATATATATATAATGATAATATATATATTAATGTTTAATATTATATTTATATAATAATAAAATATTAATATATATTATTTTATATATATATAGTTGTGTCATTTATTTTAATATATGTATATATATTTTTAAATATATACATATATTAAAATATTGTTTTAAATGACGTTTGAGTTAAATGTAATTGGGAAACTTAAATTTATGTACAATAGTCCAAATTATTGTTTCGATATTAAAATAATATATTGGAATGGGCAAATATTGGATCTAAGAGTAATATATTTTTATAACGAGATTAAATGTTTTTAAAATGATTTATTTCACAAAGGAGTTTTAGATATTTCAAAATGATATATTTTAAATCGAAGGAGTAAAAGTTTATTTTATTTTGATTTGCAACCAATTAAGGATTCAATATTTGATTCTAAAATAATAGATGACTTAATGGATTTTGAGGTGATATATATATATATTGGAAAAGAGGAAACAATATTCATTTCGAAGCAATATTTTCTGAATGATTGAAATAAATGTCTATTTTTTTATTAAATTAAAAACAATTAGAGAATGAAAAATTTGGTGTATATTTCATCTTTGTCGGATAAAGACGTTGTTCAACTTAGTTTTAATAAATGCAATAAGGTATCGAAGGTTGACTAAGAAGTGGATTCAGGAAATCTGAAGTAGCTTTTACTCTGGTTAAATTATTTGTTTAAATGTAATTCCTTCTGTCATCGCTTGGGGGAAATTAATTAGAAGGGTGTTAAGTCTTCCAGATAGGGTTTTAAAGATGTGGGTTGTCATATCATGTTGTCAACCTGTTTGGAATGGATGAAGTAAATGTTTAATTCATTATTATAGAAAAAACAATTACAGAATTAAATAATTGGGTTAAATGTCTTCCTTTTTCTGAAAGAGGTGTTATTAAATTAGTTTCATTGCGACAATAAACTACTGAGTTATATTAAGAAAGTGGATTTAAGGTATCCAAAATTAGTTTATTCCTCGCAAATGCTTGTGTGATTTATTCCTTCATATTCTTGTTTGGGAAATGGGTTATTGTGTCTTTTATTTGTAAGTCTTCCAGAGGATCCTAGAGTTGGAGTGGATTATGCGAATTGTGGCTCCTTGTAAGGAGTGGCGTTGTTATTGTTATTACCTCTAGAGTTGGAGTGAGTTCTTTTATATGTTTCCTCCTAGAGTTGGAGTGGTCGTGTTGTCTTGTTGTATGCAAATGGGTTTCCGTTGTGATTGGTTATGTCTGGTTTGTTTTCAAGTAGAATAATGACTTTCGTTAGGGGCCAGAGCCATGAGAGGTAAACTCGGTAACCTTTGGAGGTAGTTTATTCGAGTGATAACTACGACATTGTAATCTATGTCAGTAATGTAATGGTGTACTTGTAGTTGTTACTTGATTTTTATGTGTATGGTTTCCTAACATACCTGATCTGTTATTTATGGAAGCAATGTAACCATTTAAGAGTTGTAGTTGAGTTGTACTTGTGGTTGTATGGTTCGTGTGCTTGGTTGTATCAGTTTGTGACAGCCTGTGTCTAGAGGTAGTTGGTCTTGTCTAGGAATCCTTGTTACTATCTCCTAGCATGGGGGGTGGGCCTTTGGGTTCCACTTGGTTGGGTGGCGTGTACCTTACTCCGTTGGGCTTTCTTCTTGTTCGTGTTGATGAGATTTCCAGTTGGAGAGCTCGTGGGATCAAGTTCTTTTCATGCCTTATTCCTTTCAGTTTATCTTGTAATTTCTTATCCCTCATTTTTATCGAGGTGGAAGTTGTAATATGTAACCATGCTTATGGATTTACCTCATTCGGGGAATGAGAGATGTAATCTCCTTTGTAGAGTATTGTTCTTTGGGATCTTATGGTATCTTTATGTTCTTTGATGAATTTATCCTATATGGAATGTATGTGTTCTTAACTTCATAAGTAATTAAATGTTGTGGTTTCAATTCTTTGTTGTTGTTGTGGTTTCAATTCATTAATGTTGTTTATGGGTTATTAATTAATCTCAGTCTCGTAACCTTAGAGTTTGTTGCAATGTGTAGTGAACTTGCGTATTAATTACATTTAAAAAAAAATTAGTTTGTTTGAGTAGTTAATTGCAACTTCCTCTAGGGTTGCGTGGCGGGGCGTTACACATGGTATCAGAGCCACAGGTTCATACACTGGGTTCTCTAGGTACTTTGTGCCCACTGTGTTGTCCCTGTGAACTTGTTAGTGGAATTGTTAAGTGATCACGTGATCATTGCTTTTACCTTAGCATGACATACTTTGTGGAAAAGAGTAGCATGAAACTAACCTAATAAAAGGTTTCGGTTGGAAAGTTTTGTTATGTATCCCATGGGTTATGGAATTGGATGTTCCTATGGGATTTTGTTTGTAGTTGTACCCTTGTAAATGTAAGAAACTAGTAATTGTATCTTATTTAACATTTGTGAATACCCCGTACTTGCTTTGTGTATCCATGCGATGGTGATACTTGGTACCCATCATTGAGGAAAAGTTACACCTTGGTGTGGGATTTACCATACTATTAGGTGTGTGTGCATGTTTGTTACCTGATTGAGGGCCAACCCGTGTGTGGTTGAAACTTATATATAAGAGTAACCAAAAGTAGTTCTTTTTCTTTTGGTTCTCTAGATCCTCAATCCGTGAAGGGATAGTAGTCGCCACAAGTTCCTTGGGTGGAGTGTGTAGCGTACGTATATTGCGACGCAAAGCGTCTTAGCTCAACCAATCCCGATGAATCGTAAACACTACTTTCCCTTATAATGGATCAGGATACTTGATCCATAAGTGTTAACCTAATCCCCATAGTTTTGAGTACAATAGCATAGGTATGTTAGCTATGCTTGGACATCCGTGGAGGCATTGATCTAGCATAGTGAGTAAACCTCATCTGTATGAGAGGTGAGACTCGGTAGCCCCATAGTGATATTATCGTATTACATCATGTATATATGCCCTATCTTACTTGTGTTCCGACATGATGTACGAGATACGATGCCATACCCCCACTTATGTTTCGACATAGTGATTGTGATGATGTCGTGTGACGACATGATGCCACATGCGTAGACACATGAAGGCACATTATGAGATTTTCTTTGTTAGCCTACTTGTGCGATGAGCATTATGGGGCCTCAACACTTGCAGAGGGATACTCATGGTTGCCTTGACCATGTTGTTCGAGTAGCATATGGGTAGATCCTAGCCATGTATACCTCTGACTTCGATGAGTATCTGTGTGTTCCTTCTCAACGAGGTATCGCTATGTGGGGAGTGTTCTACGCGTGCCTACTTTCGAGGAGCCACATAACTTCTACCATGCGACATATGGCAAGTACGTGCCTTGTTCGACTGGTGTATTTCCATGTTGTGAGTTGACACAATGTAGGGTGTAGCCGAGGAGTACACCCTATGCCATGTGGTTGGTGTTTTCACTCTGCACTACATAAGGGACTATCGCGATAGTTAGATGTTGTTTCTTCCTTCCTCGTTTGGTGGCTAGTATCTAGTCACATAGTGTTGTACAGTGAAATTTTAAAGATTGTGAACTTTCTTTTGGTTATTGATGTTTTTTCAATTGATTGTGAGGGCTAACACTTTGTTATATTTGATTGTGAAGGTTTAGCCACAGCTTGTGATCTTATTTTCTTATAACCCTAGTGGTTATATATTTGATTCAGTGTTGAAATTATGCGCATTATTGCCTTATTGTTGAAATTGAACTTTAATTCTCTTCTTTATGAACTTGGTGGCTAAGCTAGTTATCATTACTGTTTTCAATGTCGGCTATATGTTATATTGTGATTCCTCTCCAAGGATGTATGAGATGAACTTGGTGAGTGTGTACGAGGAAGTAGACACAGGAAAATTAGATGATGGGGGTATGGGAGGCTGTAATGCAGCTAGGACCCACTACTCACCTTTGTATGATGACTATCTCTTGGAGGCTAATCACCTTACACAACAAGAGATAGTTCATGGTGGTCTTGTTTGGATGGTTTCACTTTATGTATGACCTAACACCATCAAGCCACTAATTGTAAGATATGGTATGTGAGATGGATATTGGCTCTCAGCTTATGGTTTTTGTGTTATGGATATTGGTTCTTGGTTCATGGATTCTTCTATCATGGATTAGCATGTTGCTTACCAGTGTCCAGATGGACCCTTGTGTAGCCTTGTGATGATTCCCGGTGATGTGTATTGGTTCATGTGTGTTTTATGTGTGTTAATCCATGGCTGTGTTTTTGGAGACTTGGTTGGTGGTTGCTTCACCATGTTGGTCTGCATGGATTGGTAGTGTACTTGGTTGAGTTGTTTATGGCTCAGGTTGATGTTGTTTTATGTTGAGGTTTGGAGTGGTTTAGTTTGGAACCCTTGGCCTTGTGTGATTGTATGGAGTTTCCACTAGGAGATTTTGCAGGCTTCCAGGAGTAAGCCTGACCCTAGGGGGGGAGGATGTAAGACCCCTCCATTTTGCTCTTTTGATGTGATGGTAATTTATTATGATGTTATCATTATGGCATGCTTTAGATTAGCATTGTGAATATTTGAATTAATGATGTTTTATGTTTGGATAATATTATTGATGTTAGATTCGTCAGTTGGTAATATTGTATTGGTGAAGGGGATGAGATTGCATCACTCGCTTGCGAGCGCCCTGCGATTCCGCGATCTCCTCTTCATGGTGTGTTTTATATGATGCAATTATACATGTGTGATATACTCTCTGGTTCGTAGGTTAACAGCTACAAGACATTGACTCCACCTGGCTTCACAGGTTTGAGCGTGTCCATTGCCAACGACATTTGATTGGGAGATAGTAGTTAGGTTTTCCGTGCCAAGTCATTACCCTAGTCATAGTGTGTCGTCGGGTTGTAGTCTGGTTTAGTTGTTTGATTATTATTTAAATTTCCTAAGATTTCATTTAATTGCAAGTTAGAAAAAGGTAATTAAATGGCCTATGTAGTTAAGTTGTGGTTTAAAATGAATCTGGTTATAATGTGAAAAATGTTATTTAATTTATTAATTAATTTAATGTAATTAATAAAATAATTTAAATCTTGTATTAGATTTATTTTATTGATTAATTAAATTAATTGTGTTAATTTGAATTAAGTTATTCATTTTGGAAATTAATAGATATTTTGAATTTAAATTAAGTTTGAAAATTGAAAAAGGGATTTAAATTTCATTTTTGAAAATTTTAAATGTGAAAATTGAAAATTAGAGATATTTTGTATTTTTATTTCTGAAAATTAATGAGGGTGGGTGATGAGATATTTTTGGAATTTTTCTTTATTATTTGGATTTTTCATGAATCTTGGAGGGATGAGAAAAATTGGAAAATAGAGGAGGAATGAAGAACATGATTTGGTTGTGTGGACTTGTTGGAAGGAGTTTGGATCTGAGGAGAAGGCTTGCACTATTTTTGCCAACCCCTCAACTTCTAGAACCAGGTTTTCTTTTATTAATTTAGTTTCATATTGGGAAAGAAATCAAAATTTTATATGCTATTGAAAATAGATACGCTTTGTTTGATTTGCGAAATGATTCCATGTTAAATCTGGTCTTAAAAACCTTGAAACCTCTATTAGAAAAATGTTGTTCTTCCAAGAAAAATTGCATAAGAGCTATGTATAATCATTTGGAGATATTATTTTCTCAATCGATTAAATAAAGTTAATTAATCTGTATATATATACATAGTAAAGTGTATATATATCTATTCATTTTATTTTGGGTTTTATTGTGCAATGAAAAATATTAAAAAATTAAAATTAAAACAAATAAAAAAAACATGGAGGAAGAGTTTGGGGGAGCCACTGGGGGCTCACCCCACCACGCCCCCATGTGGGAGGCGTGTGGGGGAGCCACGCCCAGCACGACTCCCATACCCCCCACTGTTGTCGGTCGCGCCCCACCAGGGTTTGGCTGTGTTTAAACACAGTTGTGCCCACTATGGTGCGACTGTGTTTAAACACAGTCGGCCCGGCTAAAGGGTCGGCTACGGATTAAACCAGCCGCCACCCAAAGAAAAATGCATCCATGCACGGTTACCAATGAAAATGCATGTTGACTTCAAATTTGGGTTTTCAATAAAATAAAATAAAAGTTATAATATATTTTAATATTATTATTATATTTTTATAATATTTAAATATTAATATATATATATATATATATAATGATAAAATATATATATATTAACGTTTAATATTATATTTATATAATAATAAAATATTAATATATATTGTTTTATATATATATAGTTGTGTCATTTATTTTAATATATGTATATATATTTTTAAATATATACATATATTAAAATATTGTTTTAAATGACGTTTGAGTTAAATGTAACTGGGAAATTTAAATTTATGTACAATAGTCCAAATTATTGTTTTGATGTTAAAATGATATATTGGAATGGGAAAATATTGGATCTAAGAGTAATATATTTTTATAACGAGATTAAATGTTTTTAAAATGATTTATTTCACAAAGGAGTTGTAGATATTTCAAAATGATATATTTTAAATCGAAGGAGTAAAAGTTTATTTTATTTTGATATGCAAACAATTAAGGATTAAATATTTGATTCTAAAATAATAGATGAATTAATGGATTTTAAGGTAATATATATATATATATATATGTATATATTTGAAAAGAGGAAACAATATTCATTTCGAAACGATATTTTTTGAATGATTGAAATAAATGTCTATTTTTTTATTAAATTAAAAACAATTAGAGAATGAAACATTTGGTGTATATTTCATCTTTGTCAGATAAAGATGTTGTTCAACTCAGTTTTATTAAATGCAATAAGGTATCAAAGGTTGACTAAGAAGTGGATTCAGGAAATCCGAAGTAGATTTTACTCAGATTAAATTGTTTATTTAAATGTAATTCCTTCTGTCATCGCTTGGGGGAAATTAATTAGAAGGGTGTTAAGTCTTCCAGATAGGGTTTTAAAGATGTGGGTTGTCGTATCATGTTGTCAACCTGTTTGGAATGGATGAAGTAAATGTTTAATTCATTATTATTGAAAAAGAAATTAGGGAATTAAATAATTGGGTTAAATGTCTTCCTTTGTCTAAAAGAGGTGTTATTAAATTAGTTTCATTGCGACAATAAACTACTCAGTTATATTAAGGAAGTGGATTTAAGGTATCCAAAATTAGTTTATTCCTCGCAAATGCTTGTGTGATTTATTCCTTCATATTCTTGTTTGGTAAATGGGTTATTGTGTCTTTTATTTGTAAGTCTTCTAGAGGATCCTAGAGTTGGAGTGGATTATGTGAACTGTGGCTCCTTGTAAGGAGTGGCGTTGTTATCGTTGTTACCTCTAGAGTTGGAGTGAGTTCTTTTTATGTTTCCTCCTAGAGTTGGAGTGGTCGTGTTGTCTTGTTGTATGCAATTGGGTTTTCGTTGTGATTGGTTATGTCTGGTTTGTTTTCAAGTAGAAGAATGACTTCCATTAGGGGCCAGAGCCGTGAGAGGTAAATTGGGTAACCTTTGGACGTAGTTTATTCGAGTGATAACTACGACATTGTAATCTATGTCAGTAATGTAATGGTGTACTTGTAGTTGTTACTTGATTGTTATGTGTATGGTTTCCTAACATACCTGATCTGTTATTTATGGAAACAATGTAACCATTTTAGAATTGTACTTGAGTTGTACTTGTGGTTGTATGGTTCGTGTGCTTGGTTGTATCAGTTTGTGACAGCCTGTGTCTAGAGGTAGTTGGTCTTGTCTGGGAATCCTTGTTACTATCTCCTAGCATGGGGGGTGGGCCTTTGGGTTCCACTTGGTTGGGTGGCATGCACCTTACTCTGTTGGGCTTTCTTCTTGTTCGTGTTGACGAGATTTCTAGTTGGAGAGCTCGTGGGATCCAGTTCTTTTCATGCCTTATTCCTTTCAGTTTATCTTGTAATTTCTTAACCCTCATTTTTATTAAGGTGGAAGTTGTAATATGTAACCATGCTTATGGATTTACCTCATTCGGGGAATGAGAGATGTAATCTCCTTTGTAGAGTATTGTTCTTTGGGATCTTATGGTATCTTTATTTTCTTTGATGAATTTATCCTCTATGGAATGTATGTGTTCTTAATTTCATAAGTAATTAAATGTTGTTGTTTTAATTCTTTGTTGTTGTGGTTTCAATTCATTAATGTTGTTTGTGGGTTATTAAGTAATCTCAGTCTCATAACCTTAGATGTTGTTGCAATGTGTAGTGAACTTGCATATTAGTTATATTTAAAAAAAATTAGTTCGTCTGAGTAGTTAATTATAACTTCCTCTAGGGTTACGTGGTGGGGCATTACACATGGTATCAGAGCCACAGGTTCATACACTGGGTTCTCTAGGTACTTTGTGCCCACTATGTTGTCCCTGTGAACCTGTTAGTGGAGTTGTTAAGTGATCACGTGATCATGGCTTTTACCTTAGCATGACATACTTTGTGGAAAAGAGTAGCGTGAAACTAACCTGATAAAAGGTTTATGTTGGAAAGTTTTGTTATGTATCCCATGGGTTATGGAATTGGATGTTCCTATGGGATTTTGTTTGTAGTTGTACCCCTGTAAATATAAGAAACTAGTAATTTTATCTTGTTTGAGACTGGAATACCCCATACTTGCTTTATGTATCCATGCGATGGTGATACTTGGTACCCATCATTGAGGAAAAGTTATGCCTTGGTGTGGGATTTACCATTCTATTAGGTGTGTGTGCTTGTTTGTTACCTGATTGAGGGCCAACCTGTGTGTGGTTGAAACTTATATATAAGAGTAACCAAAAGTAGTTCTTTTTCTTTTGGTTCTCTAGATCCTCAATCTGTGAAGGGATAGTAGTAGCCACAAGTTCCTTGGGTGGAGTGTGTAGCGTACGCATATTGTGACACAGAGCATCTTAGCTCAACCAATCCCGAGGAATCGTACCCACTACTTTCCCTTATAATGGATCAGGATACTTGATCCATAAGTGGTAACCTAATCCACACAGTTTTGAGTACAACAATATAGGTATGTTAGTTGTGCCTGGACATCCGTGGAGGCGTTGATCTAGCATAGTGAGTAAACCTTATCTATATGAGAGGTGAGACTCGATAGCCCTTTAGTGATATTATCATATTACATCATGTATATATGCCCTATCTTACTTGTGTTCCGACATGATGTACGAGATATGATGCCATATCCCCACTCATGTTTTGACATAATGATGGTGATGATGCCATGTGATGACACGATACCACGTGCATAGGCAAGTGAAGGTGCATTATGAGATTTTCTTTGTTAGCCTACTTGTGCGATGAGCGTTATGGGGCCTCAACACTTGTAGAGGGATACTCATGGTTGCCTTGACCATGTTGTTCGAGTGGCATATGCGTAGATCCTAGCCATGTATACCTCTAGCTTCGGTGAGTATCTGCATGTGCCTTCTCCACGAGGTATCGATATGTGGGGAGTGTTCTGCGCATGCGTACTTCCGAGGAGCCACAGAACTTCTACCATGCGGCATATGATCGGTACGTGCCTTGTCTGATTGGCATATTTCCATGTTGTGCATTGATGCAATGCAGGGTGTAGCTGAGGAGTACACCCTATGCCATGTGGTTGGCATTTTCACTCCGCACCACATGAGGGACTATCGTGATAGTTAGACGTTGTTTCCTCCTTCCTCATTTGGTGGCTAGTATCTAGTCACACAGTGTTGTACAGTGCAATTTTAAAGATTGTGAACTTTCTTTTGGTTATTGATGTTTTTTCAATTGATTGTGAGGGCTAACACTTTGTTATATTTGATTGTGAAGGTTTAGCCACAACTTGTGATCTTATTTTCTTATAACCCTAGTGGTTATATATTTGATTCAGTGTTGAAATTATGTGCATTATTGCCTTATTGTTGAAATTGAACTTTAATTTTCTCTTCTTTCTGAACTTGCTGGCTAAGCTAGTTATCATTGTTGTTTTCAATTTCGACTATATTTTATATTGTGATTCCTCTCCAAGGATGTATGAGACGAACTTGGTGAGTGTGTACGAGGAAGTAGATGCAGGAAACTTAGAGGATGGGGGTATGGGAGTCTGTTATGCAGCTAGGACCCACTACTCACCTTTGTGTGATGACTATCGCTTGGAGGCTAATCACCTTACACAACAAGAGACAGGTCATGGTGGTCTTGTTTGGATGGTTTCACTTTACGTATGACCTAACACCATCAAGCCACTGATTTTGAGATATGGTATGTGAGATGGATATTGGCTCTCGACTTATGGTTTTTGTGTTATGGATATTGGTTCTTGGTTCATGGATTCTTCTATCATGGATTAGCATGCTAATTACCAGCATCTAGATGGACCCTTGTGTAGCCTTGTGATGATTCCCGATGATATGTATTGGTTCATGTATGTATTATGTGTGTTAATCCATGGCTGTGTTTTTGGAGACTTGGTTGGTAGTTGCTTCACCATGTTGGTCTGTTGATTGGCAGTGTACTTGGTTGAGTTGTTTATGGCTCGGGTTGATGTTCTTTTATGTTGAGGTTTGGAATGGTTTAGTTTGGAACCCTTGACCTTGCGTGATTGTATGGAGTTTGCACTAGGAGTTTTTGTAGGCTTCCAGGAGTAAGCCTGACCCTAGAGGGGGAGGATGTAAGACCCCTCCGTTTTGCTCTTTTGATGTGATGGTAATTTATTCTGATGTTATCATTATGGCATGCTTTAGATTAGCATTGTGAATATTTGAATTAATGATGTTTTATGTTTGGATAATATTATTGATGTTAGATTCGTCAGTTGGTAATATTGTATTGGTGAAGGGGACAAGATTGCATCACTCGCTTGCGAGCACCCTGTGATTCCACGATCTCCTCTTTACGGTGTGTTTTATATGATGTAATTATACATGTACGATATACTCTTTGGTTCGTAGGTTAACAGGTACAAGACATTGATTGCACCTGGCTTCATAGGTTTGAGCATGTCCATTGCCAATGACATTTGATTGGGAGATAGTAGTCAGGTTTTCCATGCCAAGTCATTACCCTAGTCATAGTGTGTCGTCGAGTTGTAGTCTGGTTCAGTTGTTTGATTATTGTTTAAATTTCCTAAGATTTCATTTAATTGCAAGTTAGAAAAAGGTAATTAAATGGCCTATGTAGTTAAGTTGTGGTTTAAAATGAATCTGGTTATAATGTAAAAAATGTTATTTAATTTATTAATTATTTTAATTTAATTAATAAAATAATTTAAATCTTGGATTAGATTTATTTTATTGATTAATTAAATTAATTGTGTTAATTTGAATTAAGTTATTCATTTTGGAAATTAATAGATATTTTGAATTTAAATTAAGTTTGAAAATTGAAAAAGGGATTTAAATTTCATTTTTGGAAAATTTTAAATGTGAAAATTGAAAATTAGAGATATTTTTTGTTTTTGTTTCTGAAAATTAATAAGGGTGGGTGATGGGATATTTTTGGAATTTTTCTTTATTATTTGCATTTTCCATGAATCTTGGGGGGATGAGAAAAATTGGAAAATAGAGGAGGAATGAAGAACATGATTTTGGTTGTGTGGACTTGTTGGAAGGAGTTTGGATCTGAGGAGAAGGCTTGCACCATTTTTGCCAATCCCTCAACTTCTGGAACCAGGTTTTCTTTTATTAATTTAGTTTCATATTGGGAAAGAAATCAAAATTTTATATGCTATTGAAAATACATAAGCTTTGTTTGATTTGCAAAATGATTCCATGTTAAATCTGGTCTTAAAAACCTTGAAACCTCTGTTAGAAAAATGTTGTTCTTCCAAGAAAAATTGCATAAGAGCTGTGTATAATCATTTGGAGATATTATTTTCTCAATCAATTAAATAAAGTTAATTTATATATATATATATATATATATATAGTAAAGTTTATACATATCTATTCATTTTATTTTGGGTTTTATTATGCAATGAAAAAATTAAAAAAATAAAAATTAAAACAAACAAAAAAAACATGGAGGAAGGGTTTGGGGGAGCCGCTGGGGGCTCACCCCACCACGCCTCCATGTGGGAGGCGTGTGGGGGAGGCGTGCCTAGCGCGACCCCCATACCCCCCACTGTCGTCAGTCGCGCCCCACCAGGGTTCAGCTGTGTTTAAACACAACCGCGCCCACTGTGGTGTGACTGTGTTTAAACACAGTCGGCCTAGGTAAAGGGTTGAGTGCGGATTAAACCATCCACCGCCCAAAGAAAAACACGTCCGCGCACAGTTACCAATGAAAATGCGTGTTGACTTCAAATTCAGGGTTTCAATAAAATAAAATAAAAGTTATAATATATTTTAATATTATTATTATATTTTTATAATATTTCAATATTAATAAATATATATATAATGATAAAATATATATATATTAATGTTTAATATTATATTTATATAATAATAAAATATTAATATATATTATTTTATATATATATATATAGTTGTGTCATTTATTTTAATATATGTATATATATTTTTAAATATATACATATATTAAAATATTGTTTTAAATGACGTTTGAGTTAAATGTAATTGGGAAACTTAAATTTATGTACAATAGTCCAAATTATTGTTTTGATATTAAAATAATATATTGGAATGGGCAAATATTGGATCTAAGAGTAATATATTTTTATAACGAGATTAAATGTTTCTAAAATGATTTATTTCACAAAGGAGTTGTAGATATTTCAAAATGATATATTTTAAATCGAAGGAGTAAAAGTTTATTTTATTTTGATTTGCAAACAATTAAGGATTAAATATTTGATTCTAAAATAATAGATGAATTAATGGATTTTAAGGTAATGTATATATATATATATTGGAAAAGAGGAAACAATATTTATTTCGCAACGATATTTTCTGAATGATTGAAATAAATGTCTATTTTTTTATTATATTAAAAATAATTAGAGAATGAAACATTTGGTGTATATTTCATCTTTGTCAGATAAAGATGTTGTTCAACTCAGTTTTATTACATGCAATAAGGTATCGAAGGTTGACTAAGAAGTGGATTCAGAAAATCTGAAGTAAATTTTACTTTGATTAAATTGTTTGTTTAAATGTAATTCCTTCTGTCATCGCTTGGGGGAAATTAATTAGAAGGGTGTTAAGTCTTCCAGATAGGGTTTTAAAGATGTGGGTTGTCGTATCATGTTGTCAACCTGTTTGGAATGGATGAAGTAAATGTTTAATTCATTATTATTGAAAAAGAAATTAGGGAATTAAATAATTGGGTTAAATGTCTTCCTTTGTCTGAAAGAGGCATTATTAAATTAGTTTCATTGCGACAATAAACTACTGAGTTATATTAAGGAAGTGGATTTAAGGTATCCAAAATTAGTTTATTCCTCACAAATGCTTGTGTGATTTATTCCTTCGTATTCTTGTTTGGGAAATGGGTTATTGTGTCTTTTATTTGTAAGTCTTCCAGAGGATCCTAGAGTTGGAGTGGATTATGCGAATTGTGACTCCTTGTAAGGAGTGGCGTTGTTATCGTTGTTACCTCTAGAGTTGGAGTGGTTGTGTTGTCTTGCTGTACGCAATTGGGTTTCCGTTGTGATTGGTTATGTCTGGTTTGTTTTCAAGTAGAATAATGACTTCCATTAGGGGCCAGAGCCGTGAGAGGTAAATTGGGTAACCTTTGGAGGTAGTTTATTCGAGTGATAACTACAACATTGTAATCTATGTCAGTAATGTAATGGTGTACTTGTAGTTGTTACTTGATTGTTATGTGTATGGTTTCCTAACATACCTGATCTATTATTTATGGAAGCAATGTAACCATTTTATAGTTGTACTTGAGTTGTATGGTTCGTGTGCTTGGTTGTATCAATTTGTGACAGCCTGTGTCTAGAGGTAGTTGGTCTTGTCTGGGAATCCTTGTTACTATCTCCTAGCATGGGGGGTGGGCCTTTGGGTTCCAGTTGGTTGGGTGGCATGCACCTTAGTCCGTTGGGATTTCTTATTGTTCGTGTTGATGAGATTTCTAGTTGGACAGCTCATGGGATCTAGTTCTTTTCATGCCCTATTCCTTTTAGTTTATCTTGTAATTTCTTAACCCTCATTTTTATTGAGGTGGAAGTTGTAATATGTAACCATGCTTCTGGATTTACCTCATTCAGGGAATGAGAGATGTAATCTCCTTTTTGGAGTATTGTTCTTTGGGATCTTATGGTATCTTTATTTTATTTGATGAATTTATCCTACATGGAATGTATGTGTTCTTAATTTCATAAGTAATTAAATGTTGTGGTTTCAATTCATTAATGTTGTTCATGGGTTATTAAGTAATCTCAGTCTCGTAACATTAGAGGTTGTTGCAATGTGTAGTGAACTTGCGTATTAATTATATTTAAAAAAAAATAGTTCGTTTGAGTAGTTAATTGCAACTTCCTCTAGGGTTGCGTGGCGGGGCGTTACACATGGTATCAGAGCCACAGGTTCATACACTGGGTTCTCTAGGTACTTTGTGCCCACTGTGTTGTCCCTGTGAACCTGTTAGTGGAATTTTTAAGTGATCACGTGATCATGGCTTTTACCTTAGCATGCCATACTCTGTGGAAAAGAGTAGCGTGAAACTAACCTGATAAAAGGTTTCGATCAAAAAGTTTTGTTATGTATCCCATGGGTTATGGAATTGGATGTTCCTATGGTATTTCGTTTGTATTTGTATCCCTGTAAATGTAAGAAACCAGTAATTGTATCTTGTTTGAGATTTGTAAATACCCCGTGCTTGCTTTGTGTATCCATGCAATGGTGATACTTGGTATCCATCATTGAGGAAAAGTTACGTTTTGGTGTCGGATTTACCATACTATTAGGTGTGTGTGCATGTTTGTTACCCGATTGAGGGCCAACCCGTGTGTGGTTGAAACTTATATAAGAGTAACCAAAAGTAGTTCTTTTTCTTTTGGTTCTCTAGATCCTCAATCCATGAAGGGATAATAGCAGCGACAAGTTCCTTGGGTGGAGTGTGTAGCATACGCATATTGCGATGCAGAGCATCTGAGCTCAACCAATCCCAAGGAATTGTATCCACTACTTTCCCTTATAATGGATCAGGATACTTGATCCATAAGTGTTAACCTAATCCCCACAATTTTGAGTACAACAACATAGGTAAGTTAGCTATGTCTGGACGTCTATGGAGGCATTGATCTGGTATAGCAAGTAAACCTCATCTTTATGAGAGGTGACACTTGGTAGCCCCATAGTGATATTACCGTATTACATCATGTATATATTCCCTATCTTACTTGTGTGTTGACATGATGTATGAGATACGATGCCATACCCCCACTCATGTTCTGACATAGTGATGGTGATGATTCCTTGTGATGACACGATGCCACGTGCATAGACACGTGAAGGCACATTATGAGATTTTCTTTGTTAACCTACTTGTGCGATGAGCATTATGGTGCCTGAACACTTGTAGAGGGATACTCATGGTTTCGTTGACCATGTTGGTCGAATAGCATATGGGTAGATCCTAGCCATGTATACCTTTGGCTTCGACGAGTATCTGCGTGTGCCTTCTCCATGAGGTATCGCTATGCAGGGAGTTTTATGTGTTTTCCTACTTCCACAGAGCCACAAACATTATGCCATGCGGCATATGACCAGTACGTGCCTTGTCTGACTAGTGTATTTCCATGCTGTGCATTGACGCAATGCAGGGTGCAGCCGAGGAGTACACCCTGTGCCACGTGGTTGGCGTTTTCACTCTGGACCACATGAGGGACTATCATGATAGTTATATGTTGTTTCCTCCTTCCTCATTTGGTGGCTAGTATCTAGTCACATAGTGTTGTACAGTGCAATTTTAAAGATTGTGAACTTTCTTTTGGTTGTTGATGTTTTTTTAGTTTATTGTGAGGGCCGACACTTTGTTATATTTGATTGTGAAGGTTTAGCCACAACTTGTGATCTTATTTTCTTATAACCCTAGTGGTTATATATTTGATTCAGTGTTGAAATTATGCGCGTTATTGCCTTATTGTTGAAATTGAACTTTAATTTTCTCTTCTTTTTGAACTTGCTAACTAAGCTAGTTATCATTGTTGTTTTCAATGTCGGATATATGTTATATTGTGAATGCTCTGCAAGGACGTATGAGACAAACTTGGTGAGTGTGTACGAGGAAGTACACACAGGAAACTTAGAGGATGGGGGTATGGGAGGCTGTTATGCAGCTAGGACCCACTACTCACCTTTGTGTGATGACTATCTCTTGGAGGCTAATCACCTTACACAACAAGAGACAGGTCATGGTGGTCTTGTTTGGATGGTTTCACTTTATGTATGACCTAACACCATCAAGCCACTGATTGTGAGATATGGTATGTGAGATGGATATTGGCTCTCGGCTTATGGTTTTTGTGTTATGGATATTGGTTCTTTGTTCATGGATTGTTCTATCATGTATTAGCATGCTGCTTACCGGTGTCCAGATGGACCCTTGTGTAGCCTTGTGATGATTCCCGGTGATATGTATTGGTTCATGTGTGTATTATGTGTGTTAATCCATGGCTATGTTTTTGGAGACTTGGTTGGTGGTTGCTTCACCATGTTGGTCTGTATGGATTGGCAGTGTACTTGGTTGAGTTGTTTATGGCTTGGGTTGATGTTGTTTTATGTTGAGGTTTGGAGTGGTTCAGTTTGGAACCCTTGGCCTTGCGTGATTGTATGGATTTTGCACTAGGATTTTTTGCAGGCTTCCAGGAGTAAGCCTTACCCTAGGGGGGGAGGATGTAAGACCCCTCCATTTTTCTCTTTTGATGTGATGGTAATTTATTCTGATGTTATCATTATGGCATGCTTGATATTAGCATTGTGAATATTTGAATTAATGATGTTTTATGTTTGGATAATATTATTGACGTTAGATTCATCAGTTGGTAATATTGTATTGGTGAAGGGGACAGGATTGCATCACTCGCTTGTGAACGCCCTGCGATTCCGTGATCTCCTCTTCATGGTGTGTTTTAAATGATGCAATTATACATGTGTGATATACTGTTTGGTTCGCAGGTTAACAGCTACAAGACATCGACTCCACCTGGCTTCACACGTTTGAGCGTGTCCATTGCCAATGACATTTGATTGGGAGATAGTAGTTAGGTTTTCTGTGCCAAGTCATTACCCTAGTCATAGTGTGTCATCGGGTTGTAGTCTAATTCAGTTGTTTAATTATTGTTTAAATTGTTTAAGATTTCATTTAATTGCAAGTTAGGAAAAGGTAATTAAATGGCCTATGTGATTGTAACCTAAAGGAGCTTCTAGGGTTTCAACCCCTATAAGTCCAATCTCCATTAGAGCAGTAGATGTTTGTAAATCAAAAAGAGATAAATATTATAAATGACGTATATAAATAAATGTCTCCATGATTCTATTTGTCGATTATTTGGGAATTTCTAGCTCAGGGTTTCCCCTTGTCAGTGTGTGAAATGGGAAAGTGGAAAATAGAAGTGAAATAAAAGAAGGGTTAGAATAAAAGAAAACCACAACAAGAGAAGATCAAATCCCATTTAAAAATGAAATTGAGTGCATACATGGTTAGAAATCAACATATAGTAAATGAAAATCAATTCAAAACATGAAGATAAACCAATGTGGAAACCTTGCATTCAATTTTAATGGTGATGGTATGTTGGATTACTCAATAAAGAAGCTCCCATGATTGAAAAAAATATGAAGTGAAGACCTATATGATGAAAATTTCTCAAATTCTCAATGATAATGCTATGCTCAAGTGCTCAAAGTTTCTCTAATGATCTAGGTGTCTAATAATGGAGTGATGTTTTTTTATAGATTTCCATGATTATGATCAATGGTTGAGATTAAACCTCAAAGACCCATGAAGGAGAGTGAGTCAAGGAAGATGAGGGATTAAGATTAGTTTGAACTCAAAATATCTCCACAATTTTAAGGAAATTGGTTGAGGATATTTTGAAATAAAGGGTGGAGATTAAATCAAGAAATGGAGGGATGAGAATGAATGAGAGGATTTAGATATTTTAGGATATTTTAGAAAGAATATTCTATGGGAAAATTCCTTTGAGAGGGAAATAGGACAATTAAATAATTCGAGATTATTTAATTATGGAGGATTAGGATATTATTTATTAAAAATGAATATTCCAAATGAATGGGACAAAAGTTAGATAAATAAATAATAAAGATTGTTAATCATACAATATTAGAGGAAAATTAGATTTATGCCCAATTAAATAATTAAAATAATCTAATTAGGGAAGATTATAGGAAAATTAGTGAAATATGATGAAAATGCAATATTAATGATGTGGGATACGAATTAGGCAATTTTGTATGTTTACATTTTGCCCCTCTTTAACACAATGTACTTGATAAGTTGTTTCAAAGAATTTACTACTCAAATTATTATTATTATTATTTTGATGTCTTATTATGCCCTAGTGAGTGACAGAAGGATGATAGGATGCTAGACTCCCCCCTTGGAGGATTGGCCAGGAAAAATATTTTTTAGGCCAGGCTCGCAACAAGAGTTTAGGACCAGTTTGGATGAGAAGAGGATGAAAAACTAGGCCCTAGGGGTCACAAAAAAATATTCAGGATGAAAAAAAAGGCTCAAAAGATGACCTAGCAAGGCGGCCACAAACAAAACCCTAGGGTTTGGAGGGTCTAGATGGGAAATTAGGCTCAAATGATCCTCATTTGCACTCTCAGAGCTCTCTACATTCATAGTCTTCAAATGTGCATTTACAAGGGCTCATGTACCTCATGCACCACATTGAGTAGACTTGGTTCATCAGCACCAAAGGCCAGCTAGAGTAGGACCCGCAGTATGTACAACTTTAATTTTTGCTTACATGTAGATTTAGGCATTTAGTTTCTTAGCTAAAGGTAGGATAGAAAATATGTCGATCTAAGGATCAATGCGATTAAATGCAATAAGGTTGCGTTTGCATTTGAAAATGATCACATTTATGAAAGGAGGCCATGTGTGTGAATCTAGATTGTGTATGCCAAAGGCTACCACGTATGCATTGCCACGATTACAAAAGGTGACCGCGTTTGATTTTTCTCAATAACGATTTAAGGCTTCGACATGTTTGACTATTCATACAATCACACATTTGTAAGAAAGCTCATGTTTACTTTTCTTCATTAAAACACTTATAAAATTTATCTAATTTTTATAATTTTTGACATCGTTTGCACTATACTTGTAGTCGATGCTTCATCCTCTTTATGTGAGGGAGTAGAGACCCAAGATTTTACATAGGTTTTCTCACATTTGCAACTTTTAGATTCAGTTCCTTGTTGCTATCGGTTTATAGGATATAGCCTATATTCCTAAGATCAGAGCACACAAAGCTATGATGATTATGGTAGTGGAGCGGTGGAGGTTTGATACAACTACATTTCACCTACCTACAAGAGAGTGTATAATGACCCTTGAGGATGTATGCAATATCCTCAAGATTCCTATTGATGGACCTTTCATGCAGTACAATGTAGATAGATGACAAATAGCGATGGAGAGACTGCTAGGAGAGGATCAACTTGTTGTTATAGATAGACAAATTGATTTATAGTCTTACATTGGTAAGGTTCACAAGATTACTATTATAGTTTCTAGATTAATTATGGGGTCTTTGATGCCCAGTAGGAAATATCACTTGTTTTTTATTGGATGGGGTGTTGTGATAGAGAGAATGATTCTGTAGGGCACTATATATGCATGGGGACCTTATGTTTTGACACACTTATATCATAATATGCATCAGGTATGCTATAGAGGAGCTACCGACATCTCAGTAGGTATGACCTTTTTACATGTATGGATGTGGGAGAGGATTACGATCACTCAACCAAAGAGGATTAGAGAGAGGGATGATGGAGATCCATACTCACATATATATATACTCAGATTTTCTTCCATACATGCAACCAAGATGACTACAGTACTAGCAAGGGGTTTTCAATGACATGACATAGTTTATATGCCACCCCTAGATTTGATGTGAGGTATGGAGGGATGATCATCTCAATATGACATTTTGCAGGTAGAACCAATGGATTATCAAGAGGATAGAGAACATTATTGAGAGGTATCTCCTGGATAGGGTCTGAAGATAGTTTGGTGAGAGGCATATTGTTTTCAATGTTGATTATCTTGCTCACTATGAACACACTACCAAAGAGGTTCTTGTTTGGGGCCCTATAGATTCTTCACACACAAATTTAACAGAGTTTGCATAGATGGATCCCCTGGTATGGGGATGGGCAGGTGGTTTGGAGGACCTTGGTAGTACATAGGAGTATGATACATGGTGGGAACCATGATGCCCATTGAGATTCACATTAGCTATAGGAGTTGGGGCACCAAGATTCATTGGGGCTCGGAGTAGGTGGCTGAGAGGTCCAATAGAGGCAGAGGGAAGAGGCTGAGTACCATTAGGTAGTTCAGGTTGATGAAAATCAATATCAATGCCAACATGATAAAGATGATCAGGCACCTCCCCAATAGGATAATCAGGTGCCTGCACCTCTAGATCAAGATGATACAGATGCTAAACTTGTTATAGTCATTGTAGAAAGAGACTAGGTGCATGTAGAGCATGATACACACACAAAATAGAGAGATCAAACTCTCATTGATAGAGATGCATGAGACAAGGAGAGGGATATAGAGATAGCCTAATGATAGGTTGTAGAGGTTCAGGTTGCTACCCTTACGACTGAGAGAGATTAGGCCCAAAATGAGAGGGATGCTACTATTGCTGAGAGGGACATAAATTAAGGTCAACACACTTAGTTAGAGATTTTACAAGCCTCTAATGTTAGCATGGATTAGTACATGAGAGAGGGCTAGCACCTGATAGAGGAGATGAAATATTATTGCACCTTATATGAGGTAGTCGTTCCTCGAGCATAGAGATGACCAAGATTCAAGTCTAGGATTGGTACCATAGGAGGAGAGGCTAGTAGGTCAGAGGTGGTTCAGTTAGTAGGCCATCACAATAGACATCAGGACCTATCCTTCAGCCACACAAATCTCTAGCCCACAGTGAACATAAATAGAGATCTACCATGCATGATTAGCAACCTCCTCAAGACATAGAGGAGCACAGGGAGGGATAGAGATTTGATGTACATTGATATTTTGATATTGATGTAGAGACTTAATGCAACTTTTATATGATGCAAACATGACTCTTTTATTGATGTATTGATTATATCACACATGCTAGAGTTTATGATGTATCTTGAAATTTCCATTTTTGATGATATGAGATGAGATGATTTATGATGCAGTCGATGATGTGCATTATACTGATTTATGTTATGCATGATGTTTATAATTATAATTATGATATGGATGCATTTATGATCATGAGATTATGATGATGCTACTGATTATGAGATGTGATGTTATGATATGGATGATATGCATATATGATTATTTTTGTATTTTATGATATTATGATGTATGCATGTTATAGCTAATGAGTTTGTGGATGTAGGATGCATGTGATACTAATGATGTTTTAGATGCAAGATGTAGGAGATGATGTTAATTAGAAGAATTTTTAGAGAGATATTAGACGATAGAAGAATAGAATGATATTGATTAGATTGTTGAAAATCGATTTGTCATGAATGTGGTGATGAATGAATGAATGATTTGATATTGATGATGTATGAAAAAAATGTGATGAGTATGCTTTTTATTTTTCGGGAGAAACTAATGAGTAGATGTCCCTATTAATGTAGAAAATAAACATGATGCACCAAGGTATGAAGAAACAAGGCGAATTTGTATCTATCGCATGGAATTTGACTCTGCAAACAGATAGGAGTATTCATTTTCATACCAGACATCCAAAAACCTTGTTAAATAATGTGAGAGAATAAAGCCATCGAAGTAAGGAGACTAATACAAAAAAATATGAAGAACCTGATATAAACCAATTTTTGTATTACTCGAGACTATCCTTGCACACACAAGGAAAGTATTCACCATGGTTTTATTACAATAATATCCAACAAACATGTCATATGAGATCAATGATCAAAAGATAAATCAAAACAAATGAACAAAGATGTCATATCACTTACCAAAGATGTTTGTAGTTTAGGGATGCTATTCATTGATGATTCCAATTGTAGAATGATATATCTATAAGGAACATGCTAGGATGTTGAGGTTGATGATGATGATGTTGATAGATAAGGAAATTGATATTTAGGAATTTTTTTAGTCTGACATTGATCAAGTTTTCATGATTCTTTCTTGAATATTTTTAGATTTTGATAGCTGCTATGTTTGGTTTGATTTCTTTGTCAAAAGATGGGATGTTGATAAATTTACTATGGATAGATAGCTTATTACAAATAGGCAATGACATAATTGAGATTTTGGGGATTTTTTTGAATGTTTTTGTGCTTTTAGAGATTGTTTGAGGCTATTTTTGGTGTTTTTGATAAATATTTTGATTTTTTTGGTATTTTGAAGATATTTAAACCAAGATAAGAGGGGGACCTAAGGGGACTAACCTAATTCTTTAGGGGCTCATCAATGATGACCCTATGCATGTGACACACATAGAGGCTACATAGTTCAATTATTAGACTAGGCTATCAGCTCATACATGGATGACTAATAACTTTTTTGATGTTTTCAACCTTTTTATGAATGTTTTGGATTTTGACTAATGATTTGGATGTTTTATCTAGATATTTTTGTTATTTTAAGATTATCTAGATGCTTTTTGTTTTTTGGGATTTACAAGACTTAAGATATGAACAAGGATCCAATTTGTCTACCAAGTTCAGGAGGATGCCCCCAACTAGGTATAGGATTACATTTATTATGGATAAATGGGATGATGCAGATGGAGGATGGTGATAATGCAACAAGCATAAAAACTTAACAAGTGATCAAGCCATGGTTGGATGCACATTTATTATGGTGATTGATGGATGAAATGGAATTGATGAAATCATGATTATGATAATGGATGGATGGAATGGAAAGGGTTTTTTAGATCCCAAAATGAGCTAGAGGACATAGATCAGGATTTATTTCAAGGAAAGATGTAAGTATTTGCCCTTAGTTTCTAGTAATATATGAAATGTCACAAGTGGATGAATGGATAGGGGGAATGGTATTCAAATAACACCACATACTATCCCTTAATAAGATAACATGTCCAGATATAGGATGGTCATTAGGATAATGCTAAATAGCTTGAATATAGTGCTAGATTGTTTGGATAGTGCATTATAGGTTAGATGTAGGTGATAGTATTTCATGAGATAGGATATGATCTATAGAAATGATCATGTCAATATTTTACTAAAATAAAGTTTGAAGTATACCCCTAATCTTTCTCAAGATCAAGATGGACATGGAAGATGGATGAAAATGGATTGGATACATGGATCATGTAATTATTAAAGATGGAGATGAAAGAGATAAGATACTTCCACTTGTAACAATACACATAGATGCTAAATTATAAAAATGATGCCTATTTTCCATGTTTTCATCATAGTACTTTCCCAAAGAGCCACCGAAATGGTTTTCACTAGAGGACAATTTTTTCTCTTTACTTTTTTCTTGATTTTTTTGATTTTTTAATGTTTCTTGAATGTTTTACACTGAACCACTTGGTGGTGTTCATGTAGATGTTTCTGTCATGATGTTCCAATGATATCCCATTTGAATGAGTTTTCTAGCCAATATATGGGCATTGGAATATAACTCTTGAATGTTTTTGTCTTCGTCGATAACAGGGTTAACCTTATCTAGATGCACACATCATGATAGAGCGCTCTTAGAGTCCTTATGATAAAGAGTTGCTTCCAAGACATGGTTAATACAAGAGTTAGGTATTCTCTATTTTGAGGTGGATGACATATTTTGATGAGGGATATAAGATGAAGATGTATCAGTTGATAGTTTGGATAGCAGATCTTTGATTCTCCAAACTGGGGATGATGAACAACGAGAGGTAGATATGGAGTTTTGATTAGATTTAGGACAAAAAATTTTATACAATTTGTATGTTGCAATTGAATCTTTATTTTGCATTGAAGGATACCTTTGATTGATGGAATTCCCTTTTTTATTTTTCCCCATAATTTCTTTAACTAATGGATTTTGATATGTATGATTTGCTTTGTTTTTCCTCGGGACCCATTTGAACTTCATTCCTTCACTTTGATTTATCGATTATTTATCATCAATGAAATTATATTTTCCTTTGTGGCAATTTTTGTCTTGTTCATCCCAATCAAAAGGTAGAAAGATGGGAGGATGATGACTCATGACAAAGATCGTTGAAGTGCTCATAGTAGTTTTACCATAAGAACCCTTCATGACTCCCATGTTTCATTAGATAAAGTTGCCCCCAACATCACAAAGGTATCAATGGTATTCTTAGATTCATTGATAGTTAAATAACCAATACCTTGATGCTTAGAATTATTGATAATCTAAATGAGTTCTAGGATACCCTACTTATGTAGGATTAATCCTTCTCTTTGATAAATAATTTGCTAAATATTTGCAACTAAGCATGGTTTGTCTTGGAAACAAGGTGCCTCTTCTTCTATGCTCTATCACGAATCTTCAAAGGTAGAGGTGGAAGCATTGGATTTTGATTGTTCTTCAAAAGAAGCTAGTGATTCCAAGGCTGAGTAGAAATTTTCTTCATGATCCCTTTTTGAACTATCATCAAGAGGTTTGAATAATGATGCCATTGTTTGATGTTTTGTAAATATTTTAAGAGTAGGAGGCTCTTGTTTTTAAAGAACATAATCTACATTTCCTGTGGAAAGACGTATCTCATGGGTAGATGTAGGAGTGCTTATTGTATGGATATGGTCTTTGGTTGTGAAATATTATATGGATTAGAAGATATTCATTAGATAATGATAGTATTTTAGGTAAGTGAGCTCTTCATCTTGACTTATGTCGAAGAAATTGTCACTAACAGATTGGAAAATACTATGTAGATCATGACAATGCTCCGGAGATATGGATTCTTGACCTTGCTTTGTTTCAGATTTATATTTGTTGTGCTTTGGATTATGTTCTTGATATGGATCAATTTCAAATAATGGATTACTTGCGAAGGGATTTTTGAATACATTCAACATGTGGATGTATGGGTGATAGCTCTTACCTTAGAATTTTTGCATTAGGCATGAGAAATGATGGGATACATGGTAATATTGGGTCAATAATTTATTGATCATCAAATGGATTTGAATTAAATATTTGACTAATTTGGCATGTATCTATCAAGGATAGTCCCTGGAAGGAATATGGAGAGATTTCATTGTTTGATTAATGACTTGATAAAGATGGTATATTTTGAGATGGTGGAAGAATTAAGGATGATGAATTGGAAGCCTTTTATTGGAAAGTTTCTCCAATATGTTCTACCATGAGGTTGAATGGTGCTAATAGGTTGTGAAATGGATCATTGTTAGACATTAATGGATCATATTGATCATTCTTTGGAAAAGTATTTATGTCTTCTAGCTCATTATGTGAGGTATAAACATTTCCAATATGATTATTTGTGGATTGGATTTGAAGGTTATCCTCTACATTGATTGCACCTTGATCAATAAGGTCTTGTATAAGGTTCTTGAGTTTTATGCCAGCTTACATTTTATGACCTTTTGTTCCATGGTATTTATAATAAACATTTTCATCATACCATAAGGGTTTGAAAAAAAGTTAAAAATCATCTTGTGACTTTCGAAGTTTGAAAAAATTATATTGAACCAAATTCTTTAACATAGACCCGATTGGCTCCCCTAAAGGAGTGTACTCACGTTTAGTGTTATTTATGGTTTGGGATGTGTTTATAAATGGATTCATATTTTGATTGTTTGATTTATAGATTTGTGAGTTTTGACATTGATTAAAATTAGACATGTGACATGGTATTTCAAATTCCTTATAAGGGACACCCATAGTTGCTATGTTGTTGTGGCTAGTAAGATATGATGACTCCATGAGTGTATAGAGTGGAACCAGATTTAGGTAATAGATTGAAATTGACATGATTTTGTTCATCTCAATATTGGACAAGTGAATGAGAGAGATACCATCGTATGTTATTGGGATGTTATGGGTTTGTGTTATGATCTTGTTGCTGTCATAAATGTCTTAATAGACCTAAAGGATGGAAAGATCTAGATATATGATGTTGTTTAGATTTTGGATTTTGGTTTTAAAGTGGATTTCAAAGGATGTTCAGATAATTTTTTTGGATAAAAGGATGAAGTTCAAGTTGATATGGGATTGAATGATGTTCAAGTTGATTTTGGATTGGATTATTAACCTTTGGAAAAAAAGGATATCAAAGTTGATTTATGTTAGACCTCAAGATGTTGATGAAATATTGGCTGATGTCTTTTTTTGGACTAGAATAATGAATACAAGAAAAGAGGGATGATAATGATGATTCACAAACCTAAGAGGGACATAGTTTCACTAAGTTAACAAGTTCAAAAGATATAGAAAGATGAGATCGAAAGATACTAGAAAATTTGATAGGTTTGATATGTTGATGTTCAAAAAGGATGTTTGATGTTTGATCCAAAAGACTATGTCATGAATGATATCAAAAGACTAATGTTGATTAAGGTTGTTGATATTTACTAAGAAGACCAATGTTGAAAGGATAGTTGTGATGTTTGATAGCAAAAGGATTGTTCAAGACTATTATGAAAAATATTTTTAGTTTTAGGATGACAGATTTAGGACAACTTTAAGTTATGAGAATTTATAAGTCTAAGATGGAAAAATATTATGAAAAAATGTGATAGTTTAAGACAATGCGTCATACTGCCCCTTGGGAAACATGATAGTGTATACAAAAGAACCTCTGTGTAGAGAGAAAACATGACAAAATGTGCAATAGCAATATTTTGATAATAGGATGATGTGATAATTTTGACAGATGTGGCTATGTACAGAAAGAGGTTCTGATAGGATATAATAAATGAATAAAGAAGATATGAAATTTTGTGCAAACATAGAAAAATGCAGAGAACAAATGTGGTAGTTTGAGAAAATACAACAATGTATCAGAGCAGACACAAATTTTTTGACAGAGGTGGTAAATCGTGATAGTCAAACACAATTTTTTTTTACTGATTCTATGTTTCTTGAAAGTCTTAGAAATGTTTTGTGTGATTTCAAAGTCTGAGGGTATGTTTTGGAAGAAAGTGATATGAAAAGCAAACATAAACAATCAATATTGACTCAAATGGTAAAGGGAGGTATCTTGTAATCTTTCTTCCATAAATCTCACTAGCAATAGATTGATAGAATAAAATAAGTAAAACCTAATTAGTAGTAAAGGTTTATCTAACCATAGTAGGCTTACCACACTTGCATGTTAATATGCATCCAAGAAGTGGAATATTAGTTTATGTCAAGGTCATGTACCACCTTGACACCCCTCACCTTGAAAGAGTGTGAGTCCTAACAAGACACCTTATCTCCTTAACCAAAGATCAGACATGGTAAGTACAAAATGGTTGTTAGTGGGTGGAACATCCATGAACACCACCGGCTACATAGACATATCCTTGGAATCTAAAATTACCTAAGAATCCTAGCGAAAGTCTTTTACGCTACATGTGTGGATCAAACTACAACTTTTGCTCTCATCCAATTTATATAGCACACTAGAAAACATCGCTTGAGGTTGATCCCTTGGGTTCTCAACAAAGACGTGTCCCAAGGTAGGCCTCCTACAAACAAAAAATGAAGTCTTGTGTGTTGCTATTTCTCTTCACCCAAGATCACATGTAGCACAAGGGGAGAGGATATGTAGACAATAGGAATTTGGTTAAAAGAAAAGAAAATGTAAACTAGGAGTATCTCTCTTCACCTAAGATCACACAAAGTGTAAGGGGAGAGGATATATACTTCCAAGTCTATCATACATGTCAAAAAAAATATTTTAAGGCACCAAACTGTAAATGTGATTTAAATTACCAATCAGGAAAGCATACAAGTTCTATATATTAGATTTGCACATATATGTTAGATTAAAAGGGATAAAACAATAGAAAAGTTGTTAGGGTTAGATGAAAAAATCTAAAATATATAAAGTTGCTATCAGAAAATAGAGAGAAAAAATGATAGTCAAATGTGACATTACCTATAGAGGCAGATCGATTTATCTCAATAGACATGATAGAATCCATAGATGCGATAGTTCATGGTTGAAAAATATGAAAATATTTGCAAACACGACTCTATTGCTCTAGAAAACATGGAAAAACCTGTAGATGCAAAAAAATGATAAGAAAAACCCTGCACAATAAGAAAAAAATATGGGAAGATTATTAAACACAACCAGATTAGCAAGGGTAGTTAGTTTTCAGTTGAAAGAGGTGGCCATTCACTGATCTATAACCTGCAATCATGCCATAAACTTGTAAATCATAAAAAGTCACATAATTTTGTTAGATTAGAGATGTGAGTCTCACTAGGCATGCTAATTTGTGAAGTGGAAAAAGTGGAAAATATAAATAAAATAAAAAAAGGGTTAGAATTAAGAAAACCCACAATAAGAGAAGATCAAATCCCACTTATAAATGAAATTGAGTGAATACATGGTTAGAAATCAACATATAGTAAATGAAAATCAATTCAAAATATGAAGATAACCAGTTTACAAACCTTGCATTCCATTTTAATGGTGATGGGATGTTGGATTTCTTAATCAAGAATCTCCCATGATTACAAAAATCATGAAATGAAGACCTAGATGATGATAATTTCTCAAATGCTCAATGATAATGCTATGCTCAAGTGTTCAAAGCTTCTCAAATGATCTAGGTGTCTAATAATGAAGGAGTGATGTTTTTTTTATAGATTTCCATGATTATGATCAACAATTGAGATTAAACCTCAAAGGCCCATGAAGGAGAGTGAAACAAGGAAGATGAGGGATCAAGATCAATTTGAATTGAAAATATCCCTACAATTTAAGGAAATTGGTTGAAGATATTGTAACGCTGGAATAAAACTACAAATAGATTAATCTAATAAAAGAAATACTAATCTAATCCTACATTAGCAACAAAGAACAAGGAAAACTTTGAACATATTAACATGAATGATCTCACCGAATATCTGTATAAATCCTTGAATGATCTCGATTGCACTTCTCCATTTTTCTATTGTAATATAGTTGCCCTCAGATTTCTTAAGTATGCAAATATGGCCTATTGAATATTGACTTAGAAAAATATCGAAGATCAAATAAATCTTCCTAAAAGTTTATCAATTTCGGGAGGAAGAATAATGATAGTGTCAGGTCAATTTATAGAAAATTGGTTTTCAAACGATCTGATCAGATTTGAAAGACAAACCGACGATTGAGATTAAAGACATTCCATGCGATAGAGTTATGTTTAGTAATAACACAAGTGAGAAAGCTTACATGATAGAGATTAAATTAAATAATAATTTAATCTAGTGTTGAGACTATTCAAAATTGGAAGAATAAGAATTGCATGTGAAAGATAAAGAAGAAAAGTTATGTTCGAACACACAAATGAATGAATTAATTAAATAAAGTTATTTACTTAATAATAGCTTGCACATAGAAGAATTAGACTAGCTGATCAAGATAGAAAGTATGTTTGTCAGGAATAAATCAGGAGATAACCGACTAATGAATAATTAGATAACTAAGAAATTATCTAATCATAGAGGAATATTCGAGGAATAATTATTTTTATGAATTAAATGATTATTTAGTTCAACATTCGAAATTCAAAGATTAAATTAAATAGATAAGGATTTATTTAATTGATTGTTGAAAAGGTTATTGAATAATCAAATAATTCAAAATGAATATTTAATTATAGTTGGAAATGTGATCAAGGATAAATTAAATATTAATTTATTTAATTTGGAAAGAGGATTAATTAATTAGTGACGTAATTAAATAAATAATATTTATTTAATTAATCAAGAAAGAATAAAGGTCATAATTAATTAATTAAATAATTAAATTTATTTAATTAATAGAGGATTGATGACTTTAGAAAATAATTAAATAATTAACATTATTTAATCATGACCATGAACATTAGAAAGTGTGTCAAAAATGGTGTCGCAGGCCTAGACCAATTTTGAGTGTCTACAGTTTGCCCCTCTTTGATACAATGTCATTTCGACTTTGTGTCAAAGAAAAATAGTTAGAACATGCCCCTGTCATGCCTCGGTGCGAAATAGGTTAGGGTATGCCCCCTCGGGAAAAATGACAATTTTTGAAAAAAAATTTGAAAATTTTGAAAATTGTCCCGATTAGGTAATTTGATAGTGAGAAGTTCGATGGTGGTGAAAGAAATTGATTTCGAAGTGATTTGACAAGAAAAATGGATGTTAGAAGTTGGAAAATTACACATCTAGTATAGAAGGTTGGAGAAAAACCCTCCAAAACCCTAGGTATAAATAGGATTTGGCGTGAAAATTCAATTCATTTGCACCCTAGACAATTTGAAAACCTTGATTTTTGCTCTGAGCATGCAACGAAGATGTCTCCAGTACCCTACACAAAGAATTGCGGTTACCGCATCCAGAATTTCAGATGCCCAACCGATGCAAGACCCTCGGTATGTACCCCTGAATAGCCTTTTGAATTTTTGATTTTCATGCTTTTTTAGGCATTTAAAGTTAATCTTACATATGCGTCACTTTAGAATCAACGCATATGCATTCATGCGCGACACATGTGCTCAAAGAATGACACATGTGTGCAAAGAAATCTAGGTGCATTAAGGTCAATTAGGAAAATCAACGCATTTGCTTTATCTTGCATTGCATGTGTAGGATTGCGTCGCATTTGTAATTGGCAGTGTCGTATGTAGGTTAGTGCAACACATTTGTTTTAATGCACCACATTTACATGATAGGTAGGTGAACATTATTGCATCGCATTTGTAAAACAAATGACACAAATTCATACTAGTTAGGCATGATTGGGTGCGTGTCGCATTTGAAATGAAACAACCCATATGCATGTTTATACAACACATTTGAGTTTGTGCGATGCATGTGCAAATTGTAATGACGCATTTGACTATAAAAATTTATGGCATATGCTAGATCGCCATATATTTTCCATTATGTGGGGGCCATTACCCAGAGTCATGTTGGTGATATCGGTTACTGGAGACATGCCCTTAACACATTAGTTCAGTTTATTTGGAGACCCTATATGGATTGTGCCCGATGGTGAGATGAGGATAGGCACTCACCTTTTTATAGATATACACAATATTTGATTGGTAGGACTGTTTTGAGTGTGCACATTATTGAGAGGCATTTTCTAGATTAGGTATTGAGACAGTTCAAAGAGGTTTAGGATGAGCCTCGAGGGTGAGCTAAGTTTTCTCGGTCCTCAAGAGAGGTGTCATTATGGGGGCCTATGATTCTTGTGGCGAAAGCAAAGGAAAATATTTAGGATTTACAACCTATGTAGTGGGGATGAAGGGGTGGGGTTGTAGACCTAGGCACTATAGTAGCATATGATGCTTGGTGGGTCATGCACAGGCCTATTCCATACACAGATCCAGATCAATTGGCTCCAATTGAGAAGTGGGGGACATAACCTAGTGGTCAGCATGGTGGTAGGGCTGGGGATAGAGGAGGTAGAGGTGGAGGTGATGATGGAAGAGGTGGCAGAGGTGGTCAATGAGTTCGACAAGGTAGGAGATGCAGGAGAGGATGTGGATTTTCACCCATTTGTGAGGAGGAGGGTGAGGGAGTAGATATACCAATGCTAGATCTTGGTGGAGGATGAGAGGTGGAGATAGGGGTGAGCATGCAATTGAGGAGGCAATAGGAGAGGAGCATGCAGAGGAGGAGGCTGGTGGGGAGGATATTGATATTGATGTCCTTGGTATATTGGTCAACGATGAAGATGAGGAGGAGGAGGAGGAGGAGGTGATGGGGGAGAAGGAGAGGGAGCTTCAAAATAGGATTGTGGAGGATTGGGTTGCTGAGGTGGGAGAGAGACCATGACGGGATGAGGAGGGTCCTAGGGATAGTGTAGCAGAGTTGGATGCTCGAGTAGAGGCCTTGGAGGAGAGGGTTAGGGTAGTCATTGGAGAGCGTGATGTGATGAAAATGGAGAGAGACAGTGCCTATTTGGATAGGGATTAGTTAGTTGCTAGGAGGTAGGATAAAAAGGGCAGGTTCATTGAGTTGAGAGCTTTATGCACTTGTTCGGCTGTAGCCTTCAGTCAGGAGTTGGTCAGAGCTGGTGATAGGGAGAGATATTACAGGGATTTATATGAGGCAGAGGTACCTCCTGAGATGTGAGCTCCCAGCAATTCACAGGCACACAGTAGTAGTTCTCAGAGCAGGTTCCACAACCGTACACAAAGTATCGATGATGTGGTAGGACCACCTAGGATAGGACCATATGACAGGCCTACCTCTGCACAAAGATTTCATCATTGATAGTCACCTCCTTAGATTCCACATGGTAGCAGTGGTAGTACTTGATAGTGATATTGTTATATTTGTCGATATTGTACCTTGATCATAGAGCCTACGAGCTCCTTTTAGATTGATACACTCTGACATAGTACTATGACACATACTATTTTGAGCTATATATATATATAATTTTTGGTGGTGATTATATGATTTGCAGTTGTTCTATATGATTATGCAGTGTTCTACATGATTGTGCAGTGTTCTATTTATGCACATGCACATGTTATGGATGATGATGTTTATATTATGATGTTTTATTTCTATGATGATACATTTATTCTATGTGACGATGAATGCATAGTATATACAAATATTATAAATGCATTCTATGTTTATGAAAATGAGATACAATGTGATGTTATTATTTACAATACCATGTGGATGTATCTATAATTTATACACTTTGTGATTGGTAAATGCCTTTATGTCATGATTACCTAGATGTGATGGATATGCATATTTTTGTGTTGTTTGAACCTATTTTTTTGTGTCACAGGACTCTGTCATTATGCAGGATAGAAGAAATGTTAGCGCAGATTATTTGAAATGTTAATATTAGAAAATGGTTATTAGAAGAATGTAGAATATTCAATATTTTGCCAAATACAAACTAAGCCTTGCATTAAATCAGCATTGGGCAAAGATGACACAAATGGATAGTAAACACCATGATATGAGATAGACCAAGGTGTACAAAGTCATCCACTTGCTAAAAAAAGACAGTTGCAAACAAGGAGTGACTTAACTCATACTAAGGACAAAATTGCCCCATTATTTTTGTCAAGAAAAACCACATACAATAACCAAATGAAAAAGGAAAAATCAGGATCCATCATTGCTCCTCTAAATCCTTCATGGGACATCCTCGAGAAAACTAGTAACTTGACTTGAAAATCAAGTTTAAAATACAATTGATAGACAACAGTCAAAGAAAAATAGTCTTGAAACATCCTTGCTTCTCTAAATCCTTTATGGGACATCCTTGAGAAAGCTAGTAGCCGGACTCAAAGATAAATTCAAATAAAAATAAGACCAAATAAGTCATAAAGTAAAAAAGCCAATAAGAATATTTGCCAAAATTTGACCTGTTGTTGTTTGTTTGATAAGTTGATTGTTTGACAAAGCCTAATGCCAGGGATGACACATACCGTATAATATGTTGAGTGTGGTTTCAATTTTGTGACTATCTGTGTAAGGCATGACGAAGCCTGGTTTCAGAAAGATACGTACTATATAAGACACTGAGTTTGATGCCCTTGATGTGACAAGTTGCATAAGGCTATGATGATTGTTAAATGATAATGTTTGTTGTCAAGGACACATCTTGTATAAGACATAAGTTGATTGTTTGGCATTTTGTTTGATTTGACTTGATGACATTGTTGACTTGTGTGTCTTGTTGATGTGTGACTTTTCCTAGAGTTTTGACTATTGTGTGTTTGTGTTGGCAGTGTATGACTTATGTTGACTGACATGACATACCCTAAAGGACTGACCTAGTGCAGCCTCGGGGGCTCATCGATTGATGGCCTTTCCTACATTATACACGCAGAGACCTTGTAGTTTGACTAGACTTTGACTAACATAACCGACTGACAAATATGTACTGAACTTGATGATATATGACATGTGTGATAAACCCTAATGGACTGACCTAGTGTGGCCTTGGGGGCTCATCGATTGATGGCCTTGCCTATGTTATACACACAGAGACCTCGTAGTTTGACACAACCAATGACATTGACATGCACAAAAGGAGTCATGATTTTATGTGTGTGATACATGACAAACCTAAAATGATGGATCTAATGCCTCAGGGGCACATCAAGTGATGGCCTTGCCTACGTCCAGTCACAAAGGCAACATAGTTCGACTAAGTCTATGACTAACTTGACACAACTAACTCTAACTCTGTTTTTTGGGATTTTTTGATAGGTTTTGATTGTTTTGTTCTTTTTGAAGTTTTATGATGTTTTTAGATTTTTTTAGGACATTTTCTGATGTTTTTTGGATTTTTTTAGGACATTTTCTGATGTTTTAGGATTTTTTTTTTATGACATTGGATGAGTGAGTGCAAGGTCCAAATGACTTAGGTCGAGGATTTTCCCCCAATCGAGTATAAGACCAATAGGATAGAGTGGGGAGATAGAGTGGACTTAATGTCAATCGTTCCAAGTTATGGATAGGACAAACATTTATTATGGGTGATGGTGGAAAAGTCTGATTGGAATGATGGTAGATGAAGGAGTGAAGTCAACTACACATGGCACCTATTTGTCAGGTTTTCATCATAGTACTTATCCAAAGTGCCACTGAAGTGGTTTTCACTATTGGACGAATTATTTCTATTTACTATTTTATTGATTTTTTAGTTTTTCTTTTTGGTGTTACAAAGATGCCTATTTTCCAAGTTTTCATCAAGGTAATGATTTTTTTGTTTTTTGTTTTATATACTTTTTGTATTTTTATGATTAAGACAAGAATCTCAGAAGCTATGCATAAAACCTCTTCAAACGAAGGTTGTTGATGGGTGATACAAGTGGTTCTCCTTCAGGGGTTGAGAGTTGATACACTCCTGATCCAAAATATTTTGTAACAATGTAAGGCCCTAACCAGTTTGGTTCAAACTTGTCTGGATTTATTCTTTCAACTTGATTCTTTGGGTTCTCCATTAAGACCAAGTCACCAATGTCAAAATTTTGATTTAGAACTTTCCTGTTATAGCTATGACAAAGACGGTTTTGATATGCTTGAAGATGGTCTAGTAAATTTTGTCTTCATTCATCTAGGAATTCTAACTCAAGTAGTCTTGACACATGGTACTCTTCATCATCAATATGACCTTTCAAAGATACCCCTACGAAAGGAATTTTGACCTCAATAGGTAAGATAGCTTCAAAACCGAATACCAAGGAGTATAGAGTGACACCAATGGGAGTACAGATGCTTGTGCGATAAGCCCATAAGGCAGGATTAAGCTGTAAATGGCATTCACAACCAGTGTCATTGATAGTCTTTTTGAGGATTTTTATTATTGTTTTATTAGATGCCTCAGCTTGGCCATTACCTTGTGGCTAATATGGAGTGGAAAAATGATGTTGGATATGGAATTATTCACAAAGATGGCAGACTTCTTGGTTCTTAAATGGATGACCATTATCCGTAATGATGGATTGAGGAACACCATACTGAAAAATTATGTAATTTAAGATGAACTTGGAAATTTGTGTGTCAGTAATGTAGGTCATAGGAATAGCCTCGATCCACTTGGTGAAGTATTCAGTTGCAATTATTATGAACTTATGGCCATTGGAAGATGGAGGATGTATCTTACCTATGAGATCAAGTCCCCATTGGGAAAAAGGCCATGGTGAAGTTATCGGTCAGAGCTCCTATGCTGGAACGAGTATCAAGTCTCTGTGTACCTGGCACTTTGACATTTCTTGATGAAAACATATGAGTCCCTTTCCATGGTAGGCCAATAATAGCCTAGTCTCATAATCTTCTTGGCTAAGGTAGGACTGCTATAATGGGATCCACATATACCCTCATGTACCACACATAAGGTTTCTTGTGCTTCTTCAACATCGAGACATATCAACAAGGTATTATCTAAGGCACGTCTATAAAGGGAATCTTCGATGATAGTATATTTGGAAGACTTACAGATAAATGTCCTACATTGGTTATTCAATAAGTCTAAGGGTAGGGTTTGAGCATGGAGGTAGTCATATATGTCCTTGTACCATGGGGAAATGGGACCAACAAGCTCACACACCATCATAGAATCTAGGATGTCATAGGTAGGCACCAAAAGTTGTTCAACCAAGAACTCAAATTTAGGCACATTTCTAGGTATATCCAATAATGAACCAATGGTTTCCATAACATATGTTGCCCTATTATGAATGCAAGGTATTTGTTGAAATCTAATGTTATCAAAATATTGCTTAAAGTTGTTTTCCATGTGCTTGCATGGGGTAAGTTTCTCATCTTTAGTTTCATACTCATCATTAACTTGTCAGAATACTAGCTGAGAATATCCATAAACATGTAAATGCTTAATCTTCCATTGGACTACCATTTTAAGTCCTATTACAAGGGCTTCATATTCCACTATGTTGTTTGTGCAAGGAAAATAAATTTTGGATGATTTAGGAATAGTGTCACCTTGTGGTGTAACAAACAGTATACCTAATCTTGAACCACGATTAGTGTGGGACCTGCCAAAGTATAATTTCCATGTGGTTCTTTTGTTAATGGTGAAGATAAATTCATCAGTAAAATCTATAACTAAAGGATGCTTGGCCTTAATTGGTTCATCCACCAACTGATCAGAAATAACTTTCCCTTTTATAGCTTTTCTTTCTACATACTAGATGGCATATTCACTAAGTATCATTACCCATTTAGCCAATTGACCTGTTAGTGTTGCTTTACTTAGGAGATATTTCAAAGTATCTATCTTTGCGACTAGCATGGTTTGGCAGTTTAGCATGTAGTGCCTAAGTTTTTGAGTAGCAAAAACTACTGCAAGACAAGCATGCTCTATGTGACTGTAGTTTAACTAATATCCCACCAAAGTATGACTGATATAGTACACTGCTCTTTCATTACCTTCATCATCATTTTGTGCAAGTAAGGGTCCTAATGCTGATTGGGTCACTGAAATATAGAGTATCAAAGGTCAAGAATCTATAGGTGGTATTAACACAGGTGGTGTAAGTAGGTAATCCTTGATCTTTTGAAAAGATTCTTGACATTTGGCTATCCATACAAATGGTACCCCCTTTTTGAGTAGGTGTTGGAATGGATGCATCTTGTCTGCTAGCTGTACTATGAAGTGTTTGATAGACTGTAATCTCCCTTGTACTATTCTTAGTTGACTGATGTTGGCTAGTGGAGGCATGTCCATCATAGCCTTTACTTTTGGTGGATCCACCTCAATGCCTCTTCTAGAAATGATGTATCTTAGAAGTTTTGTTGATTAAATGCCAAAGACACATTTTTTTGGATTTAGCCTTACTTGGTATGCTTCTAGTCTTTGACATATCCTATCTAGGACTTGCAAGTGGTCAAATATTGTCAATGATTTGGCTATCAGATCATCCACATAGTCTTCCTTGAGATTATGTACAAGGTCATGGAATATAGTTGTCATGACGCGTTGATATGTAGCTCTAGTATTTTTAAGCCCAAAGGCATGACGTTCCAACAATATGTTCCCCATGGATATGTAAAAGTTGTTTTGTGATGGTCCTCAGATGCAATCTTGATTTTATTATATCCAGAGAAACCATCCATGAGGGATAACATCTCATATCCTTCTGTTAGGTCCACTATCATGTCAATCATTGGTAAAGGGAAGTCATCTTTAGGACATGCCTTGTTGATATCTCTAAAGTTTGTACAAATGCAGATGCCCCCAGATGATTTAGTCACTAGCACAAGATTAGAAATCCATTATGCATAGTCTATTGATCCAATGAAACCAACATCCAATAGTTTCTTAAGTTCAGCTATGACTAGTAGAGCGATTTGTGGATGTGTTTTCCTTAACTTCTACTTGACGGGATTAACACCTAGTTGTAATGGTAGATGAGGCAATATAAGGTCAAGATCCAACCCAAGCATGTCGACATATGACCATGCAAGGTTTATTTGTCTTTTTGTAAAGAAGTCCCAAAACTCTAGTTGCTCTGTCTCTGTCAAAGATGCGACAACGTAAATTACTCGAGGATTTTCTTCAGTGTTTATGTTGATCTTGACAGATTCTTCAATTAACATTGGTGACTTTTCTTGAGTAGCTGGGAGAATGTTCAAACCTTCATCCTTGGGTGCCTCAAAGAGTTTTCACCCTTGGATGCGTCCTTTATTTTTAGTATTTCTTTGTCCAAAGGCACCTTTCAGTTTTCACCTAGGGAATTGTCATTTTTATTTTTTATTTTTATTTTCATTTTTGTGACTGGAGGTGTGAACATACTCCCCAAAATATGCCATATTATCCAAGTCTATGGTAAACCCAACCTTATGATCACCTCTAGGTATGCCTTCTCGCAGTCCCATGAAATCAACTATTGCTTCATCATTCTCAAATATGTCTAAGATGGGTGTGCCTTGTTGATCCCAATCGATCAGTTGGGGATAGATGAGGGGCATGTCATCATTAGAGTTATCAAATGTGGAGGTTGACAAGGTGAGGATAGATTGGTTAAAATGGTCACAAATTTTTTGGACTAACTCCTTTTTGTTCTTTTTCCTAGGGATAGGTATACTTTGAGGTGGTACTATCATAAGGGCTAGGTCATCATAAGATGGTTTTTTAGGTGTCCAAGAGGCAGGATCAAGGTTTTCCCAATAATAAATCTTAATCCATTCTTCTTTTGACAAGGAATTTTTAGGATGAGACTCAATTGATTTGGGCAAGGTATTTAGCATTTGGTCAAGTTCCCCAAATAACAAGTATCTAGGTCCATTATGCTGGTGGATGAAAGGGAATCCCATTCATATTCATTTGAGTCAGGGGAGTCACACTAGAATGGGTTGAATGGTTTGTGGGATATATCAATGTCTTCAGAAGCATTTACTTCCTCTTGTGATGGTACTAAGGTACTAGGAACGCCAATCCTAATCGGTTGAAACCCTAGCCCTAGGCCTTTTGGTCATTGTGAAACAATGATTGGTTCAGTCCTTCCATTCTGATGTAGTCCTAACCCACTATGTCCATCATATCCTTTCTTTTGCATTATCATGAAGCCTTTTCCATATTGATCTTTAGATATTTGAATAGACGGTGGAGGGTTTTCATTGTCCTCATTATATAACCAGGAGGTGACATATTATTGGTCCATAAATTAATTACTTAACTCTCTCCATTTTGTGAATGTCATCGTAGGAGGAAGATGTATTGTGAAATTGACTATTTCCTATCTGTTGTGGGTAAACCGTATGACTTAGGAGGAACCAACTAGCTGACACAATAGGATACTTTCATGTGATATTCTCCACAACCCTTATCTTGGATCTCAACCTTAGGAGTGGATGATAGTGGTTGTGATGCAATGGACTTGGAAAGAGTTGATGGACCAACATATAGGTATAAGGTGGAGGATGAAGCCTCTTGATTTTTTATTTTTTTTATTAGACTGCAGGAATCAGGTAGCATGACCCCCTATAAACTGTAGTGCGCCTGGTAAAATTTTTAATGTGACCGATGGCGCTGGTGCGACATGCCCTTCGGTACCACAAGGGTGGGGGAGACTAGAACTCATGACCAACCTCCTGCAACAGGAAAGATTTAGCCAACCGAGCTAGGGCCCCAACCCTGCCTCTTGATTAACTAGAACATGACATTGTGGTATTTCACGTAGGATTTTGTAATATTGAAAAGGATTTGGGTCACCATCTATTGTGATCTATGTGCCATTGTATGGAAATTTAAGATATTGATGGTAAGTGGAAGGTACAGATTTCATAGCATGTATCCAAGGTCTACCTAGTAAAAGATTATAAGGAAGGGTGAGGTCCAAGACTTGGAAACTAGTGTCCATAACCATAGGGCCAATCCTGATAGGGAGTGTTACAACTCCTTTAGATGATCTTTCCTCATCATCGTATGCCTTAATGAATATACTCTTAGTGGTTTCCATGCATGCTTCTGAAAAACCTAATGCCTTAACCAATTTCAGGGTGCAAATATTTAACCCCACTCCTCTGTCTACCAAGACTCATCTGACTTTGGTTTGATGGAAAATAACTTCAATGTGTAGTGGATCGTTATGGTTGGTTTTCTTAGTTGAATAATCCTATTGAGAGAAGGTGGCATGATGAGAATTGGTTAAGTATCCTACCATTTATTTGAAATGATTGACATCCAATTTGGTGGGGACAGTTGTGCTTTGTAAGGCTTTGTCTGGAATGGCTTGATGATCAGGTGATAGGGTCAACACTTCCAAGATGGATATTTGTGCTAGGGTCTTGCCCATCTGGTCAAGTAAATTATACTTAGGCTTAGAAGACTATGGTTGTGACTCCGATGAAGGACCTGGAAGGGTTATCTTAGTTTTGCGTGTATTGATAGCACATTCAAGATGCTTCTTTATGGTAATGGTATGGATATTTTTATTAGCAACTCAAATGTGATCGATGATCGTACCTGGTTTATAGTCGTACTTGGTACTTGTATAATTGGTTGAGGTATTATTCTTAGTTTCCAAACTAGAGGCCTTTCCTTTCCCATGGTCATGTAATGGATCTGTGAAGACCTTATGATCACTATTTTTGGTATGTTTTTTCCCATTGACTTCTATAGTTTTGTCTTCAACAAAATCTTATATGATGTTCTTTAGTTGTCGACATTGTTGTAGGTTATGTCCCTTAGTTTGGTGGTACTTGCAAAAGGCGTCGTCATCCCACCATGAGGGTTTAAACTATCCAGGCTCATACTGTTTTGGCTCTGGAGGTTGTATGAGTTTATGTTTAATCAGTTCTTTGTAAACTATCTCGATTGGTTCCCCCAAGCGTGTAAACTCACATTTTTGAAATCTCCTTTGTGGTTGTTGTTGTTGTGAGTTTTGAAGGAAGTTGGCAATTTGATCAGCATTGTTTAGCATGTCCTAAGTGGAGTTGCAACCTCTAAGTGTGATGACAGGTCCTATGTGTAGGGTCTTAGCATCAAAAACCCCATCATTAGTTACATTTTTGTTTCTAGACCAAAATTTATTTCTATTGCTGGAAGCGTTTTGGTGTTGAACAATTGGATTCCTACTTGGTGTCTTAATTTCCCATTTTTCAATAGAGCTTTCTCTAGTATTGTGCCTTTTTGCACTAGGTCCAGAAAAGAGGTACAACAATGTACCCGTAATTCACTTCTCAATTTTGGATGAAGATTTTCAAGGAATATTGACTTTTTATTTCTCTAGTATCTCAACAAGACAATGACTAGATAAACTCCTCCATCTCTAGAAGAAGGTGGTGAAGTTTTTAGCATCTTCTTGCATGGTGTGACACAAGGTAGCTATCATGATTTCATTGTCTATGTTGAAGGAAAAATTTTCCACAAATTTTTCAGCTAATACGCCCCATGATCTTATGCCATATGGAAGCTTAGAGAACCATTCCAATGCTATCCCGACAAGGGTTTATGGAAAAAGTCTCATAAGGTATGTGGGGTCATAGGAGATGTCCATGCATGTTGTGGAAAATTCTCTTATGTGTTCCAGAGGATTTCTCTTCCCATTGTACTTAGGAAAATTTGGTATAATATATTCATGTGGGAAGGGTGTCATGTATAGTGCTTTTTCAAAAGGACATGGACATAAATCTTGTGCTGAAATGGTTCTTTTGCCTGACATTCACATACTATCCATTTGTTGTTGGAGAGCTTGCATTTGATTTTGCAGAACATCTACCTATGTTAAAGAAATGTTGGTTGTGTTGTTAGGATCGATGTAAGTGTTCAGAAATGCAATGTTTTGTGATGGATTCTGATTTGGTGTGGGAATATGTCCTAACATAATGTTCTATGACGGATTTTGATTTGGTGTAGGAATATGTCTTCATGCAATATTTTGTGACGAATTCTGATTTGGTGTAGGAATATGTTATGTTTGTATTGCCCCTATTTGCATAATGGTATTATTGGCGCTAATTTGCTGTATAACTTATGTCGTGTTTACACCAATTTTGGGTCTTTTACTTTCAGTGTTAGTGGCAAAGGGGTTTGATGAGGATGCTCCTGTAGTAAATTATAGGCCCTATGTTATACCAAATGGTGTTGTATGTATAGTTGAGGAAGTTTGAGTAGGTATTCTAGATGGTATGGTTGCAATAATATGAGGAATAGAGACACTCGATGTCATGGTTTGTGTTGCTTGTGTAGATGAAGTCATTAGTGTGTGGATGTCAAATCCTGGAGGTAGTGTGGCACCTTCTACTAGAAAATTTGCTAGGTATCTTTGGGGATCTTGTACTAAACATTCATCTATAAAAGATGCAAATTCAGGATCTTGGACAATGGTGTCTACGTCTTCTACTTGAATCTGTCCATGTGTGTCTCTAGTGACAAATTTTTCAAGCAAGCTTTTGTGAGGTCTCATTGATACTGTTGGTATGTTCGAGAAGATATTGATGAAATCCTGTGGATCAACCATTTCTCTACGTTTCGTTTTAGACCTTGTTTCGACCATGAAAAATGTTGCTCAAAATGGGGGAATGCAAAAATATGTCGAGAAATGATATGATCTAGTCTATGTTTTTGGGATTTTCTGATATAATGAATGAGTGTTGTTTTTTTTTTGGTATTTTCTGGAAAATAAAGAATGTCTAAAGTGATGAGATGCTAGAATGATAATGTGCAAAATTCTAAAGTGATTGAATCTAAATGATTCTAAGAGGAGGTTACCTACCACCTATAGCTTAACCAAGGCTACGATTTAACTTTGTTAGGGAACCTGATGTAGGACTAGGACCAAAGGATAAGGTGAACTCCCAAACTAGACTAATGAGTTGTAAGGACTCACAAGTAGGAGAAAATATATTGTTGACAAGGGACTAGGTTCAATGACAATGATTGTCGAAGCATGGGTTTGTCCAAAGTGAAAAAAGTTGGCCTATTCTGATATATGCAAATTCCTAATATGAAACTAAGTTTCATAACTGGTTGCCTTCACTAAAACTAAATGACACCTAAAAGATGGAAAATGCAAAGTTTGAGCAATTTTCGGGTTTCTATCCAAGGATGACTATGAAAAATAGAGATTGAGGTGACTGTTTCATTTCAGATTGTAACAGTGAATTCTAGCTTTTCTTTTGACAGGAAAATGTGGTTCACTATTACAGATGCATCATAGGATTTAACAAATGTGGGTTTCTGTGCCAAGTGTGGTTTTCTGCTAAATTAATTCTTGGTTTAATGACAGGAAAATGCAACTCCCTATTACAGATGTGACTAAGGTTTTTAAAAATGCGACTCGCTATGACACATGTGACTCAAAAAAAAATTGTATGTGACGATGGGCTCTAGTTTGACAGTTGCGAGTTTTTGGTTAATAGTTGTGGTTTTCTAATTAATAGATGCAACTCATTTTGACAGATGTGGTTTTCTGATAAACTAGGTTTTCAATTGACTTTGTTTCATGATCAAATTTTAATAAATGTAAACAATCCAAAAACAAAGTGTTTTGGTTTGACAATCATGAACATGTATCATTTCAAAAGCATGTACAATCTTGAGACTGGAAGTGACAATACTTGTTGAATTCTCACTTGGGTTTTCCCAACTACGCTTATTCAAAGTGGATGACTAGAAGCTTGACCACACTCACTCCCCCTTACATGGCACACACTTCTCGAGTCAGCCAAGCTTCAGTTCCCATGGAAAAGTTTTCATCTCTACTATGAACGATATGAACGTGAGACAACTTACGAGGTTTGACCTCTTGGACCAACAAATAAGGATTTTTGGTCAATCTAAAAACAATTTGGTGAATTAGTATGGACACTCTTTCAGATTGCCATGCGGGAGGCAATATTATCCCAATCTATAGAGGTTACGCTCTACAGGTTTTGATGTACCACAAGGGTACTGGGGGAATCAATTGTTGGTCTGCAGGAGTTCCTGTAATACTGAGTTTTCCTCAACATTAAAATTTCTATATCATTTGGGAGTAGCTTGGATTTATCTCATCATCGGTTATGAGTCACTTTGGGTGAGTACTTTTTCCCACCAAAGCAGAACCAAATTCTAGAGTCATTAACAATTTTTCTTACACCCCGGATCACACGAATGCGCAAGGGGAGAGGATACTTCTGTTACCGAATCGAGATCTAATCTAACATAGTTCAAGCATGAAAGACACTGATTCTTTTTAAAACCCAAATGAAAATTATGTAATCTACTCAAGCAATTTATTTTTAAATTTTTTATTTTTCTCTTCGAATTTGGTCCTATGAATTGACCTGCAAACACTATGTTAACTCCCCTAAAACACACTGAAGCGTGAAATTAGTAAAAAAAGCAAAAAAACAAAAAACAAAAAAAAAATAGAATTTCAAAAAAATGTTTACCAGTCAGATGCATTGCATAATAAAGTAGATGCCTCGCAAAACAACAGATGCATCGCAGAATATCATATGCATCTCAGAAAATGAGTTGCGACATTTTGTACTACACATGCGTCTCTCCGTACCTATAGCTACAAAATAAATTTAAAAACTTCTTCGGATTTGAAGATAGTGTCTTCACATCGGGTTCACCAAATGTAATGCTGGAATAAAACTGTAAATAGATTAATCAAATAAAAGCAATACTAATCTAATCCTACATTAACAACAAAGAACAAGGAAAAGTATGAACGTATAAACAAGAATGATCTCACCGAATATTTGTATAAATCCTTGAATGACCTCGATTACACTTCTCCATTTTTCCATTGTAATATAGTTGCCCTCATATTTCTTAAGTATGCAAATATGGCCCATTGACTATTGACTTAGCAAAATATCGAAGATTAAATAAAGCTTCCTAAAAGTGTATCGATTTTGGGAGGAGGAATAATAACAGTGTCAGGTCAATTTATAGAAAATTGGTTTTCGAACGATCGGCTCAGATTTGAAAGAAAAATCGATGATTGAGATTAAAGACATCCCATGTGATAGAGTTATGTTCAGTAATAACACAAGTGAGAAAGCCTGCATGATAGAGATTAAATTAAATAATAATTTAATCTAGTGTTGAGACTGTTCAAAATTTGAAGAATAAGAATTGCATGTGAAAGATAAAGAAGAAAAGTTGTGTTCAAACACACGAAAGAATTAATTAATTAAATAAAGTTATTTAATTAATAATAACTTACATGCAGAAGAATAAGACTGACTGATCAAGACATAAATTCTTTTTGTCAGGAATAAATCAGGAAATAACTGACTAATGAATAATCAGATAACTAAGAAATTATCTAATCACAGAGGAATATTCAAGGAATAATTATTTTTATGAATCAAATGATTATTTAATTCAACATTCGAAATTCAAAGATTAAATTAAATAAATAAAGATTTATTTAATTGACTATCGAAAAGGTTATTGAATAATTAAATAATTCAAAATGAATATTTAATTATAGTCGGAAATGTGATAAAAGATAAATTAAATAATAGTTTATTTAATTTGGAAAGAGGATTAATTAATTAGTGATGTAATTAAATAAATAGCATTTATTTAATTAATCAAGAAAGAATAAAGGTCATAATGAATTAATTAAATAATTAAAATTATTTAATTAATAGAGGATAGGTGACTTTAGAAAATAATTAAATAATTAACATTATTTAATCATGACCATGAACATTACAAAGTGTGTTGAAAATGGTGTCATGGGCCTAGACTAGTTTTCAGTGTCTACAGATATTTTGAAATTGAGGGTGAATACTAGATCAAGAAATGGAGGGATGGAAATGAATGAGAGGATTTAGATATTTTATGATATTTTTAAAAATAATATTTTGTGGGAATATGCCTTTGAGAGAGAAATAGGACAAATAAATAATTGAAGATTATTTAATTATGGAAGATTAGGATATTATTTATTAAAAGGAATTTCCAAATGAATGTGATAAAAGATAATTAAATGATAAAGATTATTTAATCATAGGATATTATAAGAAAATTATATTTATGGCTAATTAAATAATTAAAATTATCCAATTAGGGAAGATAAGAGGAAAATTAGTGAAATATGATGAAAATACAATATTAATGATGTGCAATACAAATTAGGCAATTTTGCATGTCTACATTTGATATGAATGTAATCAAAGATTATATGAATGGTGTACCATTCTAAGTTGTTACAAGATTTATAATAGTCTTTTATTCATTTCATTTTAATTTTTGTAGTCTAGGATGGATAACTAAGTATGTTGATTTATTTGATGTCTTTCTTTCTTGTTTTAATGTGTTATCTTTTTAGTGCAGTTAGGCTTTGTAACCCAATGAATAAGCACCAATCCTAGAAGTAATGATCCACCATGAACCTAGACAAAAAAATTATTCACCAATAGAGTAGGAGTAGGAAGTAAATTTATATGTATTCTATGCATCTTCAATGATACATAATAATTATCATCCTAGAGAGTCATTTTGTGCATACCCACATCTTGGTGTCATGTGATGATGTGCTTATGAAACTAATAGAGGTTATAGCAGTAGGTTGTTCCTTGACCTAGTGACAAATTTTGTGATCAAGCGTACACCAAGTACTAATGCACAATTATCTTTTTTTCTATCTTTAGTTGTGTTTAATCCAATTTAAAGTACCTTTAAGGAAGACCCCTAGGTCCAATTGAGCCCAAAATTGAAGGTCTTACCCACCTTAGTAAATTAGTCTAGTGTTTCCTTTCCTAATCATAAGCTAAAGCTTTTGTTGCTATAATTTTGACACCCCTAGTGATCAAAGAATGGCTTGGATTTGGGGATTTAGGATCTACACCTCTTACCACCAACATATTCCTTTAATTTGGAATCATATCTCAATCACCTTAAATCATAGGTGTTAAGGATAATATTTTATGTATTGATCCTGGATTGAGCAGAAACTTGGGGGTAAACCCACAATAATGAGTCCCAAACTTGGAGCTTTAGATTTTTTAATTTAGATGGGGGTGAAAAATAGAAAATACCTTTGTTTTAAGGTTGTGTGTAAAACACATTCAAATGAAGGTTTCCTTCTTTTGAAGATAATATTTTATTATTACAAAATATATTTTTTGGTCATTTCGCTTTCACAAGTTAATTATGCTTTCACATGTGCATAATGATCCATCATTTTCAAGGATCATGACAAGCCTAGGATTGGTATTCAAGCATAAAACTAACAAATTTTTTCTCCCATTACAACATGTGGCTTTTAATGAAGGTCTACAAGTGTTGTACACATCTTTAGGATGAACTTATAAATCAACAATTTGATATTTTACTAGGAAATTTTCAAATCTAAATCTGTCTTTTGATTGGTATTATGATTTTTTATAGTACTTATTTTTTGACATATAAGTTTAAATATAAAATATTAATTTTAAACCCTAAAATATTTAATTGAAACCATAAATAACTATTTTTTAACAACACATCAAATTGAAACCCTAAAATAATTTTTAACCATAAAAATTCATATTCAAAACCTAAACAACTATTTTGAAACCCAAATTTTATTAATTGAAACCCTATACAACTATTTTTTAAACCATAAAATATTAAATTGAAACCCTAAGTAGCAATTATAGACCCTAAAATATCTTTTTGAAAGTCCCTATTTTCTAGATTATAAATCTTAAAATATCTAGTTTAAACCCCAATTTATAAATTATAGACCCTGATTTATAAATTATATAACCTAATTTCTAAATTAGCAACCCTAATTTATAAATTATATAACTCGATTTCTAAATTATAAACCCTAATTTATAATTTATAAATATTTATTTGAAACCCTAGCTTCTAGATTATAAACCTAAATTTCTAATTTAGAAATGTGTAAAGTATGAGGATTGTGGTTTTGAATATAGTTAGCACAATTGATTGCCTTAGATGAAAATGATGAATCCATAGATCAACACTAAAGAATACAACTAGGCATCTCCTTGGGAAATCTATTTTTTGGTTTAGCAACACCATTATGCTAAGTATAAGAAACTAAAAATTGATTATTAATTCCATGCTCAATAAAGTAGTCCTAAATTATTATTTTTTACATATTCCCCCTATTATCTATGTGTAGCTACCAAATAGAAGAACATGATTTATGAACTCCATGAACATCATGAATGTCTTGAAAGTGGTAAAGACATCACTCTTGTACTTAATAAAGTACACCCATGTGCAATGAGACTAATCATCGATGAAGGTAAGTAGATAATTATCTCTCAAAAAATGAGCGGGAAATGATATAAGTTCACTATGTACTAGCTTCAATAAGATAGAAGCATGGTAGGCCTTACCCTTAGGAAATGGTTCTTGATGATGTTTGTTAAGAAAATATCTTTGGAAAATACCTTTTGTTCATGAAACCTTAGGAACACCATGTACCATATCCTATGTGCTCAAATTTTGTAGATACCTATAATTGACATGACCAAAATTCTCATGCCAAATTTTACTCAAGGAATTTGTATGAGTAGTGTGTGATGAACAACTGAATTAATCAAAAGAATATAACATACAATATAGAATCATATTTATCTCTACCTAATGCAATGATTAATTTTTGGATGATGAAGATCATCAATGACAATATCATGTGGTGAAAACAAAAATATCGTACCCCTTAGTATGAACAATATAGTAGATGAAGGGAAGATATGTAGATATCTCAAGAACAAGGAGAATACCCTCAATGTAACCATCAGTCATCTGTATAGTCCCTAACCACAAAAATAAAAGTTGTGAAGAGTTACCCACTACAATATGAAAACTATTGATATCAAGAAGAGACTTAAGTAGATTAGATAAATGAGTCATGTTATGTGAGGATCCAAATTTTTTAATCCATGTGTTGAAGATAAGGCATATAGTACAAGTGCATGGCCTTTTCTTTTTCTAGTGGAAGAAAAAATAGAGGGTGAAATGGTGTTATGTCGTATGTTTTCCTCTAATGCCTCTTGTATTTTCTAGCATATGCTTACTACATGCCCCTAATTTCCAAAAATACAATAAGAATATCCTACTTTATTTTTTTACTTATAGGAAGATTCACCAAGCTTAGAAGATTTTTCATTTTTAGGAGTGGATTGGTAATTTTTATCTTACTTCTACTTGAGCTTGGAGGAAATCCCACTGCTTGATGTAGATTTTATCTTAGGCTTCTATTTCTTTTAGGATTTTGTGTCTTTTTGCATTTTTCTTTGGATTATTAGGTGACCAATCCATGAATTTTGGAATTGGAATGTGACTCTAACTATGCCAACTTAGCCTATTTTCATGTCAAGTGATCATGAAATACCTCAAAGAAAGGGAAGGTAAATGTATCTCTTAATGCATACATAATGTAATATAAAATAAAATATAACACCTAAAATGGTCCTTGGAACTTAGATAGGACCAACAAAATACTTTTTTTTTTCTCTTCATCCTTTCCAAAACCTTATTAAAGCAATTTGAGTGACTTGTGTTTTATTAGAAAGTCCTTAATGGAGAGAAATGAATTAGACCTGTGTTAGTGTAATCAACTAGACCTAAAACTATAATGATTAAAACTCATTAACTATACCAAATATCTCCTCGTGCTTATCCCAAATATTCTTAAGATTTCTACATGATTTAATGTGAAGCAATCTATTTGAAATATGTTTTACAATAAGACTTGTGGCTTCATCCATCTTATTTTTGTATGAAATTCTATCATATTCTTGAGTGAAATTATGTGAAATATCATCTAATGTATACCATGGTCTTTTGGACATGAGGAATCTAGTCATATGAGGTTTCCAAATGTGATAGTTGTGTAATGTAAGGTTCTTAATAGAATAGTTTTTTCCTATGTGTGTGTTTACTTTTATTTTGTAAAATTTTAATATTGGTTTTAATTATTTTTTGATTCTTTAAGGTACATTATGAAGGAAATTCCCCCCCACCCCAACCCACCCATAGCAAGAAAAAACAAACCCTCTTACAAATTTGACTTCTAAAAAGTTAAAAATAAAAGAGTTAACTTCAAATTTGATCTCTATGTACCTAACAATTTTTTTAGAAATCTAGGTTTGAGTACTATATAGATATTTGAGTCAACATTTCAACACCATAAGAATAAAAAAATATATATTTGAGCCAAACTTTATGATCTTGGAAGTGACAAAGGGAATATCTAACTTTAATATGGAATAAAACTCATGAATAGATAAATCTAGTAAAAATAACAACACCATTTTAAATTTATCAAAACTAACTTTCCAATGCCTATTTTGTTACAAAAAATTGACTTTGTATTCCAAAGTTATGCCTAATTTCATAAAATAACTCTAAAAAGGCTTAAAATAAAGGTAGGTACTTAACTATTCATCCTCTGGTCACTTAGGCGACCACTTGCTATGACTAGGGGATGAATGGTGAGTGCTAGCTCTTAGTGACCCATGTGACCATAGCTAAGTTTAGGAGGGATGGTAATGGTGATTGGTCATCTAAGGATGTGATAGAGTCATTGTGAGAAATATATGTGACCACTTGAGGTGGTGGTACTACATGCATATATGGACAATAAAATCTATTATCAATGGTGGTGAAAAATATGAAGCTAAATAATTATTGGGAAACATTAGAAACCTAATGCCATAAATTTAAAAGGTATCATTATTTTATAAAAATTCACCAAAAACCTTTAAAAAAATATCGCTAGATGTTACACCCTTAATCTTAGTGTACATATGGTTATGAATAGTTGGCTTGTAACTTTTTTAACTATTAATTAAGTCATACTATCATTATTATATTATTATTTAGTTAATAAGGTTAGACTAAGGCTCATATAGGGATATATAAGTTGGATTGGGTGATATCCTGGGCATAAATAAGGTATATGTTAAACACACAAGAAAACTAGGAGGGGGGATGAATTAGTTGTACATTAAAACCTTCAAAACCTTATTAAGAATGTAGACAAATGAAACAACACATCCACAAACATTCAAAATAGAACACTAGATTTTTATGTGGAAAACCCTCTAAGGGAAAAACCATGATGAGGATTAACTCACTATATGAAAACCAAAATTGATTACAAAAGGCTCACTACTTGAAGGGCTCATTGCCTATAGGACTCACTATCCAAAATAAAGGCTCGCTATCAACATCTCATTGCCTAGGAAGATCACTTCTTTTGGAAATTATAAAGAATCACTTACAAGGAGGTTCACTACCTCAATGCAACTAGAGAAACCACCATAATGTATCTTTAGCATCCACAACCTTTGACTCACTATCTCTAGAAAATTTTGGCACACTAAATTGTAGACACCTTCTTCTCAATACTTCTGGTAGTCTTAGGCATTCTTTCTCACACTCTAATCTCAACACTTGATCATATATACATCATTCTATACCATACTCTTCTCCAAAAATTTTACCTTGTATATATATCTTCTACAACCTTGAATAATGTTCTCTAGGTTGGCTTCAATGAAATGTATGCACCTCAAACAGGTCGACACCAAATACTTTCGTGGTGGAAAAAAGTGAGGGAAGATCACACCAAGGGTTAACCAGGACACAAATCTACACCAAGACACTACACTAGTATTCCAAAAACCACAAAGATCACTTGCAAACAATGTTAACACACTAGGTTAGCCAAATTGATATTAACACTATCAAGAAACCAAATTCACACTTCACCAAGGCCAAAAACATCCTTCAGACCATGTAGAAACATTACACAACACCCTATAATTTTCCAACATCAATAGAATATTCAAAAAAATTGGCACAAACTATATAGGAGAAAATTTTGCACCCCTTGTGTAAAGTCCCCTTTCACATCCCCTCACCTTAGAAAATCAAACCTGAAGCCAAAATTCCACATCACCTACTTGCCTTTATGAGACTAGTATGAGGAAGTATGAGGTTTTATGGTCATACATATTTTACTACAAAAAATTAGTACCCTATGATAAAATGTCTCAAAAAGTTATAAACTTGATTTTTGATGAATTGATAATTTTGGATGTAACAATGATGTTCATTTTCCTCTAGGAGGAATTCTATAATTCTTGCTAAAAAACCCTTAAAATTTAAGAAGGGTTTTATTAATTACAATCTCTAATATCATGTTGGAGTACTTTTTAATCCAAATATATAGCAATCTATTATCAAACACTAAATAAACCTTCAACATATGAGAGTTGCATTGAAAAAGTTAAATTTCCTTAGAAAAATAATTATAATGAAATATAATAAAAATATAATGACCCTTATATATTAGATAGGGAAAAACCCCTAAATTTTACAATAATGTTCCAAGTGTCTTAATCCTTTGAATTGAAACCAAAAAATAAACCTAATAAATCTAAAAACTAAGGTATAAATAGGCCCTAAAGTCTAAGTGGTTAGTTAAAGTACCACATTAACACCAACACTAGTAAAAAAAACCCTAGTTACTCACTTTGTGTAGTGTAGTAAAATGCATACCCTTGCATTTTTACACTTGTTTGGGCTTGCCTTGATGTATTTATCCCTATTTATGTCTTAATTGGTCCTATTTTTCATCTACAAGCCCTATGAATTATATCTCTTTTTGGCTAATCCCGACATTCTCCAATGCATAAATGGTAATTTGATGTTTTTGTCTAAGTGTCCCTAATTTTTGGGTCAGGACTAAAATGCCACCTAGGGCGTCTTTGTCCCGAAAGGCCTTGGGACCCTGAGTTTGAGACATCTTAATTGGGCCCCTTTTTGGTGTTTGTGCCCCGAGTTTCATGCCTCGGGACTAAGACGCCACCTAGGGCGTCTTAGTCCCCTTTAAGGTATTTTTGGGATTTAACCTCAAATATTGGCAGGATTTGGCCTCCTTTATTTAATGAATTCACATGTCATCTTGGTGTGGTGTAATTTTGAGATATTAAGCATGGATAAGTATAAATACAAGGTTCCTTCACCTATTTTTCAATCAAGTATTTTGTGACAACATTCATCATAGCAAGTTGGAGTCCACAAGAGCATTCTATCAAGAATTTGGAGCCATTTTCAAGATTCAAACATCATATCAAAGATCTTCTTGCATCATGTGTATTGTTGTGCTAACATTTTTGATGTAGGGTTTGTGATTCAAGCAATTATTTCAATCAAGATCAACATCATTCAAGCAAGAGTCAAGAACCACATCCATTGCAGTTATTTCACATGAGTTTGTAGACTTTACAACAAGGGTTTGGTGAGTTGTAGCATTACATGTTGTTCATTCATCATTTCCCTTCATTATTCTATGTCATTTCAAGGTTTAATTACCAACAAGGGGTTTGACCAAGGAAAACCCCCATTCACTAACAATCAACAAGTTTTTCCCCTCTTGTGTGTTTGTGATTGTAGATTTAGGTTGAAGACTTGAAGATTATTTGGAGTGAAAAGTTGCAAAGATACAAAGTTGCATTGCAAAGTTTTCATCTTCATGGAAACTCACCAACAAGCTAGATTCAGAAGTTTTAGAACCTGATATCAGAGAAGAAGGAAGTACAGACCTTGAGCCTCAGGACCACATTCAGAGATTTCAAAAATTCTAGACAAGACTAAGTTGCCACCTAGGGTGTCTTAGTCCTCCCAAATATTTTTTTTAGAAATTCCTTCAGATCTGGTTTTGACATCCGAAGATTCCGCATTTGCCCCAAAAAAAACAATGAGACTAAGACAATAGTAAAGGCATCTTTGTCCTCCATATCATATTTTGACAACTTCTTTTCATTTCCAGAGTCCTTGTTACATCATAATTCCCTGTAGTTTAATTTCATCATTTACATCTCTCATATAGCTAGCATAACTAGGTTTTGTGAGTTGAATGTTTATTTGTCTTTTCCAAGCATTTTCTTGGTGGTGAACCCCTAAAATCTTAGAGAACCCCCTCTTAGATCCTCCTTATTGAAAATTGACTCACCTTGAAAGGTTGTTAGTCAATACAATTGGGACTCCTAGGAAATTATTGAGTGATTAATTGGATAAAAGGGTGATATGATATCATCACCACACTTTTTCACCTTTAATTATTTTGGTGAACCCGACCTTGTTGAGCATTCATTTTTTGATTCGAAGTCCATAAAAGTCTTAGATTTAGATTGTATTCATTCTTGCATTGCATATTGCATTAGTGAAAGTGCATCTAAGGTTTCTTATATTTTCATTAGTGAAAGTACATATAGGTTGCATTTTTTCTTTCTTGCATCATTTTATCTTATTGAAAAACTGAAAATTGCATTGTCAATCATCTTAATTGCATTTAGAAACATTCTTATTGCATTTAAAATGGAAAAAAAATGCATTCACCTTTGCATTCAATTGCTTGTTACAAGTTACTTTCCCTTGCATTTATTTGCACATTTTCTTGTTTCCAAACATCAACTCACTAAATAGGAAACCTATAAACATTGTAGACAACTCAGAATTTGTTATTTTTTTGAACAAAACCTCTTCTAGGACTAACACACCCTTCCTAATGTCTTAGTTTCTCTCAGGTTTTTTGGCTCAAAACCCTATGTTTGTAGTTTGATGTTTGTTTCAATCCCTGGAACTTCAAAATCTCATCAAGAGGACCAAGATACCCTTCCTAGCATCTTAGTCTCTTTTGGCTTTGAATTTATAGTTTTAAAGACTTGAAATTGATGTTTTGTGCTTTTGTTGGCTACCTTTAGTTTTTTGTTTCAGTTTTCAGAGTTGTTATAGTTCCAATTTTTTTCATTTCAAGTGTAATTGTAAGCATAGGATATTGTTTTCATTTCAATTTCTTTGGTTTATCCCTTGTATGAGATGTAGTACTTGTTTTCCTCCTACTAATACTATGGTTAGATGAAGTGTGAGACTCATGGTATCCCACAATAAAACACTCATTGTGGATCTTTGGTTATCAACCTCTCTTACTTCTGGTGTTGGTATTAGCTCACTAGGTATGGAACATACCTTTGATACCTCTTTATCTATACCTAGCTTACCTACAAGTGCTATGCAAAGTGTTCAAAAAATGGTTGATCATATCCCTCAAGAAAACATAATGAAAATGCATGAAGATCTAGCCCATTTAAAAGATAACGTGAGTACTGAAAAAATTTCAAAAATTGTTATACTTTCCATAGATGGTATTCATCGCATGATGGAAAGTGATGAAGGATTGGAAGTTGTGTGTAACATAGCTCAAATCTTCGGAAAAATCCTTCCTTCCACCACTAATGGTGCTCAAGTTTCAAAAAATGTGCAAAGTGAAGAAGGAAATCAAACTCCTCCTTCTTCAACCATAACCTCAATTCCAACCTATACCAATCCTCAAGTAACCACCATGATGCAACCAACTAGTAGCATCCTTCCTACCTCAAACATTTCCACTAGTTCTCCTTATACCTATGTGGCATCTAATCTTATATATCCTCTCATAAGCAATCCATTCACTGGTCCCTCCAACACATACACACCACCACCGTATTCACCTCCATCACACACCACAAGCAATGATCCTATCATTAACCACATTTTACAAAGCCTTTCATCCATTCAACGTTACATTTTGACCATAAATCAAAATCAAAATGGACCACCTTCATACTATGTCAGAAGTAACCCATTATCCTTGGAGATATTAATAACTCTGGTGCCACAAGGTATAGAGATCCCTAGATTTGAGAAATATGGAGGAAAGGGAGATCCTACTAATCATGTTAATGCCTTTACTGCTTTATGTAGTGACTTTATCCTTGAAGAAAAACTTTTGGCTACACTATTTCCTCGTTCCTTGAAAGATATTGCCTTGGACTAGTTTTTTGCATTACCAAATAACTCAATTCGTCCATTTAATGAACTTTTTGAGGCCTTTATTAACCATTTACAATTGCATATGGTTCCTGAAATGACATTAGCTGATTTGATGAGATATAAGCAAAATGAGGGTAAAAAAACCACTGACTTTATTTCACGCTACCAATCACTTTATTCCCAAATCAGTGTGAAGATTCTTGATTCTCACCTTCAAAATATTTTTGTAGAGAGCTTACAAAGCAAGATAAGAGAAAAAATCACCATGATAAAATTCCCTTCCTTCATGCATTTATGCACTGCCCTTTAAGACTATCAGAACTATGTAGGTAGTAATGAACCGAAAACCACCTCTACCCATCTTGAAAAGTCTGAAGCTTTAAACCAAAACACCTACCAGCCTTTGAGAAGACAAATTTTATATTCTTTCAACTCAATTCCACCTCTCAACCTACCCAGCTAGCTGATACCCAAGTAGCTGCTATAAAGAAGAGTAATCCTTATATCTTTGGGGATCCGTAAAGACAATTTACCCCCTTACCTGACATACTTCCCAACATTATGACCCAAATATTAAAAAAAACATGCTTACCTTACCTCCCGTTCGACCCCTTGACCCTAACAAGCCATTACCTCCTATTTTTAGACACAATGCCTATTGTGCTTATCACCAATAAAAAGGACATGATATAGAACATTGCAGGCATCTTAAACATCTTGTGCAAGACCTCACATATTCTAATCATATCCTCATTAGAGGTGTAAATGAAAAAGGTAATAAGTTTCTAGCTTTGTTGGCATATCGATTGTAAGTGTTGTCATTGATGGCAACCTAAGTCATGCATCTGATCTATAGTATAGTTTTGGTTTACACCGGCAGAACAGGGTAAAGAATAGGGCATTTGGTTATAAGTATAAATGTTGATCTAAATACCCCACCAGAGTATTATTTTGGTTTGTGGATCTCTGAGGAAGGTTTTTGGATGTTTTTTGATGCTTATTCATGAGATATGTTGATGCACATTCACTGGTATGTGATCTAGGAGATCCAATGCACTAATATGTTGATTATCTATGCTAGAAGGCTGACCTGGCGAAAATAGTAATCGTGGATTTATAAGGAGTAATTAATTAGATATTTTCGTGCTCTATTATGTTTGTTTAGGCCATCTCTTTGTCTTAACTGACTTTGGAGGATACACATAAATAATTAGTGGTGGATCTAGCCGACTATTGAAAAGAACTTAATGTTTTATGAAGTAGACATAAGAATGATCAAATCCTTGACAATGAATATATATATGAGATCGGTCTTATCATTTAGAAGTGTGGAAGTGTGTGTGAATATAGAGAATTTATGGAATATAAATATGGTACAAAATTCAGTAGAGTAATAGTGCGAATCTGTCTATGTGTGATGCGAAGAGCAGAAAAGAGCATAGCAGAGTAGAGCAGAGAAAAGTGTAGAGTCAGAAAGAAGATCTAGAATCAGATCTATGAGCTTCACCGGAACTGTAACCTAACATAAATAGATGCTACTATCTCATTTCATCGTTCAGATGGTTTTAATCTGAACTTTTGTAAGGTGGCGAGCCTTCTCTTTTGAGTAGTGAGCTCTAGGCAGTGTACCTGAATGCAAGTGAATTCTTTTGTAAAACTTTATTTGAGTACTCAAATTATGGATTAACCTCCATTGTGGTTTTTCCCCTAATAGGGTTTCCACGGTAAAATATTTGTGTTATGGTTTTATGAATGTTTCCTTTGAATGCTCACATATTTATTTTAATGTAATGACATAATGATTTAAGTTTTAGAATAATAAAGTTAATATTTTTTGAACACTGATTCACCCCCCCTCTCATTGTTCCCTTGAGTCCAACAATTGGTATTAGAGCTTCTAGTTCCTCAGAAAAAGTTTGGCAACTTGAGGTGGATCTTGGAATGTTATGGACTCTGACCTAGTCTTCAACAATAGCTTTTGGTGGCACTTGATGACCTTGACGAGTCTAAAGAAGAAGTCCAGGAATTGGAAGAAAATCTTAGGGATGCTAAGAAATTCATTTAGTCATTGAAGGATCAGATTGTTAAATCGAGGGAGAAAAGGAAGGATATTTGTGACTAGATACAACAACAAGAGAGTGAAAACATGGATGATGCTCATCTGAATCAAACCTTGAAGGAAATAATTGAAGAATGTGAAAAGCTTGCCAAAAACAATACTACTCTAAAACATGAAATGAAATCTATGGCGATGAAGCTGACTAAAGAGATTGAAGAAAGGAAAAATAATGAGGAGAATCTTGCTTACCACTTACAAGATAAATCTGATGAACACAAAATAATAAATGAAGAACTCACTCAGTTGGAAAGTGAACTACAACGATCTAGAAACAATGAAGAAGAACTTGGTAAGTAGCTTGTTATCCTCAAAAATGAACTTACCACTATAAATGAGTACCAAGAAAAGTTTAAGATTAGTTCAGTGAAGCTTGATGAGATGAATCAAGGACAAAACAGAGGAAATGATAAGAAAGGTCTTGGATATGAAAAAGGAGAAAGCTCCAGACCTGGACAGAAGAATTTCATAAAAGGAAACCTGATGAAAAAAGCTGGAAGGTATCTGGTAAGACAACCTGATGCTCAAAAATTTAATGGATATTTATTTTCTTGCAGTAAGTTTGGACATGTGGCTACTCAATGTAGAAATAATATGAAATCAAGAGACTCATCATTTTCTGGTCAGTGTTTCAAATGCAAAAAGTTTGGTCATAAATCAAATGAATGTAGAAATACGTCAAACTACTCTGCCAATAGAAATAATGTTGAATATTACACATGTGGAAGAATTGGACATATTTCTAATTAATGCAGATCAAGAAGAAATAAATGGAATGGTTGGTCTGGACAAGGAATTACTGTGTGCTACAATTGCAATAAGTTTAGTCACATCGCAAGATTCTGCAGAAACAAAACTATGAATAGAAGAGGTCTGGTATACAAAAGCATAAACATACAGGAAGATAATAAAGGAAAAGAAAAAAAATACAGATCAGATAAGAGATGAGATGAAGAAGACATGAGTTAAGAAAAATGAGTCTGATGCTGGAAATGGTTCTACACTGGAACCTGCTTCCGGTAATTCTTTTGGTAATTAATTTCAGGCTACTGGCCTAGGGGAGTTTTTCAAAGAAACTATTTCCTCCCCTATCCGTAGATCCTACCAGAATGCGAAGAATGGTGAAGAAGGTGTATTTATGATGTGCAAAGATTTTGGAGAAATTTCATAAGAAAATTTAGAGAATTCATAGGTTCGTAAGAGAATTTTTCTCTCATTGTTTGAGAGAACATAGCACTCATAAAACTTAGGGAAGATGCATTTATTGCACGTGTGTGAACTATAAAAGTAAAGTTGGAATTGTCATTTGTCACTTTGCATCAAAGAAGAGAAGGAAAGAACTCGCTAGAATAATTTCGAAGCAAAGAAGTTGATTCTCCATCAAAACTCAAAATCTATTAGGTATTTTAGTTGGTTTTAGAATTTTCATATAATTTGGCGTGTGGTTGTCAAACCTAAGTGCAAAAAATAAAATGGAACAAATCAAAAGTTCAATCACTTTGGATGAATACAACAATGGAAAGATTAGGTCCATGAGGAATCTATTATTACCCAACGAATTGAAGCAATTGAATGAAGCCAAACACATAAATTTGGATATTTGGAATGAGTTTATGTACTTTGAGAATGTGGAATTTGTCAAATTCATCTTGAGAAGATTGCATGATGATAATTTAACTTTGGAAAAACCCTACATCATCACTGAGGAGGTAATTGAGAATTTGACTAAATTATGCAAAGTCAGGGATATACCAAGGAAGAAATCCATCTGGAACAAGGAAGTTGAAACCCTAACCAGAATAATCAGAGATTAGAGGGCACTGATAATTGCGAAAATCAAGAATCTTATTACAAAATACATTGCACATGGAATTTCATATAAATTATTTTTTAGAAACTGAGAAGGAGCGACCTTGGTTGGCACTGTCTATATTTCTCACAAGATGATAATCGAAGGTCAGGACTTTCACTTGTGTGGGTTGATAAAGAATCATCTAATGAAGAATGTGCAAATGACAAAAGAAACAAGCTACCCTTTTAGGTTTGGTACTTTGATCATATTCTTAGTAATGTATTTCTTGAATTGTTTCCAAAAATCGACAATGTGGTGTGGAAAACAAATGAACTGGTATGCAGACAAATATACTCATATTCTAGGAGCTTGGTTGATTGGGATCTAGAATTTGAAAAATTCTTCAAGAATTTGCTTGGAAAGTGTGGTCCAGTCAATATTTCCCTTCCAATAAGAATGATTGAAGTTGGTTCCTCTTCTAGTGGCATGGATAAAAAGAAGAAAAGAGAAAAAAAAGTTGTTGAATACAACCCTCTGGAATGCAAAGTTCCCAGAATTGAGGGAAAAGGTAAAGAAAAGGAGATTGTGGATATTCCAAATGAAGAATTTGATGAAGAAATTGAGGATCCATAGAGAAATGAACAAGAACCAAAAAAATATGGTGAGGAAGAAGATGATCTAACAAAGGAAATACTACAACAACTTATTCAAGAAGAAGGTGGAATGCAGAAGATCGCCAAGTTATGGTCTGTTAGACCATCATATGATCAAGACATGATCTTGAGTGTACTAATTGCTCATATTGAGCACTGCAAGATCAAATTGGAAATCTTGTAGAAAATTCTACTTGAGGAAATGATTGAATGCAATAAATAAACAATGAGCTCTAAGGAAAAAGACAAAGAAGAAGGTGAATTCATTTCTCACTTGAAGGGGTAGTTTAGACTATCCCTTACCAAAATAAAGAATAAAATGAATGAGTTAAGGCAATGCATCAATGCAACTAATAAAATTTACAACTATTGCATCCATTGGCCCCATGTTGTTAGTAATTACAAAGAGAAATTGGAGCAGATTGAAATAGAGTTGAATGGCATTGGAAAAAGCTTTGACATGTTGTAGGATTAGGATGACACCACCAGGAAAAGAATTCAGGAGCTACAGTATGAACACACCAAAATTCAATTCATCAAGAACACACTTGTTGATACTTTTTGGAAGGTGAAGGATTAAACTAAATGCAAATTGGAGCAAATGGTGGAGATATTAAGGAAAGGTGAAAAACTGGAAGAAGCAATTATGATTCCAAAATCTTTAACTGAGATTGTCAACAAAACATCCAAGAAAAACAATTTGATCATTATCATTGGGATAACAATAGATTCTTGGAAGAAATTCCTTCCAGAAATGAAGAAAAAACATCAGATAATTTTCAAAAGCAGTAGTCAATTGTTTTTAAATTTTTGAAGTTTTGGTCTAAGGGGGAGAATTGTCAGTATATATAATTAGAAGTTTTGAAGTTTTTGAACACATGTTTTTTCTTTTTAGCATATGGTTTCTATGCTTTTTCATTGATGTCAAAGGGGGAGAGAATGCAGTGAAAAATGTTTTATAAATCTTAGGGGGAGAGAGTGCAACAAAGTTTGGCATCATACTTATAATGATTCTGACACTTAGTCATTTTTCACTAATTGTTTCCATTAATGCCAAAGGGGGAGATTTTTGGCATATGGCTTGTAAGTTTTGTCATTGATGGAAACCTAAGTCATGCATCCAATCTACAATATAGTTTTGGTTTACATTGACATAATAGGGTAAAGAACAGAGCATCTAGTTATAAGTATAAATGTTGATCTGAATACCCCACCAGACTATTATTTTGGGTCTTGGATCTCCAAGGAAGGTTTTTTGATGCCTATTCATGAGATATGTTGATGCACATTCACTGGTATGCAATCTAGTAGATCTGGTGCACTAACCTTTTAATTATTTATGCTAGAAGGCCGACCTAGTGAAAATAGTATTCGTGGATGTATAAGGAGTAATTAATTAAATATTTTCATTCTCTATTATGTTTTTTTAGGTCCTATCTTTGTATTAACCAACTTTGTAGGATACACATAAAGAATTAGTGGTGGATCTAGGCAACTATTGAAAAGAACTTAATGTTTTATGAAGCCGACATAAGAATGATCAAATCCTTGATAGCGGATATATATATAAGAACGGTCTTATAATTTAGAAGTGTGGAAGTGTGTGTGAAGATAGAGAATGTTTGGAATATGAATAGTGTGTGAAATTCAGCAGAGTAATAGTGGGAATTTTTCTATGTGTGATGCAAAGAGCAAAGCCGAGCAAAGCATAGTAGAGAAAAGTGCAGAGTCAGAAAGAAGACCCATAATCAAATCTATGAGCTTAACCGGAACTGTAACCTATCATAAATAGATTCTAATATCTTAGTTCATTCTTCATATGGTTTTAATCTAAACTTTTGTAAGGCAATGAACCTTCTCTTTTGAGCAGTGAGCTCTAGGCAGTGTGCTTGAATGCAAGTGCATTATTTTGTAAAAATCTATTTGAGTACTCAAATTGTGGATTAACCTCCACCGTGATTTTTCCCCTAATAGGGTTTCCACACAAAAATATTTGTGTTATGGTGTTATGAATGTTTCCTTTGAATGCTCACATCTTTCTTTAAATGTAATGATAGAATGGTTTAAGTTTTAGAATAATAAAGTTAAGATTTGTTGAACATTGATTCACCCTCGTGCTCCCTTGAGTCCAACAAGATCCTCCCAACCAAAACTTGTAAATCTTCACCAATCCCATGCCCAATCACAATATTTCATTTGTTATGTCTAGTGAAACTAAGCCTGATGTGATGAATGTTGACATAGATGATGAGAACATAAACAATAATGAATAAATTCCTATGGATGATGATGATGAATAGAGTCCAACGGATACTAATGAACAAAGTCCTATATGTACAATGATAGGAGTGATTGACATTGAGCCTTGTAAACTAAAAACCATTGAAATTACCTTCTCTTTGGAAGAAACAATAAAAAATGCACCTGATGGTCCTCTTTACATAGATGGCAGAATCAATAGCAAGCCCACTCCTAGGATTTTTATTGATCCCATCTATGGGGAGAATGTGATCATAGAAGAACTCTTATATGTGCATGAACTTACTGAAGATAGATATGATAAATCAGAAGCATGGATTAAAACACATGATGGTTTTGCTTGTGCTACGATTGGCTCGATCACACTCCCTTTACAAGTAGGACCAAAGAAATTAAATGTATCATTCTCTAACATATCTAATTTAGACTACTTTCATGTGAACTTAGGATACAAATGGCTTCACTCCATGAATGTGGTCCAATCCGTTGTCCAAAAGTGCTTAAAGTTTCCAGTCGGCAATGAAATATTCACTGTAAACCATAGTGGCTTTAGATCTCCGTCTTCTCATGGAAATTTCTACTTAGATTATTTTTTCCTGAGCTCATGGAACCTAGCAAACCCCATAAGGACTTCCTTTTCCTATCCTACCAAATATTCAAAGAAAAATTCATAAGCAAGCTATCTCTAGAAAATTTACCTCCACCTATGATCAAACTACCACCTATGCTTGAACTTCCACCACCTAAAGAAAACAATATTGAGCCTCAATCCATTTTGACAAACCAATACCCAGCCATGAGAAATCCATTGCCTATTTCCTATAAAATTCCTAGAGAAAATGAAACAAGTCCTAATCTGCCTCCTAAGAAAATTCATAAAGCAAAAGAGAAAGTGGTTGAACAACCTTCTATTGTTTCTTCAGTTCTTCCTTCACAAGGAGAAAAGGAACCCATGGTTGACAAACTCGCTCCTACATAAACAAAACCTAAAAATCATAATAAAAGAAACCAAAATGCTAGAGAGCATAGACATCGACGTCATGTTATTTCTCAAAAAATGAATGACAAAAACAACATTGAAAATCAAGATCCGAACTTGACAGAAGCAATAAAAAATGAGCCTCCTCCATTACCAAAACAAATAGATCTTATGTTTCCAACACAACAAGGAATAGGACCTTATACGAATATTGTCATTCATTCTCCTATTGTGGTGAACCTGGATGACAATGAGGAAACAATTAAAATTGATGAGCAAGTGCATGACAAGTTGGATTTTTTATTTTCCTCTTCCATGAGCTTAAACGATAACAACCGTGGTGATCCTCCTAAACTGAGCAATTCACCATATGTTGAATTTGGTGATTCTCCTAGTACAACACTTGATGTGATCCCTCTCGCTAGTGATCTGCATTCCACATATATTGAACAAAACTAGGATGTAGATGACCTGTTGGATGGTTGATCTACATGTGCTTTGATAGTATTTTTTATTTTCTTTGGTTTTTATTTCTTTTGTGTGATTGCATGTACATATTGTGATCCCCCATGATGTTTTGTTTGATGTTTCCCTCTCTATGTGCATTCCTCTATTTGTACCTTCATTCTTCTATATGTCACAAGATTTTTTCCTTTTTCAATTTCACTCTTCTCTTGTGTTTTCCTTTTCGGGATGACACAAGGCATCAAGACACCCTACGACTCTTCCATGTTGACCCAAAATATTTTTTATTATCTTTTATTTTCTTTTCATTTTTATCTTGTTTTTTCCTTTTGGGGATGACACAAGGCGTCGAGACACCCTATGTCTCTTCCATGTTGACCCAAAAGGTTTTTCTTTGTTTTCACTATGCTTCTATCATTCTTCTAGTTCTATGTGTATTTGGGAAATGATGACAGTTTCAAGCTCTCAAATATAATTTCAGCAAAGATAGACACTTTCCCTGAATCCATAGATCCCTTATGTGTTTTTGGGGGGAAATCCTCTTTTCCTTTTAATTTTGGCTACTTTAAATTAATTGCTCACAACATGGTGTTAGCAATTTCTTTAAATTGGGGGAATACATTGGCATTATTTTGGTATGATTTCATTTTCATTTTTTATGTTCCTTGATGTGATTTTCTTATTTCATGCAATGTGTTTTCCTCTTTGTGGTGACATTGGGAGTAATGTCCTTCAAGAGCATGATCTATCTTAGCATGTTACATTCCTCTTAGTGTTGATGTGATGCATTGCATCCCCTAAGTTGTGAATCTTTTATCCTCTGATTAGCCCTCTCTTGGAGACATTAGGAACAATGTGCCCTAAGAGTAAGACCTTGCATGAACTAATAAAAATACCTTCGAACATCCCTTTTTCCTATTGAGTTTCATTTTTTTCCTTACTAAATTCATGGAGGTATGGATTTAATATGGACTTATTGGGGCTCACCTAGTGGACAACTAGCTTTACTAGCTCATGTGAGCATGCATTTTTTTCCTTATCATAGTCATGGGGGTGACATTGATATGGACTTCCTGGGGCTCACCTAGTGAACAAATAGCTTCAATAGACTTTGTGAGAATGCATTATGTTTGCATAGTGGACGACATGTTCTAATTGCAAACCTTTAGCTTAGACATGGTCCACCGCGTTGAATGGCCAGTCAAATCTTGATCCATTACATTATTCCTTTATCTTTTTCTTGTCTTTGATGGTGTATGTTTGTGATCTAGTTATGGCTTCATATATCATCCACAAGTGTGTTCCTTTGTACCTATGTTGGTTTTCCATAGGATCTTGGTCTTGGGGGATTGGCCACCCTCTTGGTCATTGTCATCCTATCTCACTAATACTTATACATTTGAACCCCTCTTGATTGTGTGGTTAGCTACTTTAGTGTGAATTTGAACAATTCCATCCTCTCACTAAAGTGGGGGCTAAATCTAGTGTACTAAAATGCATACCCTTGCATTTTCACACTTGTTTGGGCCCACCTTGGTTTATTTATCCCTATTTATGTCTTAATTGGTCCTATTTTGCATCTAAAAGCCCTATGAATTTGTAGACATGTAAAAATGACTTGACACCTATCACACAACCTCAAACGACATAAAACAACACCGAATGACATCAAACACCATTGAACGACATCAAACAACACTGAACAACATCGAATAGCCTCAAACAATATGGAACATCATTTTTTATCATCTCAGAATGACTCAGAATCATCTTGTAACATCTCAGAATGACTTAGAATCATCCTGTAACATCTCAGAATGACTCTGAATAATCCTGTAACACTTTGAAATGACTCGAAATTATCTTGTAACATCTTGAAATGACTTAGAATCATCCCATAATGCCTTAGAATGATTCAAAATCATCCCGGAACACCTCAAAATGATTCAAAATCATCTCGTAACACTTGAGAATGATTCAGAATCATACTGTAACACCTCAAAATGACTCAAAATCATCTCGTAACACCTCAGAATGACTCATAATCATCCTAGAATGACTCATAATCATCTTAGAATGACTCAAAATGACTCTGAATCATCCCGTAACATCTCAAAATAACTTAGAATCATCCTGTAACACCTCATAATAACTCAGAATCATCCTGTAACATCTCATAATGACTCAGAATCATTCTGTAACATCTTAGAATGACTCAAAATCATCTCGTAACATCTCAGAATGACTTGAAATAATCCTATAACATCTCAGATCATCTCAGAATTATCACATAATGTCTCAGATCATCTCGAAATCATACCACAATGTTCCCACATCGCATCGCATCAAAACAACATCAAAAAACCTAATTCCTCCATTAATTGAATAATACAACATTATTTATTAATTCACTTTTTCATCATTTCAAACAAATTAAATAAATTTTAGTTATTTAATAAGGTCCCCAAAACCCTAATTCCTCTATTAATTAATAAAACAAAATTATTTGATTAATTCACATTTCACCATTTCGACCAATTAAATAAATCTCATTTATTTAATAAAGTTCTAATCCTTCCTTGTTTCATCTTGATTGATTAAGTAACACCAACTATTTAATTACATCATTGAATCACAACACTTTCTCTCTAAAATTTGAATAATTAAATCAAACTATTCAAATCAGTTATCAAAAATCAAATCAAACTAATGCAACTTTGTTTGCAAAAGTCAAACTTGATTTGCACATTCAACTCCAAAAAGGAATTAATTAATTAAATCAATTAATTCATATTCCTGACTCACTTTTTGACTGAGCAAATTTTGATTTCTGACTAAGCAATCTAATTTGTTAACTAATCAATCTATTATGTTAACTAAACAATCTATTTTGTTAACTAAGACATCACATTCCTAACTAAGCCATCACAAAATTGACTGATCAATCACATCCTTGACTGGCCAATCTATTTCCTAATCACACAAATTGTGCAATTAATTTTTCATAATTCTCTCATGTCTAAATCCTCTGAACACACTCCAACCATTGATCTAGATATTCTTCAAAATGATCCTAATCGTCCATTTCAAAACTCATTTTCTATATAACAAACCTCTCTCCTCACAAATGGGGGTCATAGAATCAACATACATTAAGCAACGAAGTGTTGTCAAGATCATCCTTGAGAGAGCTTCATCCATTGTCTTCGATCAACCAAACACAACAAGAATTCATCCACACTTTGCACACGAACTTTGGAGGCTTCTTTGTGATAAGATAAATCCAACATCAAGCAAATACACTCCACTATGGGATGGTGAAACTATCTTTTGCTTTCAGTTCATATGATAATTAGTAGGTTTCTTATTATGTTTGCATTAGTCTAGTTCAATTTCGTATGTGTAGGAGTTTCTAGATTTTAGATTTAATCTTTTTGGTTGTAGATTAGATTTCTTTCATGTCCCTCTTGGATCATTAATCTAACATCCTTTCTTCCCCCTCATACATTTTGGCACACCCAGTGGGACCCTTGTCCTCTCCTCTAACATTCATTTGAGTCACTTTTGAAGTTGCAGGTCCTGGAAAAGCTTCTGTCAAAGTTTTCACGCACTCGTCCAGAAGACCTGAACATCTGTCCGGAAAGTTTGAGCATTTGTCTATCAATAAAACTGCACATTTTTTCAAAAGAATGGCGTATTTGTCAGAAGAATATGCATTTTTCATGGGAATGGTGCGTTTATCTTAAACAGGTGCATTTGTAATTTCTTAAGTTAGCATTTGTTGACAGGGTTTTTTAGCACTTGTTTCTAAAACTATGTAGTTGTTTGAAACCTATGCATTTTGTATTTTCTATTATGAGTAGTTGTTCTCATAGACAAATGCACCAATCCTACACTCTTGCAATAGTTTTTTTCACTAACAGGCTTTTTTTTTGGATGTGTAAGGAGGAATTGACAGATTTGACGTAGGATTACAACAACTCTAACATGTTTATTGTAGGGAAGATGATCAGTCCCAGTTGTTGAAATTACTTTTAATTAACTTAGGAATTTTCATTTTAGTGCTCTAAAAATGAACAAAAACAAACTCACACTTTGATTTTGGTGTTGTTAAAAAGAACAAATTTAAAGCTTTTTTAACTCAGGAATTTTCATTTTAGTGCTCTAAAAATGAACAACAAAAAACTCACACTTGATTTTGGTGTTGATAAAATGAACCAATTTTAAGCTTTTTAACTTAGGGACTTTCTTTTTGGTGCTCACAAAAAGAACAAAAACACTTCAGTTTTGGGCTCTAAAAATGAGCACATTTAATGTTGTCATAAGTAGGAACCTTTAATTTTTGTGCATAAAAAGAGCAAAATTATTTTTCATTTTGTTGAGGCATACACGTTTTTACATTTGTTGACCAAGATAGGACAAGGATTTCCTTTCTTAGAAACACCTCTATTGGATCTCATAAAAATTAACAAATGTTTATTTATGATATTTCACCATTGCTATCTTAATTGCTTGATGTCTTGAACATTTCATATTGGTGCAAGTTAAAAAGAACTTTGTTTTGTTTACTTACAAATTTTTTGGGGATAACATCTCTCATGGTGTTTAAAATGAATCAAATTGGTATGGATTATTCATTGTGCATTCATTGATTAGCAAATCTAAATTGTTTTATCTTCTCCCCTCGCACCTTTTGGTGATCTTGGGTGAGCGAAAGAACATTTTTGAGCATTGCACTTTTTTTTAAAGTTTTCCTTAAAGAGGGGGCTTTCCTTGAGATACATCCCGTGTTGGAGAACTCATTACAAGGTCTCAAAGCACGTTTACTAGCAAGCTATATTAAAGGTTGTGAACTCGTAATAAAGTAGCTTCAAACCATGTTGACAATAGATTGCACCTAATCCCATACCTTAAGTGGAATGGGAATGGTTAAAGAGCCTTAAGTGGCTAGTGAGTGAGTGTCAAATTTATGCGTTCACAGTTATCACTAAGAACCAAATTATTTTAGAAGCCACCCTAGTATCCAAAAAACATTCTTTGAAAGTGGTGTATCAAAATTTACATCTAAGAAGTTACTTGTCATGTTCGACTACAGGTCCGCACCATAAGTTGCATGTAAAATTGTCTCTTCAAAGCATGAGGCAGGCCTAACTAAGAGAATTGTGTCTATCCCTTAGGGTTGTAATTGCTAGTTTATGTTAAAATTGGCCTATTACATTCAAAATAATTTAACATCAAATTTTATGTTTGATTTAAAGAAAAAGAACACATTCAAAACAAACACTGAACGAGATGGTTAAACCACAAACCCTTTGATTTAGTGCACACTTGTGAGAGAAGCCTTATTTTTGCACCCCTTTGAAAGGATCTTTCCTTAAAGGTTTCTAAACATTCTGGCTTTGATTTCAGGGTATATTAATCAAAGTAAACATTTGGGAACTATAGATTAGGTGTTGTGATTTCACATCCTAAGTTATAGACATGAAAGTCACATAATTCCATGCTTGCTGAGTTATTCCAAGTGTATTCTTATCACTTGCCATACTTCAAAACCTGGAGAAAAAGTTGAGAGAGAGTTTTTTATAGGATCACTGTTCGAACTGAAACAATTGGAAAGCTATAAGGTCAAATAGTACCACATCCATTATTTCCATCCTACCTATTTAAAATCAAAATCAAACAAACCATTAAGGTCATTCCTCCACTCAAACGTCCATGATATCAACATCTACTTGGGACTCGGAGATAGTACAAGTAAGCTTTCCCGCAACATATCCTCTAGACAAGGAGGTGGAATATAGACCTTAGTTCTTCAACATTCTGATTCCCAAAGAAGTAGTCCATAAGTTATTCTACAAATGTTACATCTTCTGGTTATGTATTATGTGTTTCTTGAATAAATTTTTATGTACTTATTTGGTTTGCAGTGGCTGTTGATGACATGACAGTATGAAAGAACAATATGGAAGTAATTTTGGATATTAAAGGAACATCCCTATGTGATCTGTATGTTTCTAATTGGCCACTTTGGTGGCACATTATGTCTTGAGTTGGATTTTTGGGTCATTTGTGGATATTTGGCCAATAGGGCTTGTTCATTTTCTTAGGTTGCTTGGGGAGATACACCATCAATAAAAGATGCGTCATGATAGATCTAGGTCATGACCTATCCCATTTAGGACTGCATCAAGTAAATTCAATTGAAAGAGTGTTATGGGCCAACTGGTTATGTGCTTCATTATTTTAATCACATGTTTCCTTGATGTCAGCTTAGGTTCGTGTGTTCCTACATGTAAATAATTTTGGATTGAATTGAAAGAAGTGTTAAGATTATTTTTGGTCCTCTCTATCCTTAGGATAGGACCACATTATGATTTGGAGGCTGACTACTTGAATTCATTATTTATTTTCCTAGTCGACCTAACTGAAGAATTAAATTGTTGTGGTGGATATAAATGCAAGATAATTTTGGATGAAACAAGATGGGGAAGTGTAAAAGTGAAAAAAAGTGTGTGAGCAACCTGTATTGAATATGCAATAAAGATAGTGCTAAAGATTATGAAAGGAAAGATAAATTGAGCTTGAATGCCTCAGTCAACAGAGAGTTGTGTTGGAAATCTTTGTAATTATCTTATAAATATTTTGTATCCTACTTTGAGATAGTGAATCTCATGAGGTCCTTGTGCCTTGCTCCTAGAGTTGGTTGGTACTTTAGTGCTGCAAGTCCTTTTTGTATCTTTCTCTAAGGCAATGAGCCTTGTTTCAATTCTTTTGGGAGTGAGTCTTATATAGTGAGTTAAATCTCATTGTGGTTTTTCCCTCATTGTATTTTCTACGTAAATCTGGTGTCTCCTTGTACATGTGTGTGTTCTCTTTCTCTTTGCTATTGATTTGATTAATACTATATCTTTCATTAGTGAAGTTTGTTGAATGTGTTAAAGATTCAAATTTCTACATTCTTCTCTATTACATCTTTGCATAAAGTTCTATCTTTATCTATTAAAGGAGTTTGTGTTGTGCTGAAAGTTTCAAGTTATAGAAGGGGTTAAGTTTTGTATAGATTGATTGAACACCCCTCTCAGTCTCCACAGGTGTTCAATAATTGGTATCAAAGCCAAGTTCCTCTGTATAAGCTTAACAAATTAAGGTCAAGATTTGGGATGGCACATGATGGATCATATAAAGGTCCTAGGTTTGATGGGACTAAGTACTCCTACTAGAAAATGAGAATGGAAGGACACCTAATCTCTCTTGCTTTTGGTGTTTATAAATTGGTCAAAAGTGGTTATGTTGCTCCTACCACTCCTATTATAAATCCTATTGAAATTAGATTGTATGAATATAATGCTAAAGCAAAGAATGTTATTCTATGTGGACTTGATGACGTAGACTTGATAAAGGTGATGAATTGAAATTATGCCAAAGATTCTTGGGAGAATCTTAGTAGTATCTATGAAGGATATTCTAAAGTGAATCAAGACAAGATACAAATATTCAAGAGTGGATTTGAAACTCTTCAGATTACAGACGATGACTTGATATTGCAAGCTATATGCTCAAGGCTCAAAAATTTATTACTAGCATTATTGGTCTTAGTGGAGAAGTGAAGGAAAGTGAAATTTTGAAGAATTTTTTGATATATGTCACAAAGTCGTATAATCATAAATTTTCTTCCAATTGAAGAATCTAAAGACTTTGGTGAAGATGTTCCAAAGATAGAAGCTTCTTTCAAAGACAAAAAAAACATTGAAGATGAGGATTTTGACCAGAATGAAGATTTTGATGATGTTGAAGCAAATTTTTTGAGAAGACTAAAGAAAGGTATTGACAAGTACAAAGGTAAGTTACCTTTTAAATATTTCAATTGTAGAAGAATAGTCATTTTTCATCCAAATATCCTTATAAAGAATCAAATGACAATAATAAAACAAATAAGATTAAGAAGGGTCTCTATTCCAAAGAGAGTAGTGGTTCCTCTAAAGATGAGGATAATGATTCAAATGATGAAACTCTATGTATTCCTTTCAATACTACTAATATAATTTATAACGGAGATATGTAAGGATTCAAGCTCCTTAAGTGATGAACACATATTTCCTCTAATCTATATTTGGAACCTTTGGAACTTGAAGTTTGGGACTTCAATTTAGATGAATGGGGGATTGAATTTGAAGGAAAAATTTAGTTTGCATTGGAAGACTTGAATGAAGAAAGAGGTTTAAATAAGAAATATGAAAGCTTTCTTGCAAAATCAAAAGAATAATTTGACAAACTAAGAATCCAAGTCAAAGACGGCAAAATATATGAAATCAGACTAAAATGGGCAGAAGGTGAGATCTATGATTTTAAAATAAAGGTTGAATAAGGAAAGAGGACTAAATATTGCTTGCATATAAAACTAAAAAACAAAAATATTAAATTTCAAAAACTTGAAGAAGAAAATACCACTCTAAGGAATGCCTAGAAAAGAGAAACGGGACAAATTGACAAAGGAGATAAGTTTGGTCTAGACAGTTTAAAATCAAATGAAAAGAATGAAACAAAAGAAGAAAGGGACTACCCTGAAGAATCTAATAATAATTCCTCCAGAGATACAAAGAATATTTATAATAGTAAGAAAGAAGGTGGATCCAACTTTGATTGGAAGCAAAAATGTTTTAGAAGTCCTCCATCAGCAAAACAACATGCTCCTAATAGGCCCAATCGATCTTTTAAAGGTTGCTATTTTTCTTGCAATATTTTTGGGCATAAGTTTGTTGATTGAAGAGTTAGACAAAGAATTAATAATAATATAGGAAGAAGGTATTTTATACCTCAAAGAAACAATACTATGTTATTTCATGGATATTTCTTTTTCGGCAACAACTACGGTCACAAGGCCATTGAGTGAAAATTCTAAGGTGAAGAGGGACAACTCTATTCTAGAGCACAATGTTGTGTGATACAACTGAAATAATATGGGACACAAGGAAAAATATTATAGAAATGGTTTTGTGAAGCCATCTTCTCAGTATCAAAAAAGGATGAATCCCTTAATTAAAAAAAGAGGGGAAATGAAAAGATCCAGAATGAAGACCATGAGAAGAAGGATGATTCTACTCATGTGCACCCTCCAAAAGATTCTAAGACAAACCAAGATAGAGTATTAGCATAGGGGGAGATTTCAATTATATAACCTTTTTTCCCCCTGAAAATAAAAAGGTGTTGTTGACTTCACCATGAGAATGCTTTGAATTAGATCGGTCAGTGTATAGATCTGCTATACATAAATGGACCTTGTTTGGTGTTCTCGATGGAAGGTGGTAATGTGTGAAGGTTGGTATACCTACTCTAATTGATTTAATTCTAATTTTGTGTATCAAATTTAAAGATAAAGTCCCAAAGAAGTAAGTTTCAGAAATTTCCCTCGACATTCAATGTACACTTTGTTGAGGCAATGTCGAGGCTTTTTGGTCAGCATCTCTCTACAAATAAAGTTTTGGTCTTGTGGTCTAGAGGTTGTGAAGGTATTATATCCATGTTTTCACGTATTTATACCTTCTGATATAGTAGATATCAATGAAAGTGTTTTGGTCTAGCTTACACTAGTAGAATTTGGAAAATTAATGACTATGAGACTAAAAATTTTAGTCACAACAACTAAAAATGACTAAATTCTACTATTTTTTTGCAACTCAACTATAAATGAGTAATTAGCATTGAGGCATCAAGTAGAGGGCAAAATTATTTGAGCAGGAACAATTTTTTAAATCTTCTAAGGGTGTGGAGGTTGTAGAGGATGATGGTGAGGTGGATGGATGGGGCACCCCGCCTGGGCATCTAGTTTTTTGTGCTCAGATTGCGATTGTGCCTATTTTTGCTTGGTCGGTTCCTTGTGCTTATGATGTGGACTAGGACTAATCTTTCTCTAGTGCTAGCTCTCAATGGGTTCTAGTTTCTCCTGATGGTGCATCTTCTCCCTAGGATTTTCTTGCCTGTGATGGATTGGCACATGGGAAGTGCTCTGAGTTGAGGCGTTTGTTTTCTCTTATTGCAGGGGATGATGAAGGCTTGGATTCAGATTCAAATCATGTTGGAATTTTAATTGTTGATCTTCCTTTGTTGGGTTGGTAGATTTTCTTTTCCTAGCTCCTTCTTGTGGAGTTCTTTGTTTTGGATAATCTGGCTTTGTGCTTAATTTTTGTTCCTTCCTTGACGTCGGGGGTGGTTTTCAGCATGCCTATTGTGGATTTGTTCACAGAGAGGCTCTGGCTTGTCTTCGATCCTTACTAGAATGTGGGGTCGGATGGTGCTCTTTATTGTCTTGCCTCCTCTCCTGCTCCTCTATTGTCAGGTGTTCCTTGCCTTGACCTACTTTGTGCAAGCTTCGGTGATCTTTTTTTGGGGCTCTCTATTCCTGATCGTTTGGTGTCGGGCATCAGTGAGGCTCTATTTTTTATGTTGGGTATGGTTTTTGGGAGGCTTAGGGCAGGGGTGTATGTGGTGAGGTGCCCTTTTTTAGGCCCGGATTGGCATGTTGGGTAGAATGGTGTTTTGCAATGTTGGGCTCTCACCACTCTCCTTGTTGTTGGGTTTCTTTACCCATACCTTTTTGTTTATATTTCCTTTGGCGGCTGGCTGACATTGTGTTGGGTCTGCTCTATGTCGTAAGCTATGATTCTTGTCTTGGAGCATTCTATGGGGTGTTGGGTTTCTATTAGCACCTTTCTCTTCCTTGGATGGGCTTCTTGTTGGTTCTACATCCCCTCCTTTTTTTGGGCTGGTCTAAAGTTTTCCAAGATGGCCTGTACTTTTGTAGAGGAGGCCCGAGGGGTTGGATTTCAAGAGGTAAATTTAAGGGTGGGTTCCCCTATTAGTTCTCCATGACCCATGTTCATGCTTCTATGGGATCTATAGTGTGGGTCCTTTATTCTTTTTTGTGCAGAGTTTTTTTTATTTCATGTCCTTATTTCTATGGCTTTGCTTAATGGCCCTATGGAAGCAGGCTCTTCCTGCTGATAGGGTTTTGAAGGGGGCTTCTTTTACCCTTTATGTTGGATTGGTTTTGATCTCTCATATTGAGGTGGAGAGTTGTTGGCTGGGATGGGCTGGTTTTTTACTTCAACATCTTTTGTCTTTTTTGGAATGTCCTATTGAGGTGGTGTTACCTTCTATTGAGGTGGAGATGGTTTTTGCTAAAGAAGCTGGGAGGTGTTGCTTGGTGGGGTTGAACAATGTTTGGTCAGTTCAGCTTGAGGTTTGTTTCTGTTCAAATCCTATGGAGGTGGGTCTCCTTCATATTGAGGTGGTAAGGAGTTATGCTAGTTGGGTGCTAAATTTCAGCTGGTTTATCTCTATTGAGTTCAACTTGTTGGGTCTGGGAGTTATTTTGAATGACTCTCTTTTGGATTCTAGGTCCCAAAAAAACTTGGTTGAGGGTTTAAGGTCCCAAGTAAAACCTATTTGTATTCGGTTAAGGGGTTTTGGCCCTTGCCTTTTCTTGTGCAACTTGTTTGTCCTGTTGTATCCTTAATGTTGTTACTAATTGGCTTCTGATGGTATATGGTTTATCTTTGATGCAGCATGTTCTCTTGAGATAGGGTTGTGATTCCCTTCAAAACCGTATTGTAATGGGTTTCGGGTATCATCAAAACCTATTTTTTCCCCTAATCAAAAACTATAAATGAGTAAATAAATGAATAACTTGGTCATCGACTAAAAAATTATTTAGTCATACAAATAAACATGACTAAATAGTTAGTCACACAAATAAGAGTGGGTAATTAAAATATATATTTTGAATTAAAATATTTTTGGCCAGATGCTAATCACTTCCTCTCCATTGCTACAATTGAGAAATTATAGGCAGGGTGCAAATATTTCCTTTTCTTTCCTTTTGTTAGTTTGAGAGCTGAGAGCCTCACAAAGGAATGTAAGCTCAAATTTATATCTTTAGTATAAAATATCCTTCATCTTATTCGCGTCGGATGCTCATTAATGAACGAATTTGAGATGTATGAAGAGGATCAGGGTTTGAATCTTGAGCCTTTTTGGAGACATTTGATGGAGAATAGAGGACTTCTTTGGCAAGTATAACTTTAGGACACAAGGATATTGGTAATGTAGAATGACTCAATGTAGACTTCTTCCCCTATTTTGGTGTTTTCTGAACTTATATTCAAAATCCCTATAAAGCTTTCAAATGTAAGGGTTTTTGTTTAAAATGTCATGTAAAAGTTCTAGAATTATGCAAACTATAGTCCTTGGGTCAACATTCGAGTTCCAATAATTAGGATTTCAATAGGATTATTCTAGAATCCTTGGAAAACCTTCCAATATTATGTTACAAAAATGCAGCCGTACGCATAATTGAGGGCATTTTTATATAGACACTATCTGGATAATGTTATTATATTTTAAGATAACACTATACTACATTGTACAAAACATAAATTTTAAGTATATAGCATGGATACTTGTATAATCTGGGTTTTGATATTTTAACCATATAATATCTCGCATGAGTGTTTACAAGATGGATTTGGCATAGTCTTTTCAAAGTTGTGCAAACACATTTCTAGATGTTAGAAATTTATTAATGTTTAGTGTGTTTTTTCAAGGGATTCCTTTAAATAATAGATCTTTTTGTAATGGATTCAATAACCAATGATATGGGGATTTTATTATGGTATCTTTTTTGTGGAAATGAATGCCAAAATTAGTAGATTTAATCTCTTTAACACTATGAAGTTGTGAGGTGGATTTTCCCTAAAAAAATGGTAGAAAATCAGTGCCTTAATGTGAAATTTCTCTTCTTTTTCATATGAAGGTTTAAGCTAGATGCATTGTGAAAATAAGAAAAGAGAAATTTGTGTTTAAGGGATTTAGATATGGGAAAAACCATAGGAAGCCCTGAAACTAAATAACCTAGAAGTTACATTCCGGTTGATGAATAAATCAGAACCCAAATAGAGGTTAGTATAATCCAATCCTCCATCCATGGTTGTTGGTATCATGAGAGTATCAAATGCATTATGAAGAAATGACATGAAAGGAAGATACTAGGCTTTCAAACCCTCTCAAGTTTCAACATGCTACATGAGAAACTTGAGGATCATATGGTTTGGGGTAGTTAAAAGATGAAAGACAGAGATGTTTTCAAAGCCTAGGGGTGTAGGAGAACTTCGAGATCTAAATTTTCCACATGTTTTATGTCTTCAATATTCTCTTTATCCACCATTTGTCACCACTTAACCTTTTTTTCCCTTTATCAGACCCTTTAACATAATTTCTTTGTCATTCTTCCTCTATCACTATCCCTCATTGAAACTCCTTGATAAACTTCTAGAAGGTCATCTTTCTTTTAGGATTCATGATGGTTTATTTTTATACCACTGGAATGTTCCTTAGATTCTCCTATGTCTACTCAATGCATGACTATATTTCATTCATACCAATATACAAAAATACTATCAATAGATCGTAAACTATGGAGGGTTCTTCTTGTTGCCACTATATCATGAGAAACTACTCACTAATCCTACACTATAATACTCATTGGCATTGCTACACATAGGTATATAAGGTTTCACACAAGTGATTGGCAATTTTTAAGGAACCATTTCGTTTTACGAATGGGATGGTTGTTGAGGGTCTTCATATGATTGTTTAAGCCTTAACCTCATCACAAACTTAACTTCCTTAAAACCTATAATTGGTTGAAAGGAATCTCTAGCTCAAACTACAAAAATATACCCTTTTCCTAGTGACTTAATCATTTATTTGTGTATTCTATTGGACCATGAGCATTGTTATTATCATTATTATGAGAGATCAACAATTCCATACTTTCACAACTATGTCCTACAATTCTTTGATTACTGTTCTCTCATGGAAAATCCATGATAGACTCCAAGGTTGTCCTTTAGCACTATGAGTGATTAAGAAAAATGAACATTTGACTTGTTATTTCCTTTATTGAAACTTTGATGAAGGCTTTTCATAGGTTTATCAAAAAATCTTCTATGCATGGACTGTACACAGTTTGAGCCTTCTTATGAGAATCACTATCATGATATTTCCATTTAATGCACAAAGTTCTTATGTACAGACTTCTACAATTCTGACCTTATGATTGTTGACTTGATCACTTGGATGTGAAATCACTATCATCTATGCACAAACTAGGCATTATTCCTTTCCCTATTATATGAATGATTATTTCTCATTAAGGCATAAGCATATTTGGAAATGGATTTTTATCAGATATTGTAGTTACAAGTTCCACTTTGGATCACCAAAGCCTTCATAAAACCTTCTTCACAACCACCATCACATAGTAGTTTTTCGGCCTTCGCGATGATGTGGGGAGCTTTCCCCGCATCACCATGAAGGCCCAAAAACCACCATGCGATGTTATGATGGTTGTGTAGAAGGTTTTGTGAAGGCTTGCCTCTCTATTTTGGTGATTAATTTAGCTATCTCGTCTACCTACGACCTGACCTAGTAGAAGGACATGCCTAGATGTGAAATATTGGTATTAGTTGAGATGGCCAATTCATCAGCCTCACCTCGACATATGCTTCTACCAGAGAAAGGTTATTATATCTGAATCTGTTAATAGTTAGAAGGGAAGGCCCTAGATGCACATGATGAATACCAACTTCTGATCGATCATCCATCCCACCCTCTCAGTTGATCGATTTCCAATACGTATAGCTATCACTCCTTCATAGGAAAGGAGTGGTAGAAAATATAGCTTTGAAAGAATCCCCACCATATTTTGAGCTGAGGAAGCCTTCACAAAACCTTCTCCACAACCATCACAACATCACATAGTGGTTGTTAGACCTTCGTGATGATGCAGGGAAAGTTCCTTGCATCACTACGAAGTACCAACAACAACTGTATGGTGTTGTGATGGTTGTGCAGAAGGTTTTTTAAAGGATTTTTCACATTTCTTTGAGGAATTTTTTGAAACAATTCGCTTTCCTTGTCTATGCTTCCATATTTTCATGTATGTCTAACAAGGCACTTGTAACTACAACATATGACAAAAAAATCCCTATTGTTATGCTTTGATGGATGCCCCTTCATTATTATTGGATGTTTGATGTAGTGCACATTATTATAGTGCAAGCCTCTTTTTAAGATTGTTTCATTTAGCATCACCAATATTCTCCATAAGAACATTGTCCCTATTTAAAATGATGGAAATGGTTCACATCTCTCAGAACAATTTATCTTGCAACAATCTTGGAGATGAATTTAGATGGAGAAGATTTTTTTGATTTTGTTTACCCATTAGATCTTTTATTTATTCTTGTGTTCCATTTGGATATCTCTCAATCCCTTGGGTGGTTTTCCTCCTTTCCCATTCATATCTCCTTTCTATTTTCCTGTACAAATTTTATTTCTAGGATTTTGTGGGTGCTTCTAGGCATCCAACTTTTGTGTTGTTGTGTTTCCCCATTCACCCCAAAGGATACTTGGTGGAACACGATTTTATTTGTATCATATGGTATAGAAGTAGAAAGCTAAATGATTTAAATATTTTTCTTCCTTTAAGACAATGTTTGGGTTTGCAATTCATGATATGTGCTAGTTTGCTCATATTGTTATAGAAAATTTGGCTTGTTTTCTAAATTTATTTAGCACATATACTTTAATGCATTTATTCTAAGAGATGGGAGTGTTATGTTTTATGTTATTTACTCAGTGATATTGCTAGGTGATAATTTTTTTTTGCTCAGAATAGATTGTCGAGTATGCATTTGAGTATGCATATCTTAACAATAGAAAAATAGTGACAACAATGCACAAGGCCAATATCATGAAACTTGCAAATGGGATTTTTTTGGAATCCTTCCATGAAATCATAAAGAAATTCAAAGGGATCAAGTATAATGAGATCATTTTTCATAACTGTTTCATGCAACTTGTCTCAAAACTTGAGTAGTTTGCTGTGATGGTAAGTCTTCATGCCTTAGATTTGACATTGGTTCCAGTTATTTAATAATTTAAAGAGAGAGATAGACATTTAATTTTCTCATCATCCATAATTATCAATACACCAGAAGGCATAGAATCTTGCTTAGAAATTATACTTATATAATATTTTATTTTATGGGATGAGAAACCTACAGTTTTTGAAAGCTGAGAGATTTTATCTTTAGTGAAGTTTCTTAACATTGTTTTCTTTGATACATCGATGAAGACTTTTCTTTGATGTGGCTATTCCTAACATTTAGAAAAAAGGTCAAATTTATTTCTATGTTTTGATTCTTATTGTTTTAGTGTTTTTTGAGGAGTAGATAATAAAAATCTCTTATACAAGCATCTAAATGCTACATATGTTACAAGATTGAGTTTTGGCTAGGATTATTTATAATTTTTAGCATATCAAACTTCATGCTTTTATTCTAGTGTTTTTATTGTAAAAGGGATAATAGAAGGGCTCTATCTGTGGTAACTATTTATATACTTTCTTCTCTTTGTTTGATGATCTGAACTTGAAAGAAGACTAGTACATTTGGTATTGGTATTTTGTAACTATTTTGAGATCACATCAATGTCTAGTCTAGTAAATATAATGTAGAATATGAAACTTTAAACTCTAAGGCTTATGATTGCATTAAAAACCATCTACAACAACTTATAATTGCAAATACTGTCAAAATATCCATGAGAATTTTTACTTCTTGTAAGTTAAGACCATAAGGTATTCATAGTCATTATCAGTGAATAGATTTGTATTAGTTTTAACTTGTGTTTTCATCTCTTCACATTCTTATTATGAATTAAAGTTTCTATTAATTGTGGAAATTTTTATATTATAATAATATTTTTGATTATTTGCTTTCTCATATTATTGCAGTGTAAAAATGTTGTTGAATCAGAACAATTTCTCTTACCAGGGGTCATGTTTAACAAACTAAATGCAATTGCTAGCTTTTCACTATGGTGGCAGATAAATGATTCTTTTTTCTTCTATTCCACAACATTCAGTAAAAGACTTGAATTTGGAAATACCATGCTTCCTTCATTTTCAAAGCCAATTTCTCTATTTTTTCTTAGCTCTCCCATGTTTGTGGATGTGATCTATCCACTACGGTTTTTAATTGATTTATCTTTTTGTTGTGTTCGGACTTACTTTTGTAAACTTGCAATATACAATACACTTTTATTCTTTTTGAATTGAGACTAATAGTATTTTTTTTGGTTGTATTGAGGCATAGCTTCATTCATGGAAGAAAAGGAAACACCTTGTTTCTCATATCATATGGCATGTTACATATAAAGGAGGAAAGATTCTAGGGTTATTGTTGACTCCATTGAAGGAGAGAGCTTCATATATGAGACACAATCAACACTCTCCTTCTTGGACTCTACATGTTACAGCTTTCTCCAAGAATATTTCCCATGTTGTACAAGTTTTAAGAGATGAAAGGGGCATGTGCTCGCATTAGAGGGCTCCAAGAATGTGTTTCCATTATTGCATGTTTTTTGGAGAAGTTTCTTTCTTGTCATTTCTTTGCATTATAACTTATATTTTCAGTCTTGTGACTGAAAATAAAAATTGTAATACTCTATTTCTAAGCATTGTTCAAGCAAGATAGATATTTCAAACTTGTGCAAGTTGTAAGAACACCTTTCTTATAATATTTAGTGATTTTTCCTTCTCAATGGTTGTCTTATTGTGTGCAATTGATGATTGATGTGTATTTTTGTGTTTTATATTTAAATCCTCAAACAACAGTCAATTAAAATGACTAAATATACTACTAATTGACGTCAATTAATAATTAAATTGACTAAATAAACTACCAAATGATAAAAATAAGTGAATAGTGAATAAATATGACTAAATATATGGCTAGTGAAATCAGTGAATAAAAATGACTAAATATACTACCAAATTGATCAAAATGATGATTAAAATTAATGACTAAATACACTACCAGTGCACAAAAATCAGTGAATAAAAATCAATAAAATAAGTGACCAATTAACAAAAATCAATAACTAAATTAACAACTAAATATATTAGTGAATATAAAATGACTTAATAAGTGACCAGATTACAGCAATCAATGACTAAATCAACGACTAAATATACTACCAGATTGATCAATCAAAACAATCAATAAATGACTAAAAATGGTTTAGTCGTCAATTTGGTCATGTTATAAATGACTGGAAATAAACTACTAATGGTCATGTGATCATTTTTGGTCATTTATATGCAATTTTTAGTAGTTTTTTCATCATATATTATTATTTTTGTACTAGTGTTAGTGAAGAAATGTTGAAGACTTGTTGAAATATGTTTCATTTCTCTGGAAGAAACGGTTTGTCCATAGAAGATGATTTGATGTACCACAATGTTCTACAATAGTGTGTTATAATGCCTATCCATTTGTCAAAACATTTGTTGGGGTACACATGCCAGCTGATGCTTGAACAAGTAAATTATATGAGTTGGTGTAGTTGTTAGTTTTTCTTTGCATTAGTATGTTTGGTTTCTAAATTTCAAGCTAATCCTAAGGAATCTCATGAAAAGGTTGTCAAAAGAATCTTTAGATACATAAAGGGTACTCTAGATTATGGGCTATGGTACAAAAAGAATCAAAATATCTCTTTGAGTGCCTATATTGATGTTGATTCAGTAGGTTGTGTTGATGAAGGAAGAAGTACAAGTAGAAGTGCATTCTTTTTGGGAGACAGATTGGTCTCATGGTTCAGTAAAAAGAAAGATTCGACATATTTGTCCACAACAAAAGAAAAATACATTGCTAAAACATCTTGTTGCACTTGCATGCTTTGGATGGAGTAGACCTTAAAGGATGTAAAGGTGGTGTATGATGAACATGTTCCTATACTATGTGACAATAAAAGTGCTATTAACATTTCTAAGAATCCGATAATGCATTCAAGGACTAAACACATCTTAATTCGGTACCACTTTTTGAGATAGAAAGTTGTAGAACATCAAGTCAGAATGGAGTATGTAGCTACAAATGATCAAATTTCAGATATTTTAATAAGGGCTCTTTCAAAGGATACTTCTAAGTATCTCAGATAGAAGCTAGGGGTAATTTCCCATCCTTGTTCTAACTAGATACATTTTTTATGGGGAGAAATTCATGTCACATCCTTTCTCCTGGATTGATGGGTGCTACTCTTCAGGAGGAGTTGATAGTAAGGGGGAGTCTTGTAGCAATTGTGTAGTTGTTGTATATGTGCATAAAAAGAAGTGTTGTTGGTTAAAGGGGGAGCATGTGTTGTTGCTTCAATAGAATATTTGCTTTTCCCTTTGCTCCTACAGATTAAAAAGTCTTGTTGTCTTGTGTAGAAGTGTTTGGCTCTTTGTCCTTGATATCAAAGGGGAAGAGTGAGTAGTGTGTGTTGCCATCAATGCTAAAGGGGGAGCTTTTTGGAATTTTTTGTCATTGATGTCAACACTAATGGTTGTTAGTTATAATTTATGTTAGCACCTAAGTAATATTTTTTTAGTCCTTAGAATTGGTTCTCTTTGTTACATTCAATTTGGGATAACACTGATTAGATGGCATGCCTTATCAAAGAAGAGAAGAGTTGAAGAAGTTCATGGTTGGATGTCATGCCTTATTAAGGAAGAATTGAATAAGTTCATGATTGGATGTCATGTATTATCAAATAAGAGAAGAGTTGAAGAATTTCATGATTGGATGACATGCCTTATCAAAGAAGCATTATTATTGATGTTCATATAATGCATTATTACTGTCAATAGAATGATATATTAAGATGAGGATTAAAAGAACTAAGATGGGAATTAGAAGCATAACTAATGTTGGAGAGATGTTGTTGAAGGTCTAAAGTATGTATCATGCTCTCTCCTGATGTTCTTGATAATACATGTGTTGTTGAAAGGATATTTTGGTCTCTACAAGTTTTTCAAGTGTTTTTGGTTCATGAAGTTGCATTGAAGTATATCTGAGAGAATGCTCCACATTCCAAAATTGTTGCAACTCTATTCTTATAGTTTTATATTCAATTTCAGTGCTTTGCGTATGTTTCCCTCCTATCTTTTTAGGTCGCTTGTGTTGCTGATGAGGTTCTTGTGAATTGCAGAAGGTTGGTAGTGTTGCTAGTTATTTGAACTGGTTTGAGAAATGCTCCACATTTCTCTGCATTGATGTCTCTACTCCTATGGTTTAATGAATGTTACCACAACATTTGTGAAATTTCTCAGTTCTAATTTCATATGTTGAAGTGGTCCGCAAGTTGTTCTACAAATGTTACATCATCTGGTTATGTATTCTATGTTTCTTGAACATAGTTTTAAGTACATGTTTGGTCTATGGTGGTTATTGATGGCATGCCAATATGAAGGAAGAGTATGGAAGTAATGTTGGATGTCCAAGTAACATACCTATGTGATTTCCATGTTGCTAATTGGTCGCTTTGGTGCCACATTATGTCTTGAGTTGGATCTCTAGGTTATTTGTGGATATCTGGCCAATAAGGCTTGTTCTTTTGCATGGGTTATGTGCTTTGGGGGCTGTGCTAGCAATTGAAGATGTGTCATGATAGATTTGGGTCTTGACCTATCTCATTTAGGACTGAATCAAGTAAATTAAATTGAAAGAGTGTTTATGTACCGACTGGTTATGTGCTTCATTATTTCGACCACATGTTTCCTTGGTGCCAACTTAAGTTGATGTGTGTTTGCATGTAAATCATTTTGGATCACATTGAAAGACGTGTTAAGATTTTTTTTGGTCCTCTCTATCCTTGGGATAGGACTACATTATGCTTTGGTGGCTAACTATTTGAATTAATTTTTTATTCTCTTCCTGGCCAACCTAATAGAAGAATTAAAGTGTTACGGTCGATATAAATGCAAGATGATTTCAGATGCAAAAAGATTGAGAAGTGTACAAGTGTGAAAAAGTGTGTGAGTTGTATTGAATATCCAATAGAGGTAGTGCTAAATATTATGAAGGGAAAAATAAATTAAGCTTGAATGCCTCAATCAACAAAGAGCTGTGTTGGAAATTTTTGTAATTATCTTATAAATATTTTGTATCCTACTCTGAGATAGTGAATCTCATCAGGTCCCTGTATCTTTCCCCTGGAGTTGGTGTTGCAAAGATGGTTGTCGTTGCACCAAAATATCGACCTGTTAATGCCCAATACAACCGTAGTTAAGCCATGTCACAAACCTGAGTGTTTTGCTACATAGCACAAGGAGACCAAGGGAACACACCTTGTAACAACCCCCCCTAGCACAAGCGAGGGGTTCAAACCTATGACCCAGGCTCTGATACCAATTGTTGCAAAGATAATTGTTGTTGCACCAAAAGATTAACCTGTTAATGCCCGATACAACCACTAGAGTTAATGAATTCATGGGAGGTGATTAATCCATGTCACGAAATCAACTGCTATACTACACAACAGAAGGAGACTAGGGGCACACACCTTGTAATAGTTGGTTGGTGCTTTAGTGTTGAAAGTCCTTTTTGTTTCTTTCTCTAAGGTAGTGAGCCTTCTTGCAAGTATTTTGGGAGTGATACTTATATAGTGAGTTAACTCTCACTATGGTTTTTCTCTCATTGAGTTTTCCACATGAATTTTGTCTCCTTGTGCATGTGTGTATTCTCTCTCTTTCTCTTTGTTGTTGATCTGATTACTGCTATATCTTTTATTGGTGATGTTTTTTGAATGTGTTGAAGATTCAAATTTCCATATTATTCTTTGTTACTACTTTACATAAAGTTCTATCTTTATCTATTAAAGTATTTTTTGTTGTGCTAAAAGTTTCAATTTCCATAAGGGGTTAAGTTTTGTATAGAGTGATTCACCCCTTCTTAGTCTCTAGAAGTGTTCAACACTAGTATGGAATCTTGATAATTTGTCTTATGTTTTATTTCATGAAAGAAATGCTTGGTTTGAAGAATGTGGTCTAGAGAAGGGATATTACTGTGACACATTAGATTAAGGATCACATGCATAGCTTTTCAAATACCAAAAAATGTGAAACAATGTTCTAGGGTTTCTTCAAAACTTTTCAAAATGAATCACAGAAGAGGGTAAGATACCCTCATGAGTTGTGGAAATATATAAGAATGACATCACCTTTATGGTTGATAAAGATAATTGCTATATGGAAGTAGTTGAACCAAGGACTTCATGGATAACAAGGTTTCCCTATGAGTTTCCCAGAGATAACTATATTGTATATGCTGATATTTTGTTGGGAAAACCCAAGGATTCCACTATTGAAAGGTTTGGAACATATGATGAAATAACCAACAAATAGATCAAGAAGAAAGTAGAAGAAAAGGTGGATAAGAATGTAGGGAAGATGATTCCTGAATTGAAGAAGGTATTTGGCTCTCCTAAAGGACATGTGGATGCATCTCAAGAAACTACTACTACACCAGCCCCTATGAGGAAAAGTAGATCTGCTTTTGTCTCTAGCATAGCTCCCGAACTTGCTCAAATTCCTCTTAATAGAAAAAGATCTACTAGTAATGTATTGGAACAAACTAGGACTATAAAAAGAAATAATACAAGTATTAAGTATAAAGAAATAAGGGAAAACTTCAATCTAGTCAATGTGGATGATGATGAGGAAGATGATGAAGAAGAAATGAAATCTTATGTATTGATGAGAAAAAATAAGAGTACAAAACAAGAAAGGGAAGAGGAAGAAGCATACTTGGAAAAGGAAATGGAAAAGAAAACAAAGGAGACTCCTTCGAAAAATGCCTAAACAAGATCCTCTACAACTTGAGGCTACTATCAATGTAATTATACATCTTGATGCACTAAAAGAGGTTGGTGATCTTTATGATGGGATGTCCCCTATTGAAAAGACCATAATTGAGAAAGGAAATAATAATGTATATGAACAATTTCAATATGACACTAAATGAGATTATTGATCAACTCTTGCAAAGTATGGCAGATGTACTAAGTAACAAGAGGAATGATGCTATTGTAGAAGAAGCCAAGATAAGGAAACATGATTTAGAGAAGGCTGGTGTATCCATTTATCATGAATAAAGGGTAAAATTATCTAAATATCAGACACAATAATTCATTACCAAACAAATAATAAAAATTCTAATGGGGAAAGATGAAGAAGAAATAAAGAGGATGGAGAAAGAAATGAAATAAAAGACAAAAAAAATATTAAAATAATCAAAGAATACTGAAATAATTAGAGATAAAACTCATCCAGATACTTCTAATATGCTTGATGTGTCTCCTCATGACATAGATTTATCGAATTTTGAAGAAAATGTGACTGGAACTGATGAGATGGATGAAAATGTCAAACAAAATGAGGAGACAACTCCTCCAAAGAATACAAGTGTACAAGATGCAAAAAAATAAAGGTGAAGTGAGTGTTCCCACTCTAGGGAGCATTGTATTTGGTGAATAATATAACGTTCCCCCTCTAGAGAGTTTAGGAAATGATAAAAAAAGAAAGAGGACAATCCTAAAAAATTTCATGATGTAGAGGAAAAGACAGTTGAGAAGCAAGATGCTTTTGTGAATTTGGTTAGGAATATTTGTATTTGGATTCTTTCAAGGACCTACTAGGAATGCAGATACAATTTCAACCTATCATGACTCCCCAAGTTCTATACATTCCTACTCATGAAGGACAAGTTGACTTGTCTAGTATTTATCCTCTCCATAAGTTAGAAATTGGAGGTATTCCGTATGCCTTTGCAAGGAAAGGAACTTTACAAGAACATGTGAATAAAAGTGAAATGAATGATGAAGCTATGAAGATATTCAAGAAGTTTTACCAAAAGTAAACATTAATGCTTCTTTGCCTTTGGAACAAAAGTTAAAGCTTTTAATGGATTCTTTCAAGGATCACTCCTCTCACTTGGAGAAAAAGGCAGAACAAGAGGCTTCGAGAAAGGTACAAGATAAAATAATGGTTGATGAATCTAATCAGTGTGCCAATTCTCACAAAAAATTACAAGAAAATTTGAAAATGTTCAAAGAATGTATAAATGAAGTTGCTACTTTGTATCAGTTTTTATCGAAGTGGCCAAGCTCCACCAAGAACATCAAAATTAGATTCACTCCATTGATTCACAAATTACTAAATTGGCCAAAGTATATGATTTTTCAAGGGATATGGATGAATCAATAAGAGATCAAATAGAAAATAGTCATTTTTAGTTGACATTGCTTCAAGACTAGAGAGAGCAGTTAAGGAAATGATTTGGTCAGCTGAGGGAAGCAATCAACTTGAGACTTGCTTCACTATCTAGATTATGTGTGGATGCCAAAAAAGTTGATAAGAAAATGAAGGCTCCAAGTAATGTGGATGATGATGAGGATCTATGCATGTAGTTTGAATGTTAGAATCACATTCTCACCTTAGAAAAAAGAAGATTGGATTGCAACTATGGAGAAACTTAGGGTAATTCACAAGAATATTCTACCTTCTAAATTTTTTTCAAAGGTGTAAATAAGACAGTTCTATCTTTGTATAATGTTGCAGAGGATTGTAGTATCCTTTTTGGGTTTTTGTGTGTACATAACATCAATTTTGAGGCATCTCCATCTTAGGGGAGTATTGTTTTAAGAATCCATATATTAAGGGGGAGTTCATACAAGTTTTGGGCTATTATAAGTAAGAAGATAGTATGCCCTTTTCCTTTGATGTCAAAGGGGGAGAGAAGACTTTTTGATAAATGAGTGTTGCCATCAATGAAAAAGGGGGAGATTGTTGAAAATATGTGTTGTCATTTATGTCAACTCAAGATGTGTTTTCATTGATCCCAAATGTGTATGATGAAGAATTTATGATACTCCAGAGATAGTTGAAGTGTAGTGACACATGTTGATATAGTATGAAACACTATATGAGGAAGAATGGTGATAAATTTGATGTCTAAGTATGATGTGGAGGTTGGTACACTTGTCCCAATATATTTCTAGCATTCCTACATTGATATCCTACCAATTTTCTGTACCACACATGAAGATAAGTTGTGAAAATTCTACTAAGGCATTTAAAGGCATATACTCTATGACAGAGTCATGGTAATATGGTCCACATCCCTCTATAAAGAAAGATTTTTCCTTGCAGTTCAAAAGATATACTAGTTGAGATGTGGTTTTATATTCAATAATTCAAGTCATTACACCTTCTGCACTAAAAGTTACAAGTGACAGAGTTTAAAACTATGCTTTGGTTGATTGAAGTGTCGATGAAGGTGTGTTGGAATGCTCTACACTCCTCAAAAAGTGAAGTGATGGCCTTGGAGTTTTGAAGACATGTTTAGTAATGTTTAATGTACACTAATTTTTAGTATCTAGTGTTTTGGTACTTCGGAAGACTAGTTTTCAAATGATAGTTTGTTATAGAATGTCTAGAATGTTGAACATCCAGAATATTGAGAGGGGGGTGAATCGGTATTTCATAAAACCATAATAAGATCCACTTAAACATTATCAAAATTTTGACAGAATTAGTAAGAGAGAACATAGAATTAAGTCAATGCAACCATACACATGAACACCAAGATTTTTACATGGAAAACCCAAAATGGGAAAAACCACGGTGAGGATTAACTCACAATATATTATATCCAAATATAAAATATTATGGGGCTCATTTCCAGGACTCACCATCCTTAAAAAGGCTCACTACCTAAGTACAAAAGATGGCTAACCATCAAGATACAATGATAGTGGTTCACTGCCAAAATATTGAACTGATAGGATACACCTTCAATGTGCAAGGTTCAATTCCATTGAAGATCAGAACAAGAAGTATTGCCTCACACAATAGTCACTCGACAAAATTGTACTGATCACAATTGATAAAGCATTTAGGCTATGATCTTCTCCTGTATTTGTATTCACTTCTCCTTATCACTCTCATACCCATCTCTCTTCTATCTTTCATCATATATATACAAGTATATCTTATTCATGAATTAGGTCAACCTAATTAGATGAAAAAAATAAAATCAAAACCTTCTTCATCGACACCGTATAAGATTTGAACATTTTATCCACATAGTGCATTATACCAAGTTGGATATCATCCATAAAACATAACTAGTCTTCATAATATATTGCATTCACTGATTCGGCCAAGAATAGAACACGATTCTCCAAACCAACAAATAATCCTAAAAGAAAACACCTTTTGGATCTAAGAACACATTAATTTCCAATCATACTACCAACAAAGAGACTATAAAGAAAACCACAACATAAGAATGTTCACCTTAGTATAATGCAGAGTCTCCCATACAGTATGCCACACACAAAACAATAGTAGGATATAGAGTTAAACTCTGTCAGAGATAACTTTCTGCTGATAAAAGAAGATGTCTCAAGATACAGGATATAGTTATCTGAATGAGTTAAGAAAACATGGTTAATAGATTAGAGTCATATCAAATCTTACAATGAATTATGGACTCAAATACCACATATTGATCCATCACAAAATAGTATTATCGGCAGAGAACAACTTTCAGTAAACCCAACAAAATTCACATATAATTATCACCATGTTGAAATCAATGCCAACATAGGAACAACCAACACAACCATCCATAGTTCATGCTCATGTTTCAAAGATTCCAAAAATCCCCCCCTTTGGTATTGACGACAACATGCATGACAAAAGAATTTTCTAGTATACCACAACTGAATACTCTGACTACTCCCCCTATCAAAACTGTTCTTCCAAAAAATGTTTTTCCTTCGTCTCTCTATCTCTTTATCTCTTTATATCTCCCCATTTGACATCGATTAAAAAGGAAGGGGTCCAGTATATATGTAAATATGCATCAAAATGTAACCAAAAATATATGAACACAACCTTGAATTAACCTAAAGAAGAACCTTTGAGACTCTCCAGGATAGCCTTCCATAACATTTTACCTTCTTCCCATGAACCTTTTGCACTGACAAGAGTCTTGTAAAATAGCTCAAGTTTAGTCAAGGAATCTACACCATCTGTTAAAGTATTGGGAATAAGATCAATCTCTAATAATTCACCAATACAACCAAGAGCACTAGAAATAGAAGTATGTTTGAGTTTAATCATGTCTCTGAGTGCCACAAATTTCTTGATGACATCTATCCTTCGATCCTATAAAGAGAAGAATTTATCTCTAAGCTGCACAATGTAGGACCACCTCTGATTATCTTTATATTTTGATAACATGTATGTATCTACCTAAGTACTCAACCGAGACTCACTGATCCTTATCTTGTTTCTCATATCCAGTGTACTCCCAGACCAATCTAGGCAAAAAGAAAGAAGTTCGTGTGCCTCTTTTCACAACTTTGTACATTCTCCAATTCCTTCATTATTCGATCATGTGCATTCACACATTTTCCTTTGATATCTTCCAAATTTCCTTCATCAGACCTGATTCCAACAAACATTTCAAGTCTAGAGATGCAGACCTTCAAAGAATTAATCATGCTACAAATATTCTCCACAACAAAAATACATGAATCAAAATTAGCATAGAGAATAACCTTTTTCAATTCTTCCAAATCTCTTTGAATATTTATTCTTTCATGCTCATGTTCAAGCTTACTTTCTTCTACACCTTTTTTCTTCATAACACTTCTTTTTCTTCCCTGTTTCGGTCATGCTACCAAAGGTACCTTCTACTTTGAGATCCTTAGGGCTTTCCAAAAGAATTTGAACATATTTATCAACTTCAGCCTTTGACATTTCATAATCCAATTCATATATCCAAACTAACCTTGACTCTACTTCTTCCATGTGACAAAAATCTATCGACACAAGAAAATATAAGCTTTTGGAGTACCTTTCCACAGCACTTACTGGAATCCTAAACCTTTTGTTCATCCTCATTTGAAATATTCCAAATAATGCAGCAAGGGAAGTCTCTTGCACATTTGAACTACCAAGATTTATCATGAACATCCTGATTTCATAGGCAATAGGCTCTGAATTTGACCATTTTATCCTTCCTATTATCAATAATTCTCTCAAAAAGTAAAAGAGTAAAAAAACAACCAAATTTCCATACCAGAATGTATTCTTCTTACTCTTCTTGATCTCCTTTAAATTGTTCAAAATATGTATACAAAGTAATTCACATAGGTCATATTCCATACCTCTTACCATATCAATAGCAGCATGCACCACAATAGTAGAAATTGTAAGGTCATTTTTAGGGATACAAAATTTGTGACCAATGACCATAGTAGCATACCTTATTACCAAATCAAAAATCGATCTCAAATCAATCTCTTTCTCTTTAGAACTCACACTAGTAACCTCAATTATTTATTTCTCATCCATAGCCTTCAGTTTGGGAACTGGTCCAAAGGAACAAAAACCAGTTACATCTCTAATAGCTTCTTTGGAAATCAAATGTGGCTTATCTATCCACATATATTCATCATGAATTCTGCTCAACACTATTTGAATATACTTCTTCTCAAATTCAAACAAGGGAAATTTCCTCCAAACATCCAACTTTTTCTTAACTAATACTCTACATGCATCATGGCTCTCTTTCAATTCACTTTCCCAAAGAACGTTCAAGTGAACTGGCGACATCTCTTCAATCTTACTATAAATAAATGCATAGATATCCTCTGTAGAAAACACTCTTTGAGGGATGCAAGAGAATGCACCAACATACTCTTGCGACACATTCCTCAAATGTCTCTTCAACCTAGCTTTATCCATAGAATTCACAACCTTTGAATTATCCATATCAATAAAAGTGAAAGATTGTGTAAACAGGAATACCTCTGAAAATGCCAACAAGAAATGTATAGATATCCTGCTTCTGGAGCTCACTTTAAATCTGTCCATTATCTTCTTCAAACTCTAAAGCTTTGAATTGCCTTCTAAAATTCCTTTGCATGCTTCTCTAAAAATACATAAGCCTTTAAAATTATTTGAATTTATTCCTTTCATTTTGGAGCATTTTACAATAAATTTTTCAACTTGTAGGTAGATTGCTTCAAAAATTATGTAGACTTCATCCTTCACACATGCCACTAAGAAAATACCTTAACCTTTTTACCACATTAAGTATACTTCTATCATGATATGACACAAGTACCGATGAGGGGGTTTATTAGATTTTCTGATGATTGTTCCCTCTTAGCCACTGCTTTTATTTAGAAATCAATAGGAGTATCTGCACTAGAGGTTGGGATAGATAAGACTGATGATTCCTTTCTCCAAATCCTTTTCATTTCCTTTCTTGCTTTTTTCGGATCAAAGATTTTATCATTCTTCTTTTCCAAATAGATGTTTTTCTTTTTTTCGTTGTTACTACCAGGGTATTCCAGATTGTCACACTTACAAAAAACAACATTCTTCTTCAATTTTCCTTTTTATTCAACAGAATAACTTTATATCCATTCTTCTTGCTCTGAGAACATTTGCTAAGAAATGATAGAGAATCATTCAATTTACTTTTGCAGTCCTTTTCCTAATGACCAAATTTCTTGCAGGAACAAAAAATACCATCGAAAGATAAATACATTTTAGCATCGTGTCATTTGACAAGAATTTTTCTATAATTTCTTCTTCGCTCCTTGATTTGTCTATTTTTGTATTGCATCTTCTTACTAGTGGATTTCTTCACTTTAGAAATTTGACCTTCCTCAAACCCTAAAACACTCTTATCCATTTCAAATCTTTGAGAGGTAATCAATTCATCAAGCATCGACAAGGTTATCTTAAATTTGTCTTCAAAACTTCTTGCTTTTCTAGATCAGATCTTAAGATTTATGCTTCTTCTAACTTTATGCTTTCATCCATCTTCCTTTGAATTTCAATTTCTTGACATTCTTTAGTTCTTTTCTTCTTATCCAATTGTTACAGCAGGCTAGAGATAATTTCTTCTCCTTCAGTCAACAGATCACATGCTTCCATACTTTTACTTTGCATCTTTTCAATGTACTCATTTTCTTTTATCAACTTTTCCTTCATAACTTCCATTTCATTTGAATATTTGATAGAGACTACTTCTGAATAAAAAAAATTCTTATACTCAAATTTTGGGACCTTCCTAAAGGTGTTAGGCTTCTTTCAAGGAACCAAACTCTAATACCAATTGTTGAACATCCAAAATACTAAGAGTGAGGGGTGAACCAGTATTCCATAAAACCATAATAAAATCCACTAAAACATTATCACAATTCTAACTGAATCAACAAGATAGAACATAGAATCAAGTCAATGCAACCATACCCATGAACACCGGGATTTTACGTGGAAAACTCAAAATGAGAAAAACCACGATGAGGGTTAACTCACAATATATTATATCTAGATACAAAATATTACAATGCTCACCACCAGGACTCACTGTCCTTAAAAAGGCTCACTCCCTGAGTACAAAAGATGGCTAACCGCCAAGATACAATGACAATGGCTCATTTCCAAAAGATTGAATTGTTAGGATACACCTTCAATGTGTAGGGTTCAATTCCATTGAATCTCAAAATAAGAAGTACTGTCTCACACAAAAATCACTCAAAAAAATGATATTGATCACAACTGATAAATAATTTAGGCTTTGATCTTCTCCTTTGTTCGCATTCACTTATCCTTCTCTCTCTCATTCCCATCTCTCTTATATCTTTCATCTATTATATATACAATTATATCTTATTCATCAATTAGGTCGGCCTAATTATATGAATACAAAATAATTAAAACCTTCTTCATCGGCACCATATAAGATTTAAACATTTTATTCACGTAGTGCATTATACCAAGTTGGCTATCATCCATAAAACATAACTAGTCTTCATAATATATTGCATTCACTAATTCGGCCAAGACTAGAACGCAATTCTCCAAACCAACAAATAATTCTCAAAGTAAACACCTTTCAGACCTAAGAACACATTAATTTCCCATCATACTTGTTGATGGTCAAAGTAACACAACAACGTTAAAACACAATATTGCTACTCTATTTCTCTTGTAAAAGATAAATAACCTAAAGCTACCTATCTTCCAAGGTATCTGTAGTTGGTTCTCAACTATGCTGACATTGTTCGATGACCTATGCAACTGTAATATTCAAGGGGCCTATTGGTAAAGGGTACAAACTAAATATTATGAACTAATTTAACGTTCGAGGGTATAAATAAACATAAAATGGTAGAATAGAGCATAGGATAGAAAAACATAAATGTAGATTTCCTTTAATTCAGACATATAAAATTCACAATGAGCATTTCTTTCAAACAACTAAAACCATATAATGATACAATCCACATAATACTCTACAACATTACATTCATTCATTGTGAAAATTCAAGACATACAATCATTCATCATCACCAAACTTCAAAATTAAACAAGAACGCATCACTAGCTCATTACTAAAATTCATAGATCAACAAGCATCAAGAAATTTCATTCATAGATAACTCAATGAAATAGTCTCAAATTCATAATCTTCTATTGATTTTCATCAAATAAGAGACATGTATGCACAACATTCACTAGTATATGAGTGACTATTTTTCACCAACATTACCATTAAAACTCATTCTGGAAATAACATAAACTGTATTGAAACTTGTAGAAATGTCTAAGTATCTTTGCATAAAAACTATCAAACTTCTAAAACTGTAAAATTATCCTAGATCTCTCGTTTAGGTATCTAATCTTCACTTCAATCAGCCAACCTTTAGAAAGAGGAGAGAATTTCTATATATTGACATGTTTAACATTAATTCCCCTCATCGAAATTGAGATCCACAATCTGAGGTTTCAGATCCACAAACATAGGGACACTCAGAAACTCTAGTATTTTCACTGTTGTAATTGCTGAAGTTGAATAGATACGCTAGTTGCTCCTTGAACAAAAATTAGAACTCCAAGTCTTCATCTAGATCGCTACCCACCATCATAAATAGTTAATGACTGACAGTTATGATTCCCGACCATCCCTTTACTCAATTCATCCAAAAAGATATTGTTGTCCACCAACTAATTAAAACAATTCATTTCATTTATCACCTTCATGTAGGGTCTCAGGGTACTCATCATAATTGGCAAATATTTTTTTAGTGTCTCATCATCTGGCCCATCAACCCAATCAACTTTAAATTAAGATTCATTAAATTTCCTTTCAATTGTATCAATAGTTACTTTCATTTGACCAACATCCCTGGATGGCCAACACAAGTCACATCTAAGTTCCAAAAATCTATCCATGAGTGGAGACTCATCAGTATCTCCCTCCATTAACATGCCATCTAGCCATTCCTCCCATGCATCTTTGATGTCTCCCAACTATTCAAGCCTTTGATCTGGAGGTAAAGCTTTATTAATGAACCTTGAGAGAATTTCTTCAAATATATCTGTATATTCAAATATCTCATTAACACTCCTGAGCATGATTATCCTATGTGAAATATGAGTCTGTGACTTAAAAGAAGAGATATGAATAGACTTTGCAATAAATTAGGAATCCTCTTCACCCAAAATCTGAGACTGAACCAGCCTCTTGTCAAAAAAATTATCAGTTTCCCTAACCTTTCCCAGATATTCTTTGAGTTTCTCCTCTTCTTCTCACCATTTCTTCATAGATTCTTCTATGGATTTGACTAATTTAAGCCCCCTGACATAATACTTAAAAGCTTCATCTATAAACTTATTCATATTAGCTCTAAAGACATTAAGCCAATTGTCAAACCAAGTCAAGTGGCTTTCTTTTTTATCTTAGTCAAATCATCTACCTATTTTCTACTCATTAAAATAGGGACCTCTGATGATGTGGACTTCTCAGAAGTAGATGAAATTAACTCCTTCACAAAATATTTCATTTTATTCACTGGAGCCTTAAGCTCGTCCTTAGCCTGCTTATCTTTAATTATCCTAGACATAGTAGTAGTGGCAATAATATCAATTAAATTTATTTGTTGATTTCCGGTGTGCTTCTCTAGATTAACATTACTTATTTAATAATCTTCTGGCTACAACTCTCTATCATCCTTATCAGCAATTGGGGTAGAAATCTCAGCTACCAAGTCTCCTTCATCAATAAGCCTAGTTGAATGCACTGTCTGAGCCTTCTTTGCCTTCACTTTCTCAATTTCCACCCTCATATCATCCCACATTACTGGTTGGGATTGTACTTGTTGCCTCTTCTCTAGATTCAATTTCAGCGAAGTGCGTGTAGCTAGCTAAGTGGCCACGTGTTGAACGTTCAGAGGTGTGGAGCAAATTGTTCCAATAGTTTGCTGAGAAGCAACTTTCTGAAGTTCTTCTCATTCCTTTCTCTCATTCTCATCTTTTATTTCTTCTATCTACTTCAGTTCTTCCTCCCATTTGGAAGCCTCTTCATCTTTTAGCCTCTGCTTCTCCAACTCTTTAGCTCATAGCCCTTCTTCTGAAGCGTTTTCTTGTGCAAATTTTCTTTCCATTTTCAAGGCCTTATCTTCTACCTTTTTCCATGCATCAGCTTCTGCCCTTTCCTATTCTTCCTTTTGTTTTTGAGCTAATTGCTCAACAACTAATTTATGAGCACTCTCCATCAACTCATCTTGTTCTTCTTTTGTTAAAACATCATTAAGTTCCAATTGTTGGTTGTGCAAAATACTGGGTTCAAATTTTGCTTCTTCTTCACCTGGGTCTTCTTCCACCTTCCTCAAATACTCTTCCCATTCAGGTGCTTCTACCACTTGGCATGGGGTTCTTTCTAAATCCGATGAGATATCTTGAACATTTACTTTTTCCCATCCCTCCTCTCTAATAACTGGTGGTCCCGAAGTTGATGGCATGGTAGGATCACTTACCCCAGCTTGTGGGGGAACAACAACTTGTTTTTCTTCAGTTTTCTCCTCACCCAGGTGAATAACAACCAAAGGTACAAAACCAAAACCTGATGTAACACTTGCATTAGATGCCTCATAACTAACCCTTTTTTTACGCAAAGCATCATCTATTTTCTATAATGTACCATCCTCTTCTATTTGTGGAGGCTCTTCAGTGGCTTCTTCTGTCATTGTAACACCTTTCTTAAATCTCTTATATTGTTTGATATCTGCAGAGGATGAAGGTTCACCGCTAGGACCTCTTTTCTTTATCACTACAGCCATTGGTTGTTTCAAACAAAGTTTTATCCACCGTAGGCTCCTATTTACTACCACTCATGATATTTTTGTAATATTAGTCACTTCCTTCTTTGCCCAATTGATGGGTGGCAAGGCTTGTGTATCCACTTGATCAATATCATACCTGGGATCAAGAGTGATCCCATCATTTGTTGTGTTATCAGGAATATCAATTTTAACCTCAAAATCCCTCATCTAGGGAATTTTCAACCTCTTGTAACCTCTTTTCCTTACCTCAAACTAATCCTAAAGGTTAGCCCAAAAATCCTCAAGAAGAGGAACATGATGAGTAAAGTGAGACAGATAAAGTGGATGCATCTTTCTCTTCAGGTCAAAATTATTTCTGGAAGTGTGTTGCTAAAAATTTAAAGCTTGAAACTCCTCCATAGCTGATTTAGCCATTATTGTAGAAGAACAAGAATAGAATCGTAATTCCAAGGGAAAATAATGTATAACAGTCCTATGTTGCGAAGAGAAAACATCATTTACCTCAGCAGCTTGCCTAGAAAATTCCATTAAAACCCACCTATCGCCACAACATCTTGGAAACTTAAATGGATGTCCGTCAAAACTAAATAATCTAAAATATATAGATTTGGGGTACTGGATGAACCAATATCCCCGTTCCTAAATAAATTCCATGGCTTCTTGGGACAATCTTAAACCTACACCCCCTATGAGATGATTTATAACAACATACAAAAAAGCATCATTTACTCTTTTGAAGTGCTTTTCTGACTCCTTAATCTCCAATTGGTCATAGTGTTCCCAAAACTTCTTTTGATCTGGTCCTTCTTCCATTGACCCAACAGTACTCATCCTAGGAAACCCTCCAATCCTTATTGCACAATAAATAACATAAGAAGACATGTAAAATGTCTTGGTCTGTGTTACCTAGAGGAGTTGGTTATGAATGTTGTCAGAGATAATGTTCCCCCAATCCAAATACTGCTTTCCCTCTAGGATCAACTAGATAAAAGGAAACATCCAATGCTCAAAAGTGTGAGATTCAGACTTGCCAAATTCTCTGGCCAATAGTGTGATAGTATCTCCTACATCTTGAGAGAAATCCGACCTTTTAGGATTGGGTGGAAACATCTTTACTAACTTCTTCTCCTTCTTCAGCCATTATTTTTTGATGAGTTGTCTATTTCCTTCCACATCTCTATTCCACAGCTCAAGTGCCTATGCCTCAGTCATCATATTGACATTAGGGTAAGGAGGGAGGTCAAACACAAGTCTGATCATGTCCAGAGTCAAATATATAATAACATTTCCCTCAACATCAATGCATTGTATTTGAGTGAGGTTATATGCCTGTGTAGCTATTAAGATAAACTCGAGACATTGCACCACAACAGGAAAGAAAGCCACATGAGCTAGACCTGACTCTGCAACTTTTTTTCTCTTGGGACATCATCCCCAGAAAATGTATTTTTGATAAACTGCTCTAAATCCAAATGTCCCACCAATGTATAAGTAATGTTCACAACTTGAGAGTCAAACTTGGATGGAACTAGATTCCCTTGATACTTGTATTTCATTATGTAGGGTAGTTGTTTTGTTTTTAGTTTCTTGGCCTTGATCCTCTTCAATGCTACTTCAAATGTTTCCTCAGCAGGAAATCCCTTAGTAGATATCTCCTCCTTCGAGTTAGACATTGGTTAAATATTCTGCACTACTGACACTCATTAGATACAAAATAAACATATTCATAACATCATAACCTAGGCTTTCATATTAAATCAACATTAAGCTAGAAATAATTCAATTTAGTATGTTAGTTTGATCATTTCGGGCTTCGAGCTGAAACAATGCCAAGAACTTTACCAATTTTATGCATAAACTGAGTTTTAATGAGGGTCAAGATTGGGTTGTGCAAAATCACTAGACCCATATTGGAAAATGAGTTGATTTATGGACCCGTGGTCCGATTTCTCTCCATGGTCAGGAGTTGGGATCGAGTCATCATTTGGAACCAGATCGATGTTTAAGAAAAGGTTCAATATCATCTCAAAACCCGACCCCGCAATGTTCAGGAATCGGGATCGGGTTTTAGTCTTGGTTCGTCACTTAGACAATTGGTAGTAAATAAGTCAAGTATCAACCCATGGTCTGATCCCAAAATGTTAACAAGAGTCAGGCTTGGGTCATGACCAAGCACCAAACTTATCCCGAATGAAAAGTGTAAGTTTACTCCTGAGTTTCGAACTCGATATGATATTGGGTGTTGGGACTCGGGTCTTCGTCAAAACAAGTCTTAAAAGGCATGATGGGGAATTATCAAGTTTAAGTCCCAAACCCGATCACAAAGTGAGACTCGGGTATCGAGGTGTTGTTGAAAATATCAATTGGGGAACTTAAATGTTTAGTGTTGAAATAACTCTCGACCCCGATTATAAAGCAAGAGTCGAGCTCGGGGTGTTGAAGAATTACTTAGTCATTAGATTTTAAATCAAAGTTAACGGGCTGGTCCACCCTCTGATCCCGATAGTAATGCATGGATCAGGCAAGTGAATGAACTTATGTCAATGAGTAAACAAACCTAAGTGTCTTCTTAATTCCCAACCCCGCAGTGTCAATGTAGGGATCAAGACGATGATGGATCACCGAAGCGATATTAAATATAACAATTTTTAATAATATGACCCCGAGATTGGATTGTGGACCAAAATTTGTTCTCAAACGGTCAGTATTTCAAAATTGAAAATTTAAAGTATGGCGACCAAATATAGAGCAAAACTATAGGAAACTAGGGCACAACGAGATGGACAATCTCACAACCAAAAAAAAAGACGATGCCAAAAAACAAAAGAATGTAGAATGAACCCAACTTGGATTCAAATGCAAAAGAAAACACACCAAAAGGTGCAAACGAAAACACAGAGGAGTAAAGATGAAATTGAATGAAGAAAACAAACAAACACGAGAAAGAAACAAGAAAACGGGAGGAACAAGAAAATAGAACTAAAAGACAAGAAAATGAGGATGCAACGAAACGAGAAAACCTACCTTCAAACGCACCCAATAATTCTGGCAGCAAGTTGATGAATTGCGATGAAATCTTGAACCCTAGCTCCTCGTTGCTCTGGTTCTCATTCAAACTCCTGAAAGCAGAATGAGAAAATTTTGAGAAACGGATAGGCTTAAAACCTGTTCACGTGTGTGAGCGGTTATGGCAATAATGGTAGGTTGGTCATGTCTCGAGATTCATGCAGATTCATAACTACCAAGTGAAGTAAATCAAGCAAGTGGGAATCCAGGTTGGGAAATGGAACGTGATCGAACCCTCAATAAGTGCAAGGTTCAATCAAACTTTCTTGAGCCGATCTCGAGGAACAAGCGAAAGTATAGACACTGAAAATTGCTATAGGCCTGCGAATACCACTTTTTACATAATTTTCTAATGTCCATGGTCATGATTAAATAATGTTAATTATTTAATTATTTCCTAAGCATGTCTTTCTTCTATTAATTAAATAACCTTTTAATTATTTGATTAATTCATTATGACCCTTATTCAACTCTAATTAATTAAATAAATCTTATTTATTTAATTACGTTGCTAATTAATTAATTCTCTTTCTGAATTAAATAATTTATTATTTAATTTACCTCTTATCATATTTCAACTATCATTAAATATTCTTTTCGAATTATTTAATTATTCAATTAACCTTTTTGACAGTCAATTAAAAAAATTATTATTTATTTATTTAATTAAATCATTTCAATTTTTGAATGTTAAATTAAATTAACATTTAATTCTTAATTACTTGTTTTTGTCACATTCTTCTATCGTCCAATTAACTAGTTATTCACTCACCATCTAACTCGAGATCTATTTAAGTCCATCAGTTATCTTTGGATGCGATATCTGATCATCTCTGTGAAAAGGACTCTCTGTCACAACAAGTCAATTAACTAGTTCTAACTCATATGCATGAACATATTTATTAATTAAATATCTTTATTTAATTAGTTAATTCATGTGTGCATTCGAACAGACCATTCTCCAAGTTCTAACTTTATCCTTTTCATTCAAAGTCTAATTCTTCTATTTTCGAAGACTTTCAACTGAAGGTTTAATTGTTTATTTAATCTTGAACTCTTATTCTTTCAATTTTCAAACAGTCTTAACACCAAAATAAATTATTATTCTAATTTAATCTTTATCCCAAAGAATTTCCCAACTCACATTCTAATTGACACAAATCTCAATCACATGACATTAAATAATCTCGATCGTTCAACAAAAACCCTTCTATAAATTGGCTGACCTTTGCCAGTATTCCTCCTCCCGAAATCAACACTTTTTGGAAGAACTTAATCTTCGATATTTTTCTTAAACATACGTCAAGGCTGGGCTTGCATATATACTAAAAATCTGAGGGCAAGAATACCAAAACAGAAAAATGGAGAAGGACAATCAAGATAATTCGAGGAAATGGATTGATATTCGGTGAGACTATTCTATGTTTTACATTATTTTATTTTTAATTCATTTGATTCGTTCTTTGTTGTTTGATTTATATTTATGCATGTTTAGATTTAACATCTTACTGTGCAATGCTATTTTATCCACATTACATTATACCAAATTTTTCTAAGTATAATGGGGAGAGGAATCCTTTAGAACACATTAGAGAATTCTCTACAACATGCATGGACATATCATATGACCTCACATACTTGATGAGACTATTTTCATGAACCCTTGTCGGGATAGCACTGGAATGGTTCTCTAAACTACCATATGGCATACGATCATGGGGTGAATTAGTTGAGAAGTTTGTCAAACACTTTTCCTTCAAAATAGAAAATGAAATAACAATAGCTACCTTGTGTCACACCACACAAGAAGAAGGTGAAACTTTCACCTCTTTCTTCTAGAGATGGAGAAGTTTAGCTAGTAGATGTCTAGTTGAGATACCAGAAAAACAAAAAGTCACGATATTCCTTGAAAATATTAATTTGAAACTGAGAAGTGACTTAAGGGTACATTGTTGTACTTCATTCCTAGACTTGGTACAAAAGGGCATCATACTTGAAAAAGGCCTTATTGACAAAGACAATAAAGTACCAGGTAGGAACTTAGTTGTTCAACATCAAAATGCTCCCAACGATAGAAACAAGTTTAGGTCTAGAAACAAAAATGTAACAAATGACGCTATCGTTGATGCTAATACCCTACATGCAAGACCTATCATCACACTTAGAGGCTACGACCCAATCAAGACATGATGAGTAATCCCGATCTAACGGAATTTTTTTTCCAAAATTCACAACAACAATGACCACATAGGAGATTTCCTAAACATGAGTTTACACCCTTAGGGGAACCAATTGAGATAGTTTTCAAAGAACTGATCAAACATAATCTCTAAAAACCTCTGGAACCAAAAAATTATGATCCTGGACAGTTTAAACCCTCATGGTGGGATGATAACACCTATTATGAATACCATCAAACAAAGGGAAATAACCTACAACAATATCGACAACTAAAAAACATAATACAAGATTTTGTTGAAGACGGAACCATAGAGGTCAATGGGCAGAAACATACCAAGAACAGTGATCACAAGGTCTTCACAAATCCATTACATGACCATGGGAAAGGAAATTCCTCTAGTTTGGAAATTAAGAATAATACCTTGGCCAATTATAAAAATGCTAAGTACGATTATAAACTAGGTAAGATCATCAATCATATCTGAGCCGCTAATGAAAACATCTATACCATTACCATAAAGAAGTGACCTGAATGTGTTGTAAATACACGCAGAACTAAGATAACCCTTCTAGGTCCTTCTTATCCACCTACACAATCTTCCTAGTCTAATTATAATTTACTTGATCAACTGGGCAAGACCCCAGCATAGACATCTATCTTGGAACTGTTGACTATCTCACCAGATCATTGAGCCATTCTTGACAAAGCCTTACAGAACACTACCATCCCTACTAACTTAGATGTCAATAATTTCAAAGAAATGGTGGGATATTTAACCAATTCCCATCACGCCACATTCTCTCAACAATATTATTCCACTGAAAAGACCCATCATAACAATCTGTTACACCTAAAAGTTCTTGTCCATCAAACTAAAGTCAGACGAATCTTGGTAGATGGAGGAGTGGGGTTGAACCTTTGTACCTTGAAATTGGTTAAGGAATTAGGATTCTCATAAGCATGTGTGGACACCACTAAGATTATAGTCATTAAGGCTTATGACGATGAGGAAAGATCATCCAAAGGAGTTGTTACACTCCCTATCAGGATTGGTCCTGCAATTATGGACACTAGCTTCCAAGTCTTGGATCTCACCCTTCTATATAACCTTTTGTTAAGTAGACCTTGGATACATGCAATGAAATTTGTACCTTCCAAATATCACTAGTGTCTTAAATTATCATACAATGGCACCAAGATCACAATTGATGGTGATCTAGATCCTTTTCAATATTGCACAAGCCTACGTGAAATTCCACAATGACAAGTGCCAGTTAATCAAGAAGCTTCATCTCTACTTTATCCCTGTACATTGATCCATCAAATCTTACCAAGTCCATTTCATCACAACCACCATCATCCAATCCTAAGGTCAAGATCCAAGACAACGGTTGTGGAGAATATCACATGAAGGCAACCTATTATGTGAGTCAGTTGGTTCCACCTAAGACATGTGGTTTACCCACAACATATAGGAGACAATTAGTAGTCACATTTCATGTTCCTCCTACAATGACATTGACAAAATGGGGAGAGTTAAGTGAATAAGTTATGGATCAAGATGATATTACTTCCTGGTTGTACTAGGAAGACAATGGATACCCTTCACCATCTATTCAAATAGCTAAGGATCAATATGGAAAAGGCTTTATGATAATGCAAAGAAAAGGCTATGACGGACATAGTGGGTTAGGACTACATCAAAATGGAAGGATGAAACCAATCATTGTCTCACCAAGACCAAAAGGACTAGGGCTAGGGTTTCAATCAATTAGAATTGGCATTCTGAGTACTTCATCACCATTACAAGAGGAAGTAAGTCGTTCTGAAGACATCGTGATATCTCACGAACCACTTGACCTAGTTTATGATGAATCCCCTAAATCAAGTGACTACAAATGGGATTCCATTTCCTCCACCAGCATAATGGACCTAGACAAGTTTTTTGGCGAACTTGATAAAATGCTACAAACCACACCAACTCCATTTAGTCCCCGTCCTAAAAATTTCTTGTCAAAAGAAGAATGGCTTAAGCTTTACTATTGGGAAACCCCTGATCCTGCATCTTGGGCACCTAACAAACCATCTTCTAATGACCTAACCCTTGTAGTTGTACCACAACCAAGCTTACCCATCCCTAGGAAAAAGAACAAAAAGGAGATAGTCCAAAACTTTTGTGACCATGTTAACCACTCTATATTCACCTTGTCAGCCTCCACATTTGATAACTTCAATGATTATATGCCCCTAAAATATCCCGAACTTATCGACTGGGATCAACAACGTACACCCATCTTAGACATATTCGAGAACGACGAAGCGATAGCCGATTTCATGGGACTTCAAGAAGGCATACCTAGAGGGGATCATAAAGGTGGCTTTACCATAGACTTGGATGACAAAGCATATTTTGAGGAGTATTTTCACACCTCTAGTCGCAAAAGTGAAAATAAAAAGAAAAATGAGGAAAATGAGGAAAATGAGGAAAATGACAAGTCCCTAGGTAAAAACTGAAAGGCACCTTTGGATGAAGAATTAGTAAAAATAAAGGATGCATCTGAGGGTGAAAACCTCTCTGAGGCACTCAAGTATGGAGGTTTGAACATTCTCCCAGTTGCTCAGGAAAAGTCACCAATGTTAGTAGAAGAGTCTGTTGAGATCAACATAAACACTGAAGAAACCTGCGGGTAATATACTTTGCAGCATCTTTGATAGAGACAGGGCAATAAGAGTTTCAAGACTTCTTTACAAAGAGACAGATAAACTTTGCATGGTCATATGTTGACATGCCTGGGTTGGATCTAGACCTTGTATTGCACCATCTACCATTGCAACTAGGTATTAATCCCGTCAAACAAAATCTAAGAAAGATGCATCCACAAATCACTCTACTAGTCAAAGAAGAACTTAAAAAACTATTGGATTTCAGATTCATAAGATCCATAGACTATGCAGACTGGATTTCAAATCTTGTACCAGTGACCAAACCAACTGGGGGCATCTGCATTTGTACAGACTTTAGAGATATCAAAAATGCATGGCCTAAGGATGACTTCCCTTTGTCAAACATTGACATGATAGTGGACCTTATAGCAGGATACAAGATGCTATCCCTCATGGGTGGTTTCTCTAGGTATAACCAAATCAAAATTGCAGCTGAAGACCAACACAATACAACTTTCAAATGTCCATAGGGAACATACTGCTATAATTTTATGCCTTTTGGGCTCAAAAATGTAGGAGCTACGTATCAACATACAATGACGACTATTTTCCATGACCTTGTACATACTCTCATGGAAGATTGTGTCCATGATCTCATAGCTAAATAAATAACAAGGGTAGATCATTTGAAAGTTTTAGACAAGATATTCCAAAGACTAGAAAATTACAAAGTCAGACTAAATCCAAAGAAATGTGTTTTTGGAGTGAAATCAAGAAAACTTCTTGGATATATCATTTCTAGAAGAGGCATTGAAGTAGACCCATCAAAGGTAAAAGCTATCATATAAATGCCTCCCCCAGCCAACATTGGTCAAATAAGAACACTACAGGGAAGATTACAGTCTATCAGGTGCTTCATAGTACAACTAGCAAACAAAATACATTCATTCCAACATTTGCTCAAGAAAGGAGTACCATTTATATGGAAACCTAAATGTCAATAAGCTTTCCAATAGATCAAGGATTATCTTCTTGCTCCACCTGTGTTAATGCCACCTATAAATGACAGACCTTTGATACTTTACATTTCAGCAACTCAGTCAGCATTAGGAGCCCTTCTCACACAAAATGATGATCAAGGTCATGAAAGGGAAGTGTACTACATCATTCATACCTTGGTGGGATATGAAATAAACTATAGTAACATAGAATGTGCCTATCTTGCAGTAGTCTTTCCTACTCAAAAACTTTGGCACTATATGCTAAAGTGCCAAACCATGTTGGAAGCAAAGATTGATCCTCTCAAACATCTCCTAAGTAAAGCAACATTAACAAGCCGATTGGCTAAATGGGTGATGATACTTAGTGAATATGACATCCAATATGTGGAGAGGAAATCTATAAAAGGAAAAGTAATTGTAGATTAGTTAGCGGATGCACCCATGAAGGCAGCCCATCCTTTAGTGGTAGATTTTCCTGATGTGTTTATCTTCAAAGTTGACACTAGAACCAAATGGAAATTATACTTTGATGGGTCACATACTAATCGTGGTTCAGGAGAAGGCACACTATTTGTTACACCTCAAGGAGATACTATTCATAAATCATTTAGGATTGCTTTCCCTTGCACCAACAACATAGCAGAATATGAAGCCTTAGTGATAGGACTAAGAATGGCAGCCCAATGGAAGATTAATATTCTACATGTTTATGGGGATTCTCAGCTAGTAGTTCAGAAAGTAAATGATGATTATGAAACTAAAGATGAGAAACTTTCCCCCTACAAGGGCATGGCCGATAGTTTCAAGCAGTACTTTTATGACATCACCTTTCAGCAAATACAACGCATTCAAAACAAGGTAGCAGATGCTATGGCAACCGTGGGTTCCTTATTGGATATTCCTATCAATCTACCTAAATTTGAGTTTTTGGTCGAACAGCAGTGTTGGCATTTTTTACTACAACCCAAACATATTTTCTGAAAAAACTCCTATGAACTTGCCACATCCAATAATAAAAGTCGAGGAAACGTATGGCCAACTTGACGAGAACAACAATAAGGCTAATTCTCCTACACTTCAGACTCTTTAAAATCTAGGAGGGTATTCCCTAAAATGTGCTATTACCATACAACTTTAAATGATTCATTTGCACTTGGATAAGCTACAAATAGATTCCCCATAATGCTAAAAGGATGAAATCCTCCAAGAAATTGGCTATTCCTTGAAAAGGCTCAGGTCTAGTTAACATAGAATCGCAAATACAATTAAAGTAAACTAAGAGGAAATGATTGAATAAAATATCCTGAGGCCATAACACAAAACATAAGAGAATAAAACGTGACCAGAATTCCAGTGCCATATCCCAACGCACGGAGTCAAAAGAGAAAACTGAACTACAAGCTAAATTTCATCTTAAACACTAATGATCTATATGAATCACATTACAATCCATAAATCTATACTCGAGTTTATTTCTTCTTTATGAATCCTATTTGTTATATTGCATGAAATTACTGGTTAAATGAAGCATTTAATTGATCCTTTGAACCAGAGCTATAGTTACACATAATTCATAGTAAAGAACAAATGAAGATCAATGAAAATCATCTTGGATCAATATCTCATTAATAATCCATGCAAAATATCACAATAGGAGAGAAAATAGACTCCAAATATTCACGAGCTCGATACAAACATGTTCAAGAACCCCATGATTAACTAAGTTCTCAAATCTGACTCAAAAATTCAAAACCTGGACTTACAATTCATACTCTCAATATCACTAGACTCTTATTTCTCATATTTTGGATATTTCAACCCGCATTTCCCACGGCCTAGATTCCCATTTATAAAACCAGGGAGCCAACAAGCTTTAGGCCAGAGAGTACACATGTCCATTTTTAACTGGACCGCTAATTCCTAATTCAGTTAAAATTATATTATGCGAGTGGAGAGTATAAGACAAGAATCATCATTAGTTGATATGGAGGAAATAAAACATCACTCCAAAGGCCACTCACTTTACATCAAAGGCATGCTTAACCGTTATAGTACTTATTCCACCTCAACACCCTGTACTTGAAGTCGAAAGGAGAATGCATTTTTAAAATATAATATCTAAGGCCAGACCTGTATTATACATGACCAAGTTGCAATTCTCGACTATAACATTCATAATTTAAGTTCATCAGTGAACACCTTTTTCCATAATTCAAAATCCTCCTCAGAGGGCCACTTGAAAGCCACAACCTAATCAACCTTGTTTCGATAGGGTGCATACTTCACCATTATCGATGTGGCCTTTTTATCAAAGTTTTCTAAGAAACTAATGACAAAAGATAAATTTTCCAATCTATTCTCTAGCATGCGGATGTCGGCATTTTTGCATATCTCATGTGTTTTATCCATCATTATATTGTTCATCTGATCCTTCCAAACCTACAAGGGTTTGACTTCATCCTGACTGTGCAAAATATGTGACAATGGGGTCAAGTCCTTTCCATCATATACATCCATTAACAACTTAATCTTCGACTCCATAGGGGCGCAAAATCCCTAAAACTTTTGCTCAAAAATTCCCTTGACAAATTGATATGTTTCTATAATAGTAGGATATTTATCCCCATGTTGTTTTGCCCCTACTGCAATGAATTTCAACTTCTCCATTCTAGGGATCCATTTGTTCAACAATGGGATGGCCAATTCTCTATCCCTTGGAAACATTTTCAATGCTTGCAACATTAGGAAATAATTTGCATGAACATTGTTTAGCTTACCCTGGACCCTTCTGTTTAAATGTTTCAAAATAGTGTCCACTATCACTAAATTGCTTCTCCCTGCTGCATCCCAAATTTTCGGTACCATCTCCTTACACTCCTCAACCTAATGAATCAATTTCTCCCTAGAAAGTCCTCCTCCTCGGCTACTAGCCCTCTCAATTGCAATAGTCACTTCTCCCACATTATATGGAACAATAGCCAAAGACTATTCTTCTGTAGAAGGTTGAGACTACTCTACTAGCGGGTCAAAGACAATGTGCCCAGAAATGGCTTGCCTTTGAGACCTCATGGTGTCCATTTGTTGCTTCAATAAAGCCAATTCAGTTTCTAACTCTACTACCTTTTTTTGACTCTTATTATACTCAATAATAATGTCATTATATTGGCCTCTCAGAGTATCCCAGTCCTTGGTCAAATCTTCAATAGTTTCCCTGGTGAATTTGGAAAAATTTATGACCATATCAATAGCTTCCAATGTTGGGGTATTAGCAACTCTCCTCAGAACCAAGTGACCACTAAAATCAAATGATTCTACAACAATTGGTTTTTTAGACCTAATGGATAGAGACCAGATTGTCAAAGCATCCCATTCCTCACTAAAGGCTGATCCTTTGAGTGCCAATGTAGCCTCCTCATCAGTTGCAAGAAGTGGCCTATTGGCCCTTCTTATTGTGTCGAACACCACAACATCAACAATATCCCATTCAGGAAGAAGCAATGTTACTAGTTTCCTCGAGGATGTCCCATGAAGGATTTAGAGGAGCAATGATGTCTCATGACCCATATTTTATTTGTTTGTTGTTTGTGGTTTGTCTAGAAAAAAATATTGGGGCAATCTTGCTCTTAGTATGAGTTACGACACTCCTTGTCTACGACTGTCTTTTTTCGTAAGTGGATGAATTTGTACACCTTGGTCTATCTCATATCTTGGTGTTTGTCTCCATTTTTGTCATGTACCACTCAATGATGATTTAATGCAACGCTTAGTATGTATTTGGCAAAGTATTGAGGATTTTGAGATTCTTCTAATATCCATTTCTAATATTAACATCCATGTCCTCTATGCTACTATTCATCTTTTTCTGCTCTAGCATTTCTTCTTTTCAACATCTTCATTATCCTTATCTATTTTACCCTAGTCTCGTGTCCTTCATATTCTAGTCCTCTCATTGATCTCGAGAGCACACTCATGTTCTCTTAACCTAACTGTCCTCTCGAGGGGGTATACCAATACCTCCTCGTCATCCTTCCTCACCCTAATTTCATTAGGGCATATCTTATTTTCAATTTCTTTAACACAATGCGATAAACTACATCGTATCAAAGAGGGGAAAACTGTAGACACTGAAAATTGGTATAAGCCTATGAATACCACTTTCAACATAATTCGCTAATGTCCATAGTCATGATTAAATAATGTTAATTATTTAATTATTTCCTAAACACATCTTTCTTCTATTAATTAAATAACCTATTAATTATTTGATTAATTCATTATGACCCTTATTCAAATCTGATTAATTAAATAAATCTTATTTATTTAATTACGTCGCTAATTAATTAATTCTCTTTCTAAATTAAATAATTAATTATTTAATTTACCTCTTATCATATTTTGACTATAATTAAATATTCTTTTCAAATTATTTAATTATTCAATTAAATAAATTATTATTTATTTATTTAATTAAATCATTTCAATTTTTGACTGTTGAATTAAATTAACATTTAATTCATAATTAATTGTTTCTGTTAGATTCTTCTATCATCTAGTTAACTAATTATTCACTCACCATCTGACTTGAGATCTATTTAAATCTGTCAGTTATCTCCAGATTCGATATCTGATTGTCTCTATGAAAAGGACTCTCTGTCACAACCAATCAATTAACTAGTTCTAACTCATATGCATGAACATATTTATTAATAAAATATTTGTATTTAATTAATTAATTCATGTGTGCATTCAAATAGATCATTCTCCAAGTTATAAATTTATCATTTTCATTCAACGTCTAATTCTTCTATTTTCGAAGATTTTCAACTAAAGGTTAAATCATTTATTTAATCTTGAACTCTTATTCTTTCAATTTTCGAACAGTCATAACACCAGATTAAATTATTATTCTAATTTAATCTTTATCATGTAGAATTTCCCAACTCATGTTCTAACCGCCACAAATCTCAATCGCATGACATTCAATCATCTTGATCGTTGATCTCTCTTTTGAATCTGAGCCGATCGTTTGAAAACCAACTTTCTATAAATTGGCTGACCTTTGCCAGTATTCCTCCTCCCGAAATCAATACACTTTTTGGAAGAACTTAATCTTCGATATTTTGCTTAAACATACGTCAAGGCTAGGCTTGCATACATACTGAAAATCTAAGGGCAAGAATACCAACACGAGAAAATGGAGAAGGACAATCAATATAATTCAAGGAAATGGATTGATATTTGGTGAGACTATTTGATGTTTTACGTTATTTTCTTTTTAATTCATTTGATCCATTTTTTGTTGTTTGATTTAGATTTATGCATGTTTATATTTAACCATCTTACTGTGTAGTGCTATTTTATCTACATTACAGAAACAATACGAAGGGCGGGATTGGGACTCTAGAAGGAACCATAACTTTGAAGAGTCCCAAGTTTAGTCATCCCCCGAAGTCCAATCCCACAAGAACAAAATGAAAACCAAGAAGAGGTTGGACCTTAGGATCGGGTAAGGAACGAGAACAAGAACTTTGGAAAATTTCTTTGTTCCATTTCCAACCTGATACCCAACTCCGATAAAGACAAATGGTCAAGACAAAAGAAACCGGGACTAGGACATTGGAAGGAACTAGCACCCAATGAAAGAATCAAGTACCAGTACCAACCCACAACCCAAGCCCACAAGAACACAAAACAAAACAAACAAGGAAAAAAGATGGGGTCAGGATCAAGACATGAACAAGGCATGGCTTTGTGAAAAGGAATAATTTTATGTTCCTGCTCGAGACCTAAACCCAATGAACAAAAGAAACCAGGTCATAGGAAGAAAGAAAAACTCCTAAGACTTAAACAAAAGACCAAGGAATAAACCAAGAAACGAAAGGGGGGACCCATTTTGACCAAAACAAAAATGGGGTGATTACGCAAGGCATAACAATTGACAACTCGATTGGAGAAATTGTTTACCCATTTTCAAGACACTAAAGAGTTGAGTCAATCAAAACCTATGGTTTAGAAATACTTTAACTCAATTATGATCAGTTATAACAACCAAGGTTGAGCTGGAATCTCAAATGTAAATCAACTAAAACAACTTCAAATATGAGTGTGTGCATGTATGTTCTATCCTTTTTTGTAAAGATCTTATATATCATTGAGCGATTGTATTAAGATTCAAGCTACATGAATTGAGCCTTCGTAACTGTTGTGCAATGATATCCCGGGCATTGCTCTACTACCAGCCAGGCTTCCTTAGCCCGAATGGAGATACCTCTAGTTATCTCAAAGTATTGCCCTATTGCCAACCAGGCATCCATAGCCCCGGTAGAGATAACCAAATTACCCTTATTATATTGAGTCTACCATTCTTCAATACTTGTCTTTCTTCTTTTTTATTGGTTGTATTGGATCAATCATTTTGTCTTCTTTCCTCAATACTTAGACACGGTCATTTAAACAGTGGGTTGAGAAATACGGTGGACATCATGATAGTGTTAGGACTCATATTTTTCACTTGAATCATGAATACAATCACCCTAAGATGAATGTCTTTATGAAGTCAGATGAATCTATCTAATTTGTGACAGATTCAGTCGTGGCTTATGAGATTACTTACAAGATACCTATTTGTTACTAGCCTTTCAAATTATAATTGGAATTTCAATAAAGCACAAGTTTTAAAATGAACGAGACCAACAAACATGCCTAAAAATACCTAAATCAATTTCTCTCCTAGTACCCTTAATATGCTTTGAATAACTTTGCCCATCACTCAAAATGGAGAAAATGAAAGCCTCAAAAGAAAAAGAAAACAAAGAAAGACAACAAAAACCAAGACAACACAAACACAAACAACAAAAAAAAAACCAAAAATAAAGAACAAATAATTACATATATAATCTATCAAAAGATCAGACCTTCATGGGCCAAAATAGTGTTTGAGAAACTATCCGTTGAATGGCAGGGAAACAAGTTCTCATGTTACAGTACTTAATCGGAAAGTATTCTCACCAAAGATTTCAACTATCTGATATGGATCCAACCAAAGTCGATCAAACTTCTGGTGGTCACGTTTCCTTTCCCTAGTTTTATCCCATAACAATACAAGGTCTCATATTCTAAAAGCTTTGATTTTGGCTTTGTCACGTAGAGATTTTTATTGATTATAAAAATGCAATTATTAATCATGATATTGTTATTTAAATTGAAGTTAAATAATTATTTAAATTAAATTTAAATTGAAACTTAAATTGAGGTGAAATTGAAATTGAAATGCAATTGCAATGATTTGAAATGTAGTTTTATTTAAATTTGGGGTTTGTCATTGCTGATGAAAACTCGAGTGCAATTGAACGTAGCAATAGGTGAACGTGAATGAAGGCGAGAACAACGATCAGGTAGAGTCGTTTTAGCCATTAGACATTTATGAGGATGGTGGAATCTCACACACTCACTTAGTTAATATTTTAATGTAAATTTGTGATTATTGTGCTTGCGAATTTTAAATTAAGTTTTATTGATTTCTCCAAAATGTGGAAAAATATATGTTGCTTTAAATGACGATTTTATTATTTTATGAGAAAATAGATCTTATTTAAATAACCAAATTATTTAAGTCAATATTTTATCATTGTTTGAAAATAATGATGCTTGTATTTTGAAATTGGATGAAATGAACTTTTTATTTCGGAATTTATTAAAATGTAATAAATATTGAGTTGTAAATTTAATTATTTTTATTTATTTCTTATTTAAAAATATGGAAAAAAAGATTTAGACGAAGAAATTAAACAAAGATCTAAAAGTTGAGTTATTAAAAACAAAATTGGAAAATAAATCACGTGCAAATGGAAATTGATTTCAAACAAGCAATTGAGTAGATTAAAGAAAATATCTTCAAACAATTGAAGATAATCAAATTTGTAACTTGGAGTTTGAAAATTTGATTTGGAGATCACACTAAAATTGTGGATCTGTTTTCTTGTTAACATCTATCAATGCATGGGCAAGAAAGGATCAGTTAGTGAAGAATATTGAAATTGCATTTGGGTGAAAATCCGTTTTTATTAAAGAGAAGAAAAAAACACAGAATGGGGGGAAATTTTCCAGGAAATTGATTTGGAATTTGTGGAGATAGAGGCTGGAAATTATTTATTTTATATTGCTCTATGATTGCCAAGGTGCAAAAAACCTCCACATCCTCCACGCGGCCGAGAAGGCTGAGTTTGCTGCTTTCCACACACCTGGGAGACTAACAATAAGCATTGCCAGAAAGACAAGGCAGGAGGGAGATGGCCAAGGAAGATAGGCGCAGGTTTTATCTAATCTCCAAATTCACCATACATAGCCACAGGGAAGTCTCTCATTTCCCACGCATAGGAAGAAGGAGAGAGTCTCTAGGTACGCAAGGAGAGGGAAGAGAGAGGGTAGGGGAAGGCAGGAAGAAGGAAGGGAAGAGGAAGGTGCGCAAGTGGGAAGACAAGAAAGGAGAAGTAAAGCACACCAGGGAAGTCTTAGGGAGGAAACAGGAAAGAAAGACAAAGAATGTGGGGAGAATAGAACAAAGGAGATTTATAAAAGAAGAACAAAAATCTGCTTCACTTCAACACACTCAAGCAACAAAGGAATAGCAATAGAAAATTGAGAGAGAGAAACCAAACAAATAACCATTTCCAGAATTACCAGGTAGGATTTTTATTCGAAATTATTAAACAAAAAAAACATGAATACAAGAATTCAAATAGAATAGATAATTTTCTTATTCTGATTTCTTTGAAACTATTAAAAAGTATTTATGTTTTCTTCAAATTATGTGTAAATTCTTGAACATCAAACTGTGAATTACCAAAAAAACCACATTGAACAAGTTCAAAACAGAAAATTGTAGGAAAACATTGACGAAAAACAATGAAAAATAAATGATTATCCGTTTAGGAGAAACTCAAACTTAAATTTTGAAAAGATTTTAAACAGAAAACGTTATTTGAAAAGAATTCAAACAGAAAGGATTTTGATAAAATATCCCTTAAATTTTTAACGTGATTTCCAAATAGAAGTTTTAAATCAGAAAATTTAGCAAATAAAACTCAAAACATTCAAAACTGAAACTAAAAAGGTTTATTTAAATTATGTTCATGAAAAAGTATTTATTTATTTTTTGCAAGTATGGAAAACAAAAAATAAATCAATTAAATTTAAAGAAACGATTTACTTGAAAACTAAAGGAAATAAGATTATTTCATAGAGAAAACAAATTAAAAGAGTAAATTAAACAAAAGAACGTGTGCTCATTTATGCTTGTTTTTATATGTATTTAATTTGCATACTTGAGGTACACCTTCTTTATTTTTATTTTATCTTTGGTTATTTAATTTACTCGATTTAAATATTAATTTATTGTCATATATGGATTAAAACAATGAAAATAACATTTGAATTGTTTTTCTTGAAACAAGATTTTCATTTGATAGTTTTTGAAATATTGTATTTATTTCATTGGAACCATGCATGCTTGATAAATGAATGTGCATGTCATGTGTTTGGGAAAGTTACCTTCCGGGATGGGTGTCGAATATGGGTTATTAGAGAGTGTAGTTTTGATTTTCCAAAACTGCTTTATTTGTCGTGCATGACATTTTACTTGGCCAAGTAACTTAAGGACCATTGAAATAAATGGAATTATTGAACTCTCTACCATATCCTAGTATTGAACTTGCTTGTTTCTTAAATGAATTAGAAAAATGAAAATGTTTGTGGTTTTACTAGTTATACTAGGCACACACTAGATTCCATCTTGCTTGTCGATTGCCTTTTGCTAAGTGATTCGTGCAAGGTCGGGTATTCTTTTAATGATTTAAGAATTCTAGGGAAGCATAAGCTTTGAGGTTGGGAGGAAAAAGCGCCTAATCCTTGTTCTCGTCTTCATTATGAAGATATGCTATTGGATTGAAGATCAAAGGATGTCATCTTCATGTATGTTATTTTGTATTCTTTAATTATGTATTAAAGAGCTTAAGGTGATTGAATGCCTAAGTCTCGAATTGTAACTTATATTAAAACTTCTTTGTATTATTATCAATGTCGTGTATTATGACACGTTTATGTATTTAAACTAGAATTGTCTAATGAATCTAACGATCGACTTTAAGTCATTGTTTTGGAATCGACTGGTTTTATGATGTCTAAATGAATGAAGTGTCGACTTTATTTTGAATATAAATGAAATTATTTAAAGTTTTTTCGATGTTTGATTTAAATAGTTTCGCTCTTTACATTTGGTATCAGAGCCCTAGGTTTGAAGACTAGGGTCCTTTGTCCATTACACTAAAAACATTCCTTGATGCAGGAATTGTGATACATAATGGGTACAAGAGGAAAAGGAGCTGCTGCAAGTAATGAGAATGATAGGTTGGATCAAATTCTCAGTCTCTTGAATCAACAGGGTTCCTGAATGGATAATCTAGAACATGAAGTTCGAGGTGTCAGAGAAGGACAAAACCCTCAGGTCGAAATTCCCCAAAATTAGGAGCAACCCAATAATGAGAATCCAAGGGTTGAAGAACCACAAAATCCTCAAGCTAGGATTAAAGGGGAGTTGGCAAAATATTTGAAAAGGGTAGCACCACCCAAGTTTGATGGTAAGACTATAGGTGATGGAGTTGAAGCTTGGGTTATTGAGATGGAATAGTACTTTGAGCTTAGGAATATGTCTAATGAGACCAAGGCAGTTTCAGTTGCATACCAGCTTACTGGAGAAGCTGCTACTTGGTGGGATAATGAGAAGACTGAGAAAAAGTTACTACCAGGTGGGACTACTTGGGAAGTGTTCTTGCAACTTTTCAGGTAGAGGTGGCTTCCACAACTATTCTTTGATAGGAAGATGACAGAGTTCTAGAATCTGACTCAGGGTGGTTTGATAGTTACTCAGTACTGGGAGAGGTTTAGTAATCTTCTGAAGTACATACCAGAGTATTAGATGGATGAATGGTTTCGTATTTGAAAATTCATCCTAGGATTGAGGCCATAGATTGGAGCTGATGTGGATATTCATAATCCATTGACTATGGATGAGGTCTTTGAGAAGGCCATAAAATAGGAAGAGTGTGAATGCTAAATCTAGTTTTTCAAATAGGAAGTTCCAAAACAATAACAACAATAACCAGAAGGGTAATAACAATCACCAGATCAGGAATCTGAAGAGGGGAACAAACACTTAGGATAAAGGACAATGAAGCAATGGTGGAAACAAGAAAGTGAATAATAATAACACCATCTTCTCTAATATCAGGAATAGGATAGGTGGTCACCCAGGGCCACGAGGTGGATGCTATAATTGTGGAGGAGATCAATATGCCTCTAATTGCACTGAACGTACAGGAGGTCAGCGAGGTGGTAATGATTGGTGAGCACCGCAACACCAGATTCATGCAGCAGTTGACAATCGTCAAGCAGACTTCTAGGCTTCACCTATTCAGTTGTTGGGTAAGCTTTTTGGTCAATTTGTTTCTATTTTGATATATACAGGAGCTACTGAATGATTTATTGATCCTAAAGTAGTTGCTAAATTACCTATTAGACTTGGTTTTATGTCACATTCATGGATGGTTTAGTATGGAAATCGAGCAGAGAAGAGGGTAGATTCATGTTTATCATGTAGTGATTTAGAGCTACCTAATTTCCAAACCCAAGTTAACCTATATGTAGCACCGTTGGGTTCTTATGATGTGATCTTAGGGATCAATTGGTTAACTAAGCATAAAGCCATAGTGAACTATGAGGATAAGGTCATGAGTTGTTTGGATGATTTTGGACATCCAGTTGAGATTTTAGGATCTCGAGAGCCTCTAGAGTTGAGACATATCTCAGCCATGCAGCTAAAGAAAGCACATCAGAGAGGATGTTCCATATATGCTATATTGGTGAGTGACATGGATAATGTCCGACATAGTCCAGAGGGCTATCCAGTTCTTAGAGAGTTCTTGGATATCTTTCCTAAAGAACTTACTGAGTTACCACCAAAGAGAGAATTTGATTTCTCGATTGAACTTTTACCTAGAACGAAGCCTCAATCCAAAGCTCCATACAGTATGACTACTACTGAGTTATATGAACTAAAGTTTCAATTGCAGGAGTTACTAAAATAGGGATTTATTAGACCGAGTGTATCTCCATGGGGTGCACCGGTAATCTTCATTAAGAAGAAGGATGGAACCTTGAGACTATGTATTGATTACAATATGCTGAACAAGTTTACCATCAAGAATATGTATCCTTTACCTAGGATAGATGAGTTGTTTCATCAGATGAAGGGGGCTACAATATTTTCTAAGATTGATCTTAGATCAGGTTACCACTAGTTAAGGATTAAGGATGAGGATATTCTGAAGATAGCTTTCAGAACTTGATATGGACACTACAAGTTCACAGTGGTACCTTTTGGTCTAACGAATGCTCCAGCGGCATTCATGAACTTTATGAACAGTATATTTAGAGATTTTTTAGATGATTTCATGTTTATATTCATTGATTATATTATGATTTACTTTAAAATAGAAGAGGAGCATGAGAAGCACATGAGAATAGTCTTGCAACGACTAAGAGATCGAAAGCTTTTTGGTAAGTTTTTGAAGTGTACTTTCTTTCAAAAGAAGGTTCACTATTTGGGGCATGTCATATCTGTTGAGGGAATCTCAGTTGATCCTTGGAAGATAGAGGCAATTGTAGATTGGCCAACACCAAGAAGTGTTATTGAAGTTCGTAGTTTCATGGGACTTGCAGGATACTATAGGAAGTATGTGGAAGGGTTTTCCAGCATTGCAGAACCTATTACTTCTCTTCAGAAGAAGGGAAAGAAATATGAGTGGAGTGAGAAGTGCGAGGAAGCATTTCAAATTCTTAAACAAAAGTTGACATCAGTACTAGTTTTGACTATACCAGATCCTAATGGGCAGTTCATAGTGATTATGGATGCTTCAGGTGAAGGTGTAGGAGTTGTGTTGATGCAAGAAAGGAAGGTGGTTGCATATGAGTCCAAGAAACTGAAATAGTATGAGTTGAATTATGTGCCACATGATCTTGAGCTTACAACTATTGTTCATGCATTGTAAATGTGGAGAAATTATCTCCTAGGGAAGCCATTTGATCTTAAGATAGATCATTTAGGACTTAATTACATCTTCACACAACCAAACCTCAATGCAAGACAAAGGAGGTGGCTTGAGTTCCTAAGTGAGTATGAATTTGGTATTGAGTATATCAAGGGTAAGGAAAATAGATTTGTTGATGCTCTTAGCAAAAGAAGACATCGCTCTGCTATGTTGACCACAAGGTCAAATTTGAGATAAGTGTTGCAGTATCTTCTAGGAGATGAGCATTATGACAGGGTCAAGAAAGCCTTAGAGGTAGATCCTTTAGATCATAGATTTGATGGATATGTGATGGAGTATGATGGTATTGTGAGATATCAAGGAAGTATGTATATCCCTGAGGGTGGAGACTTGAGGAAGTTGATTCTTGAGGAAGTACATGATGCACCTTATTCGGGGCATCCAAGAGTTACAAAGATGGTAGCAGAGTTGAAGGCTTTGTATTTTGGCCTAAGCTCAAGAAAGATGTTATGAAGTATGTGGCTAGATGTTTGGAATGCCAACGGGTCAAGGCTGAGCATGTGCATCCAACATGAATTTTGTATCCCCATGATATACCTGAGTATAAGTGGCAAGCAATCAATATGGATTTCATCCAAGGATTACCTTTGAGCAGGAATAGGCATGATACCATCTTAGTAGTTGTTGATAAGCTGATGAAGGTTTCACATTTCATACCTGGAAATCTAAAGGATGGATCATTGAATCTTGCAAAGAAATTTGTGCAAGAGATATTCAAATTGCGTGGTGTACCAAAGACCATTATTTTTGATAGGGATACCACGATGACATCTAGGTTCTGGACTACACTGAATGTAGCTTTGGGAACTAAATTAAATTTTAGTTCTGCATATCACCCACAAACTGATGGCCAAACTGAAAGGGTCAATCAGGTTTTTAGGATTTGTTGAGGATGTACTCCATGGATCAGCAGTACAAGTGGGAGGAATATTTGACATTGGTTGAGTTTGCCTACAACAACTCATTTCATACATCTTTGGGTATGGCACCTTTTGAGGCACTTTATGGATGGAAATGTCACACACCCATCAACTGGGACAGGATGAAAGACATGATCATTATTGGTTGAGATATGCTCAAGGAAATGGATGAGAAAATGAAGTTGATCAAGGGTAGGTTGAAGGAAGCAACCGATAGATAGAAGAGCTATGCTGATAGGAATAGGACTTTTAGACAGTTTGCTACAGGAGATAAAGTCTTTTTGAGGGTTAAACCTCATAAGAGCTCTATCTCATTTGGAAAATCATCAAAGTTGGCACCGAGATTTGTGGGACCCTTTGATGTACTAGAAGTTATTAATCCAGTTACTTATAGACTAGCGCAATCACCTGCTCTAGCTCGACTCCATATTGCATTCCATGTTTCTTTGTTGAAACCATATCATCGTGATGCATCTCATATTCTTGATTGGCATTCATTACATGTACAGGATGCAGGGGTGGTGCTAGTGGAGCCCATCCGAATCCTAGATAGGCATAGCATTAAGTTGCGTAACAAAGATAGTACTTAGTACAAGGTCCAGTGGGACCAGTATATTGAGGATAGTGCTACATGGGAGGATTTTGAGACGATTGACCATCATTTTCCTCATTTTCTCTCATAGATTAGTACTTGCTTTATGCGGAGATACTTGATACTCTCATTTTTTATTCACATGTTGTGAACTTTGATAGCGTGGATGCTACTATTATTTGTTTATACTTATGGTTGAGAACTATGCTGTTAGTAACTATTTCATTATGATTGAGATACTATGTTTAACTATTGAGATACTATGTTTACTGATTGAGATAGTATGTATTGTTGATTGTGATGTTATGCTTATTGAATGATTAATAAGATATCGAGACGATGTATCTTCCAAGAGGGGAAGGATGTCACGTAGAGATTTGTATTGATTGTAAAAATGCAATTATTAATCATGATATTGTTATTTAAATTGAAGTTAAATGATTATTTAAATTAAAGTTAAATTGAAATGCAATTGCAATGATTTGAAATGCAATTTTATTTAAATTTGGGGTTTGACATTGCTGATGAAAACTCGAGTGCAAGTGAACACAGGAACAGGTGAACATGAATGAAGGCGAGAACAACGATCAGGTAGAGTCATTTTATCCATTAGATGTTTATGAGGATGATGGAATCTCACACACTCACTTAGTTAATATTTTAATATATTTTTGTGATTATTGTGCTTGCAAATTTTAAATTAAGTTTTATTGATTTCTCCAAAATGTGGAAAAATATATGTTGCTTTAAATGACGATTCTATTATTTTATGAGAAAATAGATCTTATTTAAATAACCAAATTATTTAAGTCAATATTTTATCATTGTTTGAAAATAATGATGCTTGTATTTTTAAATTTAATGAAATGGACTTTTTATTTCAGAATTTATTAAAATGTAATAAATATTGTGTTGTAAATTTAATTCTTTTTATTTATTTCTTATTTTAAAATATGGAAAAAAAGATTTAGATGAAGAAATTAAACAAAGATCTAAAAATTGAGTTATTAAAAACAAAATTGGAAAAAAAATCACGTGCAAATGGAAATTGATTTCAAGCAAGCAGTTGAACAGATTGAAGAAAATATCTTCAATCAATTGAAGGCAATCAAATTTGTAACTTGGAGTTTGAAAATTTGATCTGTTTTCTTGTTAACATCTATCAATGCATGGGAAAGAAAGGATCAGTCAGTGAAGAATTTTGAAATTGCATTTGGGTGAAAATCCGTTTTTATTAAAGAGAAGAAAAAAACACAAAATGTGGGGAAATTTTCCAAGAAATTGATTTGGAATTTGTGGAGATAGAGGCTAGAAATTGTTTATTTTATACTATTCTATGATTACCAAGGTGCAGACAACCTCCACATCTTCCACGTGGCCGAGAAGGCTGAATTTTCTGCTTTCCACACACTTGGGAGACTAAGAATAAGCGTTGCCAGAAAGACAAGGCAGTAGGGAGACGACCAAGGAAGATAGGTGCAGGTTTTATCTACTCCCCAACCTCACCATATGCAGCCATAGGGAATTCTCTCATTTCCCACGCATAGGAAGAAGGATAGATTCTTTGGGTGCACGGGGAGAAGGTAGGAGAAGGCTGAGAGAGGGCAGGAGAATGCAGGGAGAAGGCGGGGAAGAGGAAGGTGTGTAGGTGGGAAGACAAGAAAGGAGAAGTAAAGCACGCCAGGGAAGTATTAGGGAGGCGGCAAGAAAGAAAGACAAAGCATGTGGTGAGAAAACAACAGAGGAGATTTATAAAAGAAGAACAAAAATCTGCTTCACTTCAACACACTCAAGCAACAAAGGAATAGCAACAGAAAATTGAGAGAGAGAGAAACCAAATGAATAACCATTTCCAGAATTACCAGGTAGGATTTTTATTTGAAATTATTAAACAAAAAAAAACATTCATATAGGAATTCAAATAGAATAGATAATTTTCTTATTTTGATTTCTTTGAAACTATTAAAAAATATTTATGTTTTCTTCAAATTCTATGTAGATTCTTGAACATCAAACTATGAATTACCAGAAAAACCACATTGAACAAGTTCAAAACAGAAAATTGTAGGAAAACATTGACGGAAAACAATGAAAAATAACTGATTATCCATTTAGGAGAAACTCAAACTTAAATTTTGAAAAGAATTCAAACAGAAAGGATTTTGATAAAATATCCCTTAAATTTTTAACGTGATTTCCAAATAGAAGTTTTAAATTAGAAAATTTAGCAAATAAAACTCAAAACATTCAAAACTGAAACTAAAACGACTTATTTAAATTATGTTCATGAAAAAGTATTTATTATTTTCTCCAAGTATGGAAAACAAAAAATAAATCAATTAAAATTAAAGAAACGATTTACTTGAAAACTAAAGGAAATGGGATTATTTCAGAGAGAAAACAAATTAAATGAGTAAATTGAATGAAAGAACGTGTGCTCATTTATGCTTGTTTTTATATGTATTTAATTTACATACTTGAGATACAACTTTATTTTTATTTTATCCTTGGTTATTTAATTTACTCGATTTAAATATTAATTTAATGTCATTTATGGATTAAAACGATGAAAAGAACAACATTTGAACTGTTTTGTTTGAAACAAGATTTTCGTTTGATAGTTTTTGAAAGATTGTATTTATTTGATTGGAACCATGCATGCTTGATAAATGAATGTGCATGTCATGTGTTTGGGAAAGTTACCTTCTGGGATGGGTGCCGAATATAGGCTATTAGAGAGTGTAGTTTTGCTTTTCCAAAACTCCTTTATTTTTCATGCATGACATTTTACTTGGCCAAGTAACTTAAGGACCATTGAAATAAATGGAATTATTGAACTCTCTACCATATCCTAGTATCAAACTTTCTTGTTTCTTAAATGAATTAGAAAAATGAAAATGCTTGTGGTTTTACTAGTTATACTAGGCACGCACTAGATTCCATCTTGCTTGTCGACTTCTTTTTTCTAAGCGATTCGTGCAGGGTCAGGTATTCTTTGAATGATTTAAGAATTCAGGGGAAGCGTAAGCTTCGAGGTTGAGCAGAAAAAATGCTTGATCCTTGTTCTCGTCTTCATTATGAAGATATTCTATTGGATTGAAGATCAAAGGATGTCATCTTCATTTATGTTATTTTGTATTCTTTAATTATGTATTGAAGAGCTTAAGGCAACTGAATGCCTAAGTCTCAAATTGTAACTTATATTACAACTTCTTTGTATTATTATCAATGTCGTGTATTATGACACGTTTATGTATTTAAACTGGAATTGTATAATGAATCTAATGATCAACTTTAAGTCGTTATTTTCGAATCGATTGATTTTTATGATGTCTAAATGAATGAAGTGTTGACTTTATTTTGAATATAAATAAAATTATTTATAGGTTTGTTGATGTTTGATTTAAAGAGTTTTGCTCTTTACAGGCTCTTTTGTCAAACCAGCGTTTGACAACAACCTGATGTTTAGAAAACTACAGTAAAGCAACATCTCTTTGTTCTTCTAGGCTTAGTAAATTAGCTATAGAATTCCTACATAAAGCAAAGAACGGTTATTTGTAGATGGATAGGAAATACTAGGTCTTGGCCATAGACTAGTTTAAATGATGACTTCCCTAAGGCGGCTTTGATACTAGTCCTATTTTCCCATAAGGAAAATCTCAATTGTGTGTGTCAATCCCTAGGCTTACTCTCTAACAATTTCTTAATGAATTCCAATAATTTCTTATTAGTAGACTCTGATACCCCATTCCCCTGTAATGATACCAAAGAAAATGGTATTCCAAACTTAGTAATGATATATTCACTGAGGAACTTGATCACGACATAAGTGGTGCATTTTTTGCAAGCTTGTGCCTTAGTCCAGTGCGTACAATAATCTATCATAGTCAAAATGAACTTGTGACCTACAGAGGAATTCAAATTAATTACCCCAACAAAATCTTATGCCCATTGGGTGAATGGCCTCACCTAATAGACAGGTTGCAACAACATCACTGGATTGCATTCTCTCGATGTCGATGTTTGACATGTGTGACATGTCCTGACATGTTGGTGGGCATCTTGAAACACATGAGGCCAATAAAATCTTGATCTTAAAATTTGGTGTGCCAAGGTGTTGGCAAAACCATGCCCAGTACCATATCTACCATGAAATTCCATAATGGAATGCTTTGCTTGCTACTGATCCAAACAGCATAAATAGATACCCTTAAAATTCTTTCTGAACAAAACTCCTCCTTTGATCATGTAGTGAGAAATTTTTATTCTCAATGCCTTTTTTGTGTAACATTCATTCCATCAGGACATTTATTATTTAACAATATAAAAATCAGGTCAGCATACCAAGGGTCATTTGTGAATGATTGCACTGTATACTGCTAGCATGTAATATTAGGATCTACATCTGCTATGGTCTTGGAAAGGCCTTGTCCTCACACTAGCTTCATTGGATGTATCTCAAGGTTCAACTCCTATATAATGGCCATCCACTTCCCTCTCATTTCTCCCAATTCGCTCTGCATCAGAAGAGACTTTACAGCAGGGTCAGGAACTATGGCAGTGACCTGACTGTGGATGATATAGTGCCTGAACTTCTTAACAACTCATACTAGTGAAAAAGCCTACTTTTCTAAAGGTGGATACCTGACTTCAACATTCTTGAAAGGAGATCTCATGAAATCAATAGTTCATTCATCTCTCTCACCTTTTCACTATGTCAAGACAGTAGCGTACGAATGATCAGATGCGAAAGAATAAATATAAAAAGGTAGTGAGTAATCATGACTAGTTAGAATAGGCACCTCTGTAATAGACTATTTGATTTGCATGAAGGTGACCTTGGCCTCATTACTCCATTCAATGTTTGTATCCTTCTTCATAATTTCATTCAAGGATTTGACGATCTTTGCAAACCCAGTTATAAATTTCCTTACAAAATTTATCTTCTCGAAGAAAGATCTCCTCTCTTTTTTACTACCTGGCATTATCAACTTGAGAATGGATTCCACTCGATCAAGATCAATTGATATTCCTCTCTCCAATATTATGTGACCCAAGAGATTCCCCTCTAAAACCTTGAATATGCACTTCCTCGGATTGAGAGACATGCCATAACTTTTGCACTTTTGAAGGACCTTTGCCAAATTTGCAGCATGGTGTTCTCTATTCCTTGAAAACATAGTCAAATTATGCATATATATAATAATACACTTACCTAGTAAATCCTTTAATTCCACATCCATCACTTGCTGAAAGGTGCTTCCAGCGTTGATAAGACTAAACAACATTCTCTTGTAGGCAAATGTCCCCCATTTGGTAGTGAAAGTTGTTTTCATTCTATCTTCGTGATTGACCAACACCTAATTGTATCCTGAATACCCATCCAAGAAAGACATCATCTGTGAACCATTTACTATTTGCAAAACCTAATCGAGGGAAGGAAGTGGGTGATTGTCCTTTTCTGAAGCTTTATTCATATTTTTGAAGTCGACACATAATCTAATTTTCCCAATCTTCTTACGAATAGGAACTAGATTAGCAACCCAAGTTGAATGCCTTAATGGAAAAATTATCCTTACCAACAGTAAGTTTTTTACCTCTTTGAGAATCAGAGGTTCAATGACAGCATTGACTGGGCGCTGCTTCTATCAGAATAGTGTTTCTTCAGGTTTCAGCGGGATGGTATGCGTGATCACTGAAGTGTCGAAAATATTCAAGTATTCGTATCCCTAGGATATTGTTGCAATGTCTCTTTTTAGTACTCCCAAGATTTTGTCTCTGATTTCCTTGGGAAAAGTCTTACCGATAAAAATATTCTTCTCTACACCTGAGTCTGCTAAGTTATATGACTCATACTTTCCTCCTTCAGCATCTGCAGGTACTTTCTCACGAGATCGAGCATTAGAATCAAATATTCTCTCCAATGCCACCATTCCCTTAGGAATGCTATTAGAATTTAGGTTCATTATTCCTTTTGCATCAAAATTTTCTAGATCTCTATCTCCCTGATCTCGATCAAATTCATCAATGATTTGACCTTCAAATACATCTAAACTTGCAAGGAAAGTAAGAATATGTTGGTCATTGTCAAAAACTTGGAAATTTCGGATGTTGTCAAAAACAATAGGGATGGACACTAATACCACAGAGAATCTTTTTAGTTTGGAATCCCGCATTGGCTCCAAATTACTCACAACAAAAACTAGTACGTCTGTGATCTGGTTATCTTCTTCTCTAGGAATCAATTTTATTCCAAAAGCATCGAAATCTTCCAATCCTTCTTGGGGTGAGTCGCAGGTGTTTGTTTGCAAGGATTAAATGGCGGCTCACACTGGTTCAACCCGTTAGGCTCAGGAGTCTGCTGCAAATGATGTTGATTGAGTACTTCAATCAAATTTAAAACTTGTGCAAAAATAGTTCCTTGCACCTCACCTTGATCAACACTCCCACAATTGGTCATCTTATCGAGCGATCCCTTGGGGATTGGAAGATTAATAGAGGTAGGTGTGTTGATCATCTTGTGATCTCCTAAAATGTTATGTCCTAATATGAGATGCTAAATAAACTAATTATGCAATAAAAATAAATAACACAAAGAGGACACCTCAACTATTAACCTAAGGAATGATAAACATGAAAGCAAGATGAAATAAATTAAGATTGATTATACCTTCATGCTGCTTCTTCCTTGGTTGGCCCTTGATCTTTGGATGTTTTGTGTGCTCTTTGGATGGAAAGTTAAATCAAATGTGAAAAGTGATATGCAAGATGGGTGAAGACATGGTAATGGTGAGATGCTATATGCTATGGTAAATGCAAGAGAAGCTCAAATGGAGAATTTGCAAGAGTTTTGATAGCAAAAGATTGAAATTTTTTTTATGAGAGAAATGAGGGGGTATTTATAGAAAAATTTGAATTCTCTAAAGAATTCAATGGTTGAGATTAATCCAACAAATCCAAGATGAAGGGCTATGGTGAGTTGAGGACTCACAAGCCCTCACATCTTGACATGTGGAATGTGAGATGGCCTAGGGTGAGATGATGTGGGAGTGAGGTGGAAAAGAGGTACATGAGGTGGAAGAAGGACAAGTACCTTGTAGGTACCTTGGGGGATGAGAATATTCTTTGGAGGAATAAAAGTGAATTAAAAATTCACAATGATTGGAAGAATCTAGTGGATAAGAGAGGGTTTCCAAAAAGGTAGGGATTTGCCACATGTGAATGATGTGACAAGTCTAAAGTTCTAGAAGTCTTGGGCACATGTAAAATGACAATTCAAGTCTTCTAGAACTTGCATGGGGATAGGGTAAACCTTGGAAGGATAAAATGTGAATTAAAAATTCACATGGGCAAGAGAGGAGCCTAGGATGAATAAATGTGAATTAAAAATTCACATGGGAAAGAGAGTCAAGGCCAAGAAAGGCAAGTGGAAAGTTTAACTAAAAAAGGTATGTTAAATGTGGCTAATGACCTTGATTAAGGTTGTGCAAACACAAGATTAGGATAATTAATGAGAGATTAGAAGCAAGTGGGAGATTATGGAGGATGTGACACTAATCTTGATTAAGTGGTGCACATCATAATCATGGATTAATTAATTTAATCTAGATTAAAAGAGGATTATGAAGAATGTGACAAGGAGAGATAAAAAAGGGATTAAAAATTGGTTTTAATCCAAATAGGTCAAATGACTAGTTAAATAAATTGTCTTATTTATTTAATTTAGAGAAGAAAAATTGTAAGCTAAAGTATTTAATTATTCAATTACATACTTTAAGAACTTTAGGCAGAAAATGAAATAATGATTAAATAAATTATTTAATCACTATTAATGAGATAGATGAATAGAGTAGATGATCTTGATCATGTGGAAGTGATCAAATTTAGATGTCTACATTTTTCCCCTCTTCGAAGTACTGTTAGGGTAATAGTGTTTCGAAGAAAAAGAAAATGTAGATGACTCAATAGAAGAAGTAACTGGAAAATGATGCCCCAGCATGGAGAGGAGGACATGAGCTATCTGATTAGTAGGGGAATGGATGAAGATGCCCCAATCCTACAAGGGAATGACTATGGAAGGGAAAATAGATGAATGGGAAGGGTATGCCCCCTCGAGAGGGCGATGGGGGAAAAGAGAAAGGTCTCAGGTGACCTCTCAATAGGAAGAAACATTGGGTATGGTTGGAAAGAGCACAAAAAATTACGCAAGTTTTTCTTTTGAACGAAATCAAACGGACAAATGATTTGCAAATGGCGGCCTTGGGAAGGGAAGGGATTAGTTCGAGGAAAAAAAAAGGTAAATAAGAAGTAAAAAAATACCCTTTAAAAAGGGAGGGAAAAGAGAGGGGTCCTGGACAACCTCTCGATAGGAAGAAACATAGGGTGCAATTGGAAAGAGCACAAAAAATTAAGCAAGTTTTCCTTTTGAATGAAGTCAATTCGACGCATAGTTTGCAAATGGTGGCCCCGGGAAGGGAAAAAAATGGGTCGGAAGCCTCCAGAGGAGCAGATTTGCACCACTGCAGAAGGGCGGATCCACCCCGGCACAAGGAAAATTCACCCTAGGGCTGAGTGGGTCCACGTCAAGGCCGGGTGGATCCACCTCGGCACAGGGCGGATCTGCCCCACCATGGGGCAAGGCGGTTCTGCCATGGCACAGGGCGAATCCGCACTAGGGCCGGGCGGGTCCACCCTGGGGCCGGGCGGATCCGCCCCACCATAGGGTGGGGCCACCATGCGGTTGGGGGTGGAGCCACCGCATGGCCAAGGGAAGATCCACCCCGCGGTTGAGGGCTGATCTGCCCCACCACGGGGCGAGTCTACCCCGCGACCGAGGGTGGGTCCGCCCTATGGCTAAGGGCGGATCCGCCCAGGCATAGGGTGGGAGACTGATGAAGGAGGAAGGGATGGGGGAAATTACCAGAAATGAGAGGATGAAAGAGGATATGAAGATGATGATGTAAAGTGATTAATAAAAAAGGATGATAAGTAATGGGAGATAAAGGTGAGCACAAATAGATTCCAGGATAAATATGATGTTGCCCTAGTCAAGCTACAAGCCAGGTTGGGCGGATGGTTGATGGAGTGTTGTGGATGAGGGAATGATATATCCCAGAACATCACAAGAATAGGGAAGGATACATCCGGATGTGGATGAGGATGAGTTTTGTTGATGGATGAGGATAGGGAAGGGATGAGTGTTGTTGATGAGGGAAGGATACATCCCACGGATGATAATGATGATGATGACGATCGGATGAAGGCTTGTATCAAGGCTAAGAGTGTGATTGGATTATTTTAATGGATGAGGATGGGGGAGACATGCAAGATGATGGAATGAAAAATGAAATGCAATTTTCCATCCTTAGAGCACTGATTTTTTCTATAGCATAAGATACCGAGTGCCAGGGTATGAAGAACTAAGGCGAATTAGTGTCCAATGCATAAAACAAACACAATAGACAAGAAGGATATTCAGACACCCCAAAGTCACAAAGACCTTGGTCAGGCCAGGTATTGGAATAACCACAAGCACAAAAGGATGCCCAGCGTAACACAAGTCCGCGGGGATCTTGGTGGGTACTATACAGGACAACCGAGAAGACAACAACAAAGAAAAGATCAAGATACACCCCTATGTTTACTATTCAAAGCACACCATGATATGATAGATCAAGGTGACCATAACAAGTGATGATAGGGAGCTAAAATGATAAATAAATTGTTAAAAACATCAAAAGATCACAATCAAGTTTATAACGTCCTTTAACACAGGATCAAAGGGATGGATGGGGTTGATGCGGTCTATTAGGAAGGATACATCCTATTGAGACCAAAGATGGAGGATGGATTGGTTGATCGAGATGACACAATATATCTGAAACTGATTGAACCTCATCAGACTAATGACCTTTGTTTGTAAGCACCAACTGGGATAGGGACATTTTTGATGACACGACAAGATGACCGGATGATAGGATAACAAGACAAAAGGCAATGAAAACCCTAAAGGCCTAGGGCTCAAGGGTTGATCAAAGATCAACCTTGCCTACATGAAAGCATCGATCCCTCATAGTTCGATAAAAGACCATGGATAAAAGCGGAAAGAGGACAAGGGTGACCAATGATGGATGGAAAAAGACATGACAGATACGCAACGGGTAGACAAAATGATTTAGCCTTGCCTACGAGAGAGTGCAGGGGTGACATATTTCAATACAAGGCCAAAGATAGATGATGGAGGATGACAAAACAGACAAAAGATAGAGCCTCAGGAGTAGATAAAATGATCAACCTTGCCTATGTGAAAGCGTAGGGGAAATGTAGCTCGACACAAGGCCAAAGATAGATGATGGAGGATGACAAGACAGACAAAAGACAGAGCCCTGGGGTGGATCAAATGATCAAATTTTCCTACATGAAAGCACAGGGGCAACGTAGTTTGACAAGAGATAGACAACAGACAATGGGTAGGGGATGATGAGCTGACCAAGATAAATGGACAAAAGGATAGAGCAGATAGGATGGTTGACATGTTGGATGTGGGTTATGTGAAGCTCAGGGATGGGATTGTGATCTAGATTATTAGAAGATGAAATGGGATGATGAGAGGCTGTATAGATGAATGATGAAGAATAATAGAATAGGAGGAAGATGTAGGAAATAGATAGGAGTGATGATAGTGAGATAGCATGGCATTGGATTGCATGGAGGTATCCTATAGCTAGATACCAATGATGAGGGATTATGAGATGGAAGGAAAATGGATGAATTGATAAAGATGGGGAGATAGAAAGATGCTAGGATAGATGGATAGAAGAATAATGATTTGGAAAGATGACATAGATTACTGGGTAGATAAATGGATGAGGAGATAAGGATGAAAAGATGGAAAAGGACTAGTGGATGGGTAGATAGGAAGATAAGGATGGGGAGATGGATGGATATAAGGATGGGAGGGATGGGGAGATGAAAAGGATTACATGGAGGGATGGATGGACAATGTCTCCAAGGAATCTATCACAAATAAGGAGATGCCCCACTCTAGATGTGTCATGCATGATGAGGAAAGAGGGATAACAAGATGGTTGACATGATGGATGGATGATGAAGGTAGATGGATGTAGATAATAAGTATGGATCAAAAAAGTAGATTGAGAGGATAAGGAAAATGATAGTGGATGGATGAAGGGAATATATGCCAAGAGGTGTCCAAATCATGTATATAGGTTTTCCCCTATCTTTATCAAGATCACAAGGAAGATGGAGGGACTAGGATAAATGGGATAGGATGGAATGGATGCGAAAGATAGGTAGATGTAGGAAATGGAGGAAAGGAATGCGTAAGTGGAAGTTTCCCTCAATCGTGGAAGGAGACTAGATGGGGGATTTTAGCATGATGCTTGTTTGTCAGGTTTTCATCATGGTACTTATCCAAGATGCTTGTTTGCCAAGTTTTCACCATTGGACGAATGATTTTCTCTTTACTATTTTTTTGTATTTTTCTGATTTTTTCTCTTATTTTTTTTTTTTTTAAAATTTTTTTTTGTATTTTTCTAATTTTTTGGACTAGGATTTGGACAAAGAAGGATAAAGACAGGGATATGGGTATGCAGATTTAGAGGATAGTTGATAAGGATATGGATGAGTGACTCAAGCATAAAGTTCCATATGAGGTAATAAGAGCCCATGTGTAAAGTGACCAGTGGATGTTGGTACAACCTTAGTAGGAGAAATGGATTATGCAAGAGGATGAATCAAAGGGATTGGATGGGGGAGATAGGGGGGATAGTGGATGGGGTGTTGGAAAGTGTATGGATGGAATGATGGAGGGGATGTGTGATAGGGGAAGGTGTTCATGACCAACATTGGCACATATGGTGGATGTGAAATGAGAGGAGGGTTGATGGATGGAGGATGTGGTGAGACTGAAGGTGTCGGGATAGTGAATTTTGGGACATAAGGACCCAAAACAAATTTAGGAGATGGAGGATGTGAATTATGAGCTTTGGGAATAGAAAATTTTGATGTCTTCATGGATTTTTCATTTGAAGGCATTGTCTCTTTTTTCTTTGGGATCCACATGGTTTTGATTTTTTCTTTGATGGGCCTTTGTGGCCATTTGGATTGATTTGGATTGTGGATTCAATTTTTCTTTTCATCAACATGTCTTGTGAAGGGGACATGGGGAGCTTTAAATTCATGTGTATGTTTGGATTTATACTCTTTTTTTTTGGCATCCAAAGTGCTTTTAGTAGAAATGGGATGGGTGCAAGGAGATGGAGGTAGGGTTATATGGATTATGTGTAGATGGATAATTTGTAGGTATGTGCCTTTGTTGATCTTGATTAGGAGCTATGAAGGTAGGGATTTTATGTTGTGTACGAGGGAGAGGGGGTGGATGAATGAAAGGATGAATAAGATAAGATGGAGGGGGTGATTTTGGGATATAAGGACTCAAAATAGATTGTGTGGAGTTTGATGGAGGGCTATAAGAACCCATAGTAGATGGAGGATGAGCAATGATGGATGGAGGGACATAAGGACCCAAAATGGATTTAGAGGATGACGGAGGAAGATGGATGGTTTTTTTTAGGTAATATGATCGAGGAGGGGGGATGGGGAAAAATGACTTGGTAGAACAATGGAAATTACCTCTTGTGCCTTTAGAAGAGGGTCATTTAGGATGTACGGACGTTGTACCAACATCTTTAGAGTGCAGGTTTTGGGAGATATATCCAAGACCATGTCTGCCTAGATGTTCTTTGACTTGGATGGGCTCTAAAGTACCTTGCTCATGAAGTCCTAAACCTTTTCATTGATAGTTCATGTTCTTGAGCATATGATCTAAGGTAGGATGCTTATTCTATTGGAAGCATGATGCAAGCATTTTAGTAGGTGGAAGAGGTAGGGTGGTGCATACACATTTTTTTTCTTTTGTAAGAAGGCCACCATGGATAAGTGTAATATGACCAAGGTGATACAAAAGTGGCGTTGGGATGGTAGGACTAGATGGCGATGAAGGATCATGCGATGGAGAGGAGGGGATAGTAGCATTAGGAGGAATGAGTGATAAGGGATGAGGAGAGGGATAAGGGAAGATGATAGGATCTAGATTTTTGGCAGTGGATGATGAGGGATCATGAGATAGAGTGATTAGATCTTGAATGCAAAGGGGGGGATGGAGTGGATGAGCTAGTATGATCTTGAGATGGGGTGGATGGGAAGATAGGGATCATGAGATGGGATGGATGGGGGATTATGATCTTGGGATGTAGTGGATGGGATGGTAGGATATTGATTTGGAGGAGGGGATATGCTTGTATACTTTGGATCAAGCTCTTGGCATGACTCATCTTGTGTGGGATGTATGATTATGGAAGAGTGTTGGAGGGACTCCTCAATTGGGGGAGATAGGAGGATGGAGGATTCATGAAGGTCATGGGATTGAATTTTTTGAATATTAGGATTGGGAGGATGGGATTGGATGTCTTCAATGGATTGGGTGGATCTAGTAGTAGAAGATGGGGATTCAATGGATTCGATGGGTTTGACCGGCTCAACTATTTGGACAATGTCAGGAATGGTGATGGGAGGGATAGGTGTAGGATGGAGGAGGGCCTCATCACTAGTGATATTACATAATAGGGTGGGAGGGCATGGTGTCTCTTATGTCATGAGTCCTTGGGTGACATTTGGAAGGGATATAGGATTAGGTAGAGTGATGGGAATGGATGGAGGATCAGGGATGGATGGAGGATTAGGATTAGGGATTGGTGGTTTAGGATTAGATGTGGGGATGGGATTGGATGGAGGACTAGGAGGAGATGGAGGATTAATATTAGGAATTCATGGATTAGGGTTAGATGAGGGGATGGAGTACTAGGAGGAGATGAAGGATTAGGGTTATGGATTGGAGGATTAGATGAGTGGATGGGTGGATGAGGATTAGATGTAGAACTAGGAGGAGATGGAGGATTATGATTAGATGAGTGGATGTGACTAGATGGAGGACTAGGAGTGGTTGGAGGTGGGTTATGTTTAGATGGAGGATTAAGATATACTATGGTGAAAGGGGGAGTGATGTAGGAGGATGTGGATGTTGGATTATATTGGGAAGATTGGGATGGTGAGTGATAGAAAAAAGATGTATATGAAGGATTAGAATGGGGAGATGTGGAATTAATGTAAGGGTATTGGGATGGGGGATTATGATAGGAAGGTGTGGATGTTGTACTAGAATAAGAAGATTGAGGTGGCGAACCACCATAGGAAGAAATGTATGGTGAGTTGGCATAGAAGGATAGGGATGATGGATTAGGATAAGAGGATTGATATGGTGGATTAGGATAGGAGGAATATTGGGATGGGGGATTGTGATAGGAAGGTGTGGGTGTTGGATTAGGATGGGAAGATTGGGATGTGGGATTAAGGTAGAGGTATTGGGGTTGTTGATGATGATAAGGAGAGGAGGATGTGGATATTGGGTAGGATAGAGGTTGAAAGGGAGGACATGATGAATATATCAATTGTGAGGATGTTTGATATCCTTTGTCAAGGGTAGCATAAGGACCGTTATTAGATGTGGATGAAGGCATGGTGGGATAGTCCAAAGAAGTAGTGGTATTTTGTGAGGCGATTGGAGAGAGCTTGCTAGAAATGATAGCGTCAAGGGGATCTATATAACAATCTTCATGATCAACAAGATTTTCATTATCGTCATCAACATAATTAGGACTCCCCTTGACTACTATTATTGGTTGTGTAAGAGGGGGATAGAGATTCATGATGGATACAGATTAGTAGGAAAGAATAGATGATAGATAGAGAACTAGGATGGATTGGAAGCTCATATGGGGATTGGATGAAAGCTCGAATTGGGATTGAATAAAAGCTTAGATTAGGATGATGAGATTAATGCTCATATTAGAACTGGATTGGATCAAAGGATATGATAGGATAAGTTTGTTATGGATTGGATGATGAATTAGGATTGGTTGATGGAAAGGGTCCTAAACCCAATTCAAAAATCACCCTAGGTGACTTAATACATTGGTTGATTGGATTAAAGGACTGAACCAATGATCATGGCGTTGAATCCACCTTGAGATAGAAGGGGATTGATTTGGGCCAATGATGTTGACTTTCAACACAAATCTGCCTCAGGATAGAAGCAGATTGATTAGGTTCAAGACAATAATTGATATGTAGGATAATGATCAAACTTAACGCCTTGGTCAATTCAAGAGATAACTCCTAAAACAAGGTTTAAGGGATTTTATGTTGAGAGATGATGATTAATGAAAATGAAAGATGTCTTGATGGTTTTTTATATGATACGGGTGTTGTTGAAGTGCTCTTTTTGGAAAATGCAAATTTTTAGGTCACACGGTAAGATGGTAGAATGGGTTTCCCAAATTGTGAAATGATCAATGTGAATGTGATAAATGGACATTTAGAAAGGTTAAATGGAGGCTTAGAATGGTCAAATGGATGTTTGGATTGGTTAAATGAATGTTTAGGATGGTCAAACGGTCAAATGGAGACTCGAGGTGGTTAAACGGAGGCTCAGAATGGTCAAATGGATGAAACTATCCATTCAAGAGGGTGTATTTGCTTTTCTACAGTCAAAATAGTGGATCAGGAGAGCGTATTTGCCCTTCTATAGGAAAACAGTGGATCAGGGGGAAAAATCTGCCCCTCTGTAGGAAAACAGTGGATCAAGAGGGCGTATCCACCTTTTTGTAGGAAAATAGTGGATCAGGAGGGCGTATCCACCCTTCTATAGGAAAAAAGTAGTGGATCAAGGGGGAAAATCTACCCCTCTATAGAAAAATAGTGACTTGGTTTATGGCAAGGACTTGAAATGACTCAATGAGGCTAACTTATCAATATTTACTGGTTTCTCACAGAAAGACACTTCAAACAAGCACAATCCTATGATTAGTGTTAAGGGGTATGGCCAACAAAGGTCTTAATCTAGGATGCAAGTTTTATAAGGAGTCCTCTATGTACTCTCAGTACGTGAGGCACAACCGTGAACACCAGCCCATCACAAGTGTGAGTCGAGAACCCCAACGAGATATAGAAAGGCTCAAACCAACTCTTCACGTCTATCTAAGTTTCACCCTAACTTCGATGTTCCGCTAGACATGACGTGACTGGATTGGGGTACACCTTTGGCTCTCCCCCCTTTTTATACCCCTCTGGTACGCGTGGTTGGGATTGTCTCTTGGAGTGATGAAATCCCCAAGCAGGTCCCTCTAAAAAGAAGGCACTAATCCTTTCCAACTACCCACCCCCCGCACAAAGTGCAAGGGGAAGGTGAAAGAAAACTAATGCCCCCTTAGGGTAACACAAAGAAAAATAGACACACCACACAACAATTATTACTTCCCCCTAATTGTACTAAGTGCATAGATGAAACAACAAGGAAAATTTTTAAAAAATCGAGTAAAATGATGGCCCTACAAACAAATGTTAGTTGTTTTCTCTTTTTTTTTTTTTTCGAATAACCACCAAATGCTGCAAAGTATTAGTAAGAAATCAAATACACCCACAAACAAGCAAAGTTAGGAGGTTAGAACTTCAAAACAACAACAAACTGAGACAAAAACAGAGCTAAAATGCAAGTTTTTTACCTTCCTGAACGTGTTGTTTAGGGCAAATTCGCCCCTTTGCATAAAATTGTTAAAAATGTTGAAACAAGAGGGAAAATCCATCCCTCTTTAGAAAACTATCAAAAATGCTGAAACAAGAGGGAAAATCTGCCTCTCTGCAAAAAAATAGTTAAAGAATGCTGGAACAAGAGGGCAAATCCACCCCTATGTAGAAAACTATTAAAAATGTTGAAACGGGAGGGAAATCTGCCCCTTTGCAGAAAAATAGTTAAAAATGCTGAAAGAAGAGGATAAATCTGCCCCTTTGGAGAAAATAGTTAAAAATGTTGAAACAAGAGAGAAAATCTGCCCCTCTACAAGAAACTGTTAAAACCTCTGAAACAAGAGGGAAAATCCACCCCTCTGTAGAAAAATAGTTAAAAATGGTGAAATAAGAGAGCAAATTTTCCCCTCTGCAAAAAAATATTAAAACGTTGAAATAAGAGGGCAAATCCGCCCCTCTGTAGAAAAATAGTTAAAAATGTTCAAACAAGAGGGCAAATCCGCCCCTCTAGAGCAGACTGAATGGCAAGTCTGCCCCTCTGGAGCAGACCGAATGGCAAGTCCACCCCTCTACAGCGCATGAGAGGGAAAGTCCGCCCCTCTACAACGCATGAGAGGGAAAGTCCGCCCCTCTACAGCGCATGAGAGGGCAAGTCTGCCCCTCTACAGGGAAAATCCGCCCCTTTGCGACCTGAACCTACAAACAACTTAAACAACAGCAAACGTAAAGCAAAGAAACCCATTTGTGGGTCCCACTGGGCGTGCCAGAAATGTGATCCCTTTAAATGTTAAGTCCTATAATGAGATGCTAAATAAATCAATAATGTAATAAAAAGAAATAACACAAAGAAGACACTTCAAAGATTAGCCTAAGAAATGATAAACATGAAAGCAAGATGAAACAAATTAAGATTGATTATACCTTCATGCTGCTTCTTCCTTGGTTGGCCCTTGATCTTTGGATTTTTTGTGTGCTCTTTGGATGGAAAGTTAAATCAAATGTGAAAAGTGATATACAAGATGGGCAAAGACATGATAATGGTGAGATGCTAAATGTTATGGTAAATGCAAGAGAATTTCAAATGGAGAATTTGCAAGAGTTTTGATAGCAAAAGATTGATTATTTTTTTTATGAGAAAAATGAGGGGGTATTTATAGAAAAAAATGAATTCTCTAGAGAATTCAATGGTTGAGATTAATCCAACAAAGCCAAGATGAAGGGCTATGGTGAGTTGAGGACTCACAAGCCCTCACATTTTGACATGTAGAATGTGAGATGGCCTAGGGTGGGATGATGTGGGAGTGAGGTGGAAGAGAGGTACATGAGGTGGAAGAAGGACAAGTACCTTGGGGGATGAGAAGATTCCTTGGATGAATAAAAGTGAATTAAAAATTTACAATGATTGGAAGAATCTAGTGTATAAGAGAGGGTTTCCAATAAGGTAGGGATTTGCCACATGTAAATGATGTGACAAGTCTAAAGTTCTAGAAGTCTTGGGCACATGTAAAATGACAAGTCAAGTCTTCTAGAACTTGCATGGGGATAGGGTAAACCTTGGAAGGATAAAATGTGAATTAAAAATTCACATGGGGAAGAGAGGAGCCTAGGATGAATAAATGTCAATTAAAAATTTACATGGGACAGAGAGTCAAGGCCAAGAAAGACAAGTGGAAAGGTTCACTAAAAAAGGTATGTTAAATGTGGCTAATGACCTTGATTAAGGTTGTGCAAAAATAATATTAGGATAATTAATGAGAGATTAGAAGCAAGTGGGAGATTATGTGGGATGTGACACTAATCTTGATTAAGTGGTGCACATCATAATTGTGGATTAATTAATTTAATCTAGATTAAAAAGAGGATTATGGACAATGTGACAAGGAGAGAGAAAAAAAGGGATTAAAATTTGGTTTTAATCCAAACAAGTAAAATGACTAAATTAAATAAATTGTCTTATTTATTTAATTTAGAGAATAAAAGTTGTAAGGTAAATTATTTAATTATTCAATTACATACTTTAGGAACCTTAGGCAGAAAATGAAATAATGATTAAATAAATTATTTAATCACTATTAATGAAATAGATCAATAGAGTAGACGATTTTGATCATTTGGCAGTGATAAAATTTAGATGTCTACATATCTTTTGATTTTTTTAATGTCATCTTGTGAATCGGACAATAAGACCTGAGTCTAAGTGGCTTGGAGAGGGACTTTGTCCTAGATAGGATTTTTCCTCATTAGAATAGCCGCATTTCTACCCCCAAATGGGAACTAACTTGGAGATGTTCTAAGGTGGGGTTCACAAGTGTCTCCCAACTGACAGACATGATTTATGATATTTATAGGATATTTATACAAGGTTGACACATCAACTCAAAATGACTGTGGTAATGGACCCTACACTAGTTTGGGAGTAACAAACTACATAAATCAACATCATCTCCTAAAACCATCCTATCTTGTTGTAATTTTCTCATTAGAGCTTGGTGATTAACAGTGGTCATATTGCCAATGTGTTCCAAAGTTTGTGAGTGTCCAGGGTTGACCATTGAGAAGGTCAAAATTTCTTCTTCTCTCCTATACACTCCCATCTTCATTTTGAAATATGCTACCTTGTTAGGATAATCATATCTTGTGATCATATGTTTCAATCGAGGTTCACTTTATATCCTAATCTGGGTTGCCACCCCTTTCCATGGGAGCCACATCTATGAGAAATCCAAGGAAAGATAACCCCCAATAATTTTCATCAAGTCCTGACGAAGCAACATGCCATATATTTCAAGGATGTCAGCCACATGAATATCTATATATGTCTAGATCCATGGGTTGGATCCAATGTGCACATGCAAATTCTTTAGTTCACCAACGACATTAACCTCAATTTTATCTAATTGTATCACTTTCTTGTGAGTTTGAATCGGACTTGAACCCAAATTTTTAAAAATGGAGAAGGGCATGACATTACCTAAGGCTCTGGAATCTAAGAGACGGTTTTGTAAATTCTTTCCATAAATTCTTAGACTCAAAATAAATGGGGGTGTCCCTTTCTTACCTCTGTACAGGGTTGCGTTCATATCAGTGGTTGAAGTTTCCTTATTCTTTCCTTTTAACTTATCTGCCTCCTCCAAAGCTTTCAATACAATATCACATTGGGCAAGACACCATTTCAGAATGTCAAAAAATGATAGAGAGGTCCTTTGTTTCTACATTTTTGAAATAGAATTAAATTCTATATCTTTCCTTATCAGAAATCAGGGAACAGAAGAAGAGTTACCTTTTGCTCTATGAATCAGATGAGCCTTTCAGTGGAGGTGGATTGTTGTCAGAATTCTGGTTTAGAGGAAACATAGTGTTAGGGGGATGGATGTAGCAAATGATCCCTTGCTCTGATTCCTCAAAAAATGGCCTCCATTGCTTTGAAAGGCCTGAGCATCATAGGTATCTTCCTCTAGTTTGTTCTCTCCCTACATGGGTAAATGGTATCATTCATCAATGGTCTCAAAATTCATAGCTATGTCCACTAACCCACTACCTTTGTTAGGATTTCCTTGTGGCGGTTGGGAGTCATCTTGTGCTATCTTGAAAACCTTTTCCATTTCAAGTAAATTAACTTCAAAATGTAGAGTAGTGTCATGTAACCTGCACCAATTGGTCATGAGATTCAAATCTATAACATTTGCAGTGTAAGGATTTTCTTCATTGGACTGATAATTGTGGGGAAATACCACATTGTTTGGTCCATTATTCTATTGCCTATTATTGTTTGATCTCTAATTATATCCCATATTCTGGTTCTGATAATTTTGATTAAGGAAGTTTTGACCTTGAAAATTCCTCTTGTTTTGATTGGCATTTTGATTGGAATAATTATTTTGATCGAAAAACCCTCCTTAGTTTTGATATCCCTGATTTCGGTAACCTTGATTCCGGTTTCCCTGATTTTGATTTTGGATTTGGGAGGGGTTTAATTTAAGTTGAGCCATTTCATTAGTCACCTGAGATAAATTTTTCTTCAAAGTTTCTACCTCTGAAGTCAATTGGGTGGTACACTCACTTTCTGCAGAATTTACAGCTGGTGAGTGAGTTGCAAGATTGGATCCTTCACTGAAGTTATGTGAGTTCTGAGCCTATTGGGATGGATCTAGAATCACCCCATTAAGCCATGGTTGTGGGGAAGACATCTGTAATTTAGCTAAAGGTCCATAAGAAGAGTGGGAAATCCCTGGGACTGTATTAAACAATGGATTTGGATTAGGCATCTGAGGGTATCCCAAGGGAGGAAAAAATCCTCTGAGGCTTCTTGATTGTGAACTTATATGTTGTTGAAATTTAATGGCAAGGTGATACACCTTGGACAATGGATTGATATCTTCCGGAAGATAGGTTCTCTACAAAAATAAACCAATCAGCGGATCTATGGCCTTTAGGTAGGATCTGATGGTGATATTTTTAGCCACTAGATAGGGATTTTGCAATCGTCTATACATCCTTTGGAAACAAGTATTAAAGAGGGGCAACGACTCATCTGGTTCCTTCCTAATCATATCAAATTGGTGATATAAAATAGCAGGATCTACATAGACCCGAAATTTATTAATAAACGTGTCTTCTAAGTTTTTCCAACTCAAGATGGATCCGGTGGGCAAGTTTAAATACCAATTATAGGCCATATCCCCTAATGAATAGGGAAACAACCTGCATGTGACATTGTGGTGGGTTATCTAAGCCCATGTGCAAGCATCCTTAAATGCCTGTATGTTCTCTTCAAAAGTTTTTGATTCACCATGGGAGTACCTATGACAAACATTCTTGGGGTTCTTAGGAATTTCATGAATGCCACCAAGAATGGTTCCCAATGGTGAAGGATTATTTGCAAAGAACGCCATGGGTGGAAGTGGATTTGGTTGTGCCAGTTATGGTATTGGTGGAAATCTAGGTGGAGTGGGTGGTGGTGTTAAATACCTACATGTTCTAGGCCTAGTAGGCATTCAGAGTTCAAGAAATGGGTCAGGGTTTACAGCAGATTTTAGAACTCTTTCAAACCTTTGTGGTGAAAATGACCCGATTCGTTCCAGTTTGTTCCTTTGGGCCCTCCTTCTAGTGCCATTTTTGTTGATGGTCAAAGTAACACAACAATGTTAAAATAGAATATTGCTACTTTATTTCTCCTAAAAAAAGATAAATAACCTAAAGCTACCTATCTTCCAAGGTCTATGTAGTTGGTTCTCAACTGTGTTGACATTATTCAGTGGCCTATGCAACTGTAATATTCAAGGGGCCTACTGGTAAAGGGTAAAAAATGAATAGTATCAACAAATTTAATGTTTGGGGTATAAATAAACACAAAAAGGTAGAACAAAGTGTAGGACAACAAAACATAAATGTATATTTCCTTTAATTTAGACATATAAACTTCATAATGAACATTTCTTTCAAACAACTAAAACCATAGAATGATACAATCCACATAATACTCTACACCTTTGTACTCATTCATAGTGAAAATTCAAGACATAAAATCATTCATCATCACCAAAATTCAAAATTAAACAAGAATGCATCACTATCTCATTACTAAAATTCATAGATCAACAAACATCAAGAAATCCCATTCATAGATAGCTCAATGAAATAGTCTCAGAATCAAAATCTATTTATTTTCATCAAATAAAATAAATTTATGCATAACATTCATTGACATACGAATGACTATTGTTCACCAACATTACCATTAAAACTCATTCTAGAAATAACATAAACTATATTGAAACTTGTAGAAACGTCTAAGTATCTTTGCATAAAAACTATAAAAATTTTAAAATTGTAAAATTATCCTAGATCTCTCATTTAGGTAGGTAATCTTGACTTCAATTATCTAACCTTTAAAAAGAGGAGAGAATTTCTATATATAGACAAGTTTAAAACTAATTCCCCTCATCAAAATTGAGATCCACAATCTGAAGTTTCATATCCACAATTGTAGGGACGCTTAGATAACTCTAGTATTTTCTCTATTGTAATTGTTGAACTTGAATAGATACGCCAGCTGCTCCTTGAACCAAAATCAAGACTCCAAGTCTTCATCTAGACCACTACCCACCACCATAAATAGTTCCTAACTAACAATTTTGATCCCCAGTCGTCCCTTTACTCAAAAATTTTTCCAAAAAGATACTATTGTCCACCAACTAATTAAAATAATTCATTTCATTTATCACCTTCATGTTGGGTCTCAAGGTACTCATCATAATTGGGAAAGATTTGTTTTAGTGTCTCATCGTCTGGCCCATCAACCCAATCAACTTGAAATTCAGATTTATTAAATGTCCTTTCAACTGTATCAACAGTTACTTTCATTTGACCAACATCCTTGGCTGCCCACCACAAGTCACATCTAAGTTACAACAATCTATCCATGAGTGGAGACTCATCAGTATCTCCCTCTGTTAACATTCCATCCAGTCATTCCTCCCATGCATCTTTGATGTCTCCCAACGATTCAAGCCTATGATCTCGAGGTAAAGCTTTATTAATGAACCTTGAGACAATTTCTTCAAATATACCTTTATGTTAAAATATCTCATTAACACTCCTGAGCATGATTATCCTATGTTCAATAAGAGTTTGTGACTTAAAATCAGAGATATGAATAGACTTTGTAATAAATTGGGAGTCCTCTTCCCCCAAAATCTAGGACTAAACCAACTTCTTGTCAGAAATTTTATCAATTGCCCTAAGCTTTCCCAGATATTCTCTAAGTTTCTCCTTTTATTCCCACCATTTCTTCATAGATTCTTCTATGGATTTGACTAATTTAAGCCCCCTGACACAATTCTTAAAAGCTTTATCTATAAACTTATCCATATTGGCTCTAAAGACATTAAACCAATTATCAAGCCATGTGGCTTTCTTTTTCATCTCAGTCAAATTATCTACCTATTTTCTGCTCATTAAAATGGGGACATCTGATGAAGTGGGCTGCTTAGAATTAGATGAAATTAACTCCTTCAAGAAATATTTCATTTTATTCACTTGAGCCTTAAGCTCATCCTTAGCCTACTTATCTTTAATTATCCTAGACTTAGTAGTAGTGGCAACAATATCAATTAAATTTATTTGTTGATTTATGGTGTGCTTCCCCAGATTAGCAGTACTTATCTGATAATCTTCTAGTTGCAACTCTCTACCATCCTTATTAGCAATTGGGGTAGCAATCTCAGCTACCAAATGTCCTTCATCAGTAAGCTTGGTTGAATGTACTTCCTAGGCCCTCTTCTTTTCCTTCACTTTCTCAATTTCCACCCTCATATCAACCTTCAATACTGGTTGGGCCTCTACTTGTTGCCTCTTCTCTAGATTCAATTTCATCCAAGTGGGTGCAGCTAGCTGAGTGGCCACTTGTTAAACACTCAAAGGTGTGGAGGAAATTGTGCCAACAGTTTGCTGAGAAGCAACTTTCTAAAGTTCTCGTTCTTTTTGCAATCTTTGTTGCTCTTTCCTCTCATTCCCAACTTTTATTTTTTCTATCTTCTTGAGATCTTCCTCCCGTTTGGCAACCTCCTCTTCATATTTTAGCCTCTGCTACTCTTAATTTTTAGCTTAGAGCTCTTCTTCTGCAGCCTTTTCTTGTACAATTTTTCTTTCCATTTCCAAGGCCTTATCTTTTGCCTTTGTTCATGCATCACCTTATGTCCTTTCCAATTCTTCCTTTTGTTTCTGAGCTAATTGCTAAACATCCAATTTCTGCGCACTCTCCATCAACTCATCCTTTTCTTATTTTGTTAAAACATCATTAAGTTCCAAATATTGGTTGTGCAAACTCCTAGGTTCAATTTTCGCTTCTTCTTCACCTACGTCTTCTTCCACCTTCCTCAAATATTCTTCCCATTTGGGTGCTTCTATCTCTTGGGATGGGGTTCTTTCTAAATCCGATGAGACATCTTGAATATTTACTTCGGCATGTCCCTCCTCTCCAATAATTGGTAGTCCCAAAGTTGATGGCATGATAGGATCACTTCCCCCAGCTTGTGGGGGAACAATAACCTATTTTTCTGCAGAACTCTCTTCACCCAGGTGAACAACAACCAAAGGTAATACACCAAAACCTAAAGTAACAACTACAGCAGCCTCCTCATAAGTAACCTTTTCTTTCCAAAAAGCATCATCTATTTGTTGTAATGTAACATCTTCTTTTATTTGTGGAGGCTCTTCAGTGGCTTCTTCTATCATTACAACACCTTTCTTCAATCTCTTATATTGTTTGGTCTCTGTAGAGCAAGAAGGTTCGCCGCTCGGACCTCTTTTCTTTGTCACCACAACCCTTGGTTGTTTCAAAAAAAATTTAAGCCACCTTAGGCTCTTGTTTAATACCACTCATTATATTTTTGTAATCTTAGTCACTTCCTTCTCTGCCCAATTGATGGGTGGCAAGGCTTGTGTATCCACTTGATCAATATCATACCGGGGATCAAGATTGATCCCATCATCTGTAGTGTTATTAGGAATATCAGTTTTAACCTCAAAATCACTCATCTAAAAAATTGTCAACCTCTCGTAACCTCTTTTCCTCACCTCAAACTGATCCTGAAAGTTATCCCAAAAATCCTCAAGAAGAGGAACATGATGAGTAAAGTGAGAAGGATAAAGTGGATGCATCTTTCTCTTTGGGTCAAAATTATTTCTAGAAGTGTGTTGCTGAAAATTTAAAGTTTGAAACTCCTTCGTAGCTGATTTATCCATTATTGTAGAAGAACAAGAATAGAATCCCAATTCCAATGGAAAAGAATGTGTATTGGTCCTATGTTGTGAAGAGAAAACATCATTTACCTCAACAACTTGAATAGAAAATTCCATTAAAACCCACCTATTTCCACAACATCTTGGCAACTTAAACAGATGGCCATCAAAACCAAATAATATGAAATATGTAGATTTGGGGTATTGGATGAACCAATATCCCCATTCCTAAATAAATGCAATGGCTTCCCAAGACAATCTAAAACCTACGTCCCCTATGAGCCGATTTATAATGACATACAAAAAAGCATCATTTACTCTTTTAAAGTGATTTTCTGACTCCTTAATCTCCAATTGGTCATAGTGTTCTCAGACTTTCTTTTGATTTGGGCCTTCTTCCATTGACCCTACAGTACTCAACCCAGGAAACCTTACAATCCTTGTTGCACAATAAATAACATAAGAAGACATGTAAAATGTCTTGGTCTATGTTACCTGGAGGAGTTGGTTATGAATTTTGTCTGAGATGATTTTCCCCCAATCCAAATACTACTTTCTCTCTAGGATCAATTGAATAAAAGGAAATATCCATTGCCCAAAAGTGTGAGATTTTGACTTTCCGAATTCTTTGGCCAACAGTGTGATAATATTTCCTACATCTTGGGAGAAATATGACCTCTTAGCATTGGGTGGCAACTTCTTTACTGACTTCTTCTCCTTCTTCAGCCACCATTTTTTTATGAGTTGTTTGTTTCCTTCCACATCTTTATTCCACAGCTCAAGTTCTTGTTTCTCAATCATCATCTTTACATTAGGATAAGGAGGGAGGTCAAACACAAGTCTGATCATGGCTGGAGTCAAATCTATAATAACATTTCCCTCAACATCAATGCATTGTCTTTGAGTGGGGTTATATTCATGTCCAGTTGTTAAGTTAAACTCAGGAAATTGTACTACAACAGGAAAGGAAGCCACATAATCCAGTCTTGACTTTGCAATTCTTTTTTCTCTTGGGACAACATCCTCAAAAAATTTATCTCTAACAAACTTCTCTAAATCCAGATATCCCGCCAAGGTATCGGTAATGTTCACAAATTGAGAGTTGAACTTGGATGGAACTGGATTCTCTTGATACTTATATTTCATTGTGTAGGGTAGTTGTTCTAGTTTTAGTTTCTTGCCCTGATCCTCTTCGATGCTACTTTAGATGTTTCCTCAACAGACAATCCCTCAGTATATATCTCCTCCTCTGACTCAGACATTGGTTAAATATCATGCACTACTAACACTTATTAGATGCAGAAAGAAACATATTCATAACATCATAATGTAGGATTTCATAATAAATCGACATTAATCCAAAAAGAATTCAATTCATTATGTTAGTTTGATCATTTCGGGCTTTAGGCTTAAACAGTGCCAAGAACTTAACCAATTTTATGCATAAACTGAGTTTTGTTGGGGTCGGGACCGGGTTGTGGAAAAACACTAGACCCATATTGGAAAATGATTTGAGTTATGGACCTATAGTCTGATTTCACTCCATGGTCAGGAGTGGAGATTGATTCATCATTTGGAACTAGACCGATGTTTAAGAAAAGGTTCAATATCATCTCAGAGCCCCATCATGCAGTGTTCAAGAATCAGGATCGGGTTTCAGTCTTGGTTCGACACTTAGACAATTGGTAGTGAATAAGTCAAGTATCAACCCATGGTCTAATCCTGCAATGTGAACGGGAGTCAAGCTCAGGTCATGGCCAAGCACCAAACCTATCCCAAATGAAAAGTGTAAGTTCACTCCCAAGTTCCAAACTTGACATGATATCGGGTGTCGGCACTTGGGTATGCGACATAAAAAGTCTCAAAAGGCATGATGGGGACTTATCCATTTTAAGTCTTGAACCTGATCACAAAATGAGACTTTGGGATCAGGGTGTTGTCAAAAATATTAAGTGGTGAACTTAAATGTTTAGTGTCAAAATAACTCCCGACCTTGATTATAAAGTTGGAGTCGAGCTTGGGGTGTCGAAGAATCAGTTAGTCATCAGATTTTAAATCAAAGTTAAGGGGTTGGTCCAATCCCCGATCCTGATATTAATGCAGGGATCAGGCAAGTGAAAGAACCGATGTCAACGAGTAAACAAACCTAAGTGTCTTCTTAATTCCTAACCCCGCAATGTCAATGTAGGGATTGGGATGATGATGGATCACTGAAGTGATATTAAATATAACAATTCTTAATAATATGTCATCAAGATTGGATCATGGACTAGACTTTTTTCTCAAATGGTCGGTAATTTGAAACTGATAATTTAAAGTATGGTGACCGAATATAGAGGAAAACCCTAGGAAACTAGGACAAAGTGAGATGGACAATCTCGCAACCAAAAAAACAAGACAACACCAGAAAATAAAATAACACAGAATGAACCCAACTTGGATTCAAATACAAAATGAAATGCACCAAAAGGTGCAAATGAAAACATAGATAAGTAAAGACGAAACTGAACAAAGAAAAAAAACATGAGAAAGAAACAAGAAAACAGGATGAACAAGTAAACAAAAATGAAAGAAACAAAAAAGGGGACAGAAAGAAACAAGAAAACCTACCTTCAAATGCACCCAAGAATTTTGGTAGCAAGTTGATGAATTGCGATGAAATCTTGAACCCTAGCTCCTCTTTGCTCTAGTTCTTGTTCAAACTCCTGAAAGAAGAATGGGTGAAAATCGAGAAATGGCTAGGTTTAAAGCCTATTCATGCATGTGAGTAGATATGGAAATAATGGTAGGTTGGTTGCATCTCGAGATTCATTTAGATTCATAGCTACCAGGTGCAGTAAAGTAGGCAAGTGGAGATCGAGGTCGGGGCATGGAATGGGATCAAACCCTCAGTAGGTGCAAGGTTCAATTGAAATTGCACGAGCCAATCTTGACGAACAAACAAAACAACATGGAGGGCATGATTGGGACTCTGGAAGGAACCATAACTTTAAAGAGTCCCAAGTTCAGTCAGCACCCAAAGTCTAATCCTGCAAGAACAAAACAAAAACCAAGAAGAGTTCAGACCCCGAGATCATGTAAGGAATGGGAACAAGAACTTTGGAAAAGTTTTTGGTTCCATTTCCAACCCAATACCCAACTCCGACAAAGACTAATGGTTAAGACAAAAGAAACCAGGACCGGGACATTGGAAGGAACTAGAACCCAGTGAAAGTATCAAGTGCCAGTGCCGACCCATGACCTAGGCCCACAAGAACAAAAAACAAAAAAAACAAGGAAAAAAGATGGGGTCGGGACCGGGACATGAACAAGGCTTGGTTTTGTGAAAAGGAACAAGTGTATGTTATTTCCTGAGACCCGAACCCAAAGAACAAAAGAAACCAAGTCATAGGAAGAAAGGAAAACTCCTAAGACCCAAACAAAAGACCAAGGACAAAACCAAGAAACGAAAAGGGGGACCCATTTTGACCAAAACAAAAATGGGGTGGTTATGCAAGGCATAACAATACTACCAGCAAAGAGACTATCAACAAAACCACAGAATAAGAATGTTCACCTTAGTAAAATATGGAGTCTCCCACACAATATGCCACACACAGAATAATAGTAGGATACAAAGTTAAACTCTGTCAGAGATACATCTCTACTCATAGCAAAAGATGTCTCAATATCCAAGATATAGATTTCTGAATGAGTCAAGAAAACATGGTTAAGAGATTAGAGTCATATAATATCTTGCGATGAATTCCAAACTCAAATACCAACACACTAATACATCACAAAATAGTATTACCGACAAAGAACAGCTTCTAGTAAACCAAACAAACTTACCATATAGTTATCACCCTATTGACATCAATGACAACATTGGAACAACCAACAAAACCATCCATACTTCATGCTCATATTGCAAATCTTCCAACATAGAATTCTCTAATCCGATATATTTAGTGAGTTTCTATAGGTGTGCCAGGATATGATGATATAACACTCCAGGAAAAGGTTGAAGAGATATTATGAATGAACTACAATGCTTGCATCTTGATCCACATGGTGTTTTTGGTTTCTCTCCAGTGGTGCAAAGTTGAACAAGTTGGTAGTTTTGGTGTTGTCAATGCTTGGGCAGACATGATTTTTTCCTTCATCTATGGTTCATCCTAATTAATTAATATTGCCTTGGAGGATGTGTTGATATTTTTTTTGGTCTTGTGATTATGTGTGTTGATCCGCAACTATTTTTATTTTTACATTGTATATGTTTGGAGCTGACCTATGTGATAATATATGTTTCATCTAAAAGGTCATCTTGGAGCCACTCAAAATTGGAGTTTTGTGTTGTTTCATAAGGTATTTATAGAAGATAAAAATCATTTTTGATTGTGTTTTTGAATGAAGAATTGAGATTGAACATTATATTGAATATGAAGTGTGTAAAGTCAGTGTGAAGGATTAATTATGTGGAAAAGGGACTGCAACATCAACATATGTTGGATGCTTCTTTATAGTAGTTCATATTCATAGTTCTCAATATAATTTTCATGTATCCTCCTTTCAGATAGTGTGCCTCATCAAGTCCTTGTATCGTTCCCTAAGGTTATACACCTTAGCGTGTAAGTCCATAGGTAGTGATCCTTAAACAATAATGTAATCTTTGTAAGCAATGAGCTTCATATATTGTGAGTTAACTCTCACCATGGTTTTTCCCTCATTGGGTTTTCCACATAAAAATATTGGTGTCCTTGTGTGGTGCATGTTATTTTTTCTACTCTTTTTTAAGTTTATGTGATGTGTTGTTTGATCTACAAATGGGAACGGTTAATTTTTAATATATGTTTATTCAACCCCCTCTTAGAACTACAGTGTGTTCAACACTTTCCCTAAATATTAAATAATTATCATATGTATCCCACACATAAAATAATTAACCCAATGTTACAATATACAAGTTTACAAGTGGCCCAGATAATTACCTAATGTGGCTAACCACATCTCCTAGATGTACCACAACTAAATAATTATTTAATATTAAAATATATCAATATTATGCAATGGTCTATAATACCAAATCCTAAAATTCTATCACTTTTGTATACATTACATAAGTGTCTATCAATTAAATACATCATCATAGGCATACATGAAACCACATGAATCTAAAACATTCTCTCATGCCCCATTAAGACACTTGCAATAAAACCAAAGTGACCACAATCTCAAGAAAGAACTCCTCTCATCCTCCACCTATTGAATAAAAGGAACAATCTAAGGTTAAGATGCACCAATCCAAAGAACACGAGCATAAAATTCAAGTGATAACAAAGGCTCCAAGATGTTGTCAAAGGTAAAAACACACATGACTGGAAATAGAATCCATAACATATGGTAATAAATCCAACCATCCATACCTTGTAGGTATCAACAAAATCAGTAAACCCATGCAAACAATTTATGCAGCCCATAAACTGTAATCATAAGCTCCTTGTACAAAAACTATCAATGAAGAACATACATATCCAAGAACTCCCACTACATGGATAATGTACAATCTGAAAATAAAACAAGGAATATCAAGTATACCAATCAACACTCATACCAAGGAGTGGAAAATGATCAGATAAATATAATACCAAGAACAATCACAATGATTCATACATGCAACACTAATGGTTGCATACACTCACAACATGTCACCATAACTCTCCCAAACCATATGAACATGAAACTCCAAGAAGTGTCCATAGAACAAAGAGAGAAATATTGTAAAATATATCATGTCATTTTACCAACATCTCAAAGTGTTATACTATGTCAGGAATAATATACTTATAACCCTAAATGAAAAGCCTCAAAAACACCCAACCAATCAGTCTCATAGATCAAATAAAATATATGTATCATTTAATATTAACATGGATGTAAGCCTCTCTAACCAAGGAAGATAAAACTCAAAATACCTATTCCAAAAATCAAGAAATCAACCCAATAATATCTCCTAAAATACCTCATAAATGGATGATAACATAAATAAACTCATATGCACAAAGAGATAAGCGTGATAAACATCCCTCAAATAAACCCTCTAGAAGAAACTATCCATAACTTAAGATCCATATCCATGAGAATAAAAATCATAAAATATAATACATCTAAAAATAGGATGGGAAATACCTATTAGAAGATAAATCGCAAAGAAGAATAATAGTGGGGAATGAGAATGCTCCTCCAGGATAACTAGGTCATCATGACTCACTTCAAGAACAATCTCTTCTATAGGTCCATCATGAACTCACATCTATATCTAGACAAAGGCTCCTCTGACTTATTGTTGAAACCTCCAAAGAGTAATAGTCTCAAGAAAATATCTCTGATCACAAGAGAAATCTAGCTTCACCCAAGTCTCCAAGTATCCATGAGCACCTATAATTGATCACCCCATGCTAACCTCCAAATGTAACACAACACTCTCATGAAGTTCCCAAGAAAATGACCAATGTACTCAAATACCAAGAGAGCCAACAAGACCGATGTAAAAGCTCTAAATATAGAATCAATAACCCAAACATAACATCATGATATAACATCTCCTAGGAGATAACATGCACTAGTGCACACATCCTAGTATCAAGAGAAACCTTATCCTATAAATACTCAAACTAGTATTTAGAGTATAACAAGACACAATACCAACACACTCTAAACCAAGAATCAATATCTCCAATCACATGAATATAACAATATCCTAATAGTGAACCTACAAATGTGAAATAAATCTTCTACAAAAATAGGATTTGAGAGGTCCTCCAAGACATCAACAAACATTGAAGAAGATCATCCATCACCAAATAATGAATCTATATCACTTCCAATAACTCCCATTGAACTATAATACTAAGCTAAATATTTTATCATGACAACCATCTCCTAAATTAAGATCACCCATGGTCCACACACACTCAACTAAAATCCATTAAACTCTAGAGAATAAGTAAAACAAAGATCTCCAAGACAAGAAGATACAAATTCTATCAAAATATAAGGAATTAATCCTATACTGCCAAATCATCACTAACAAAAGCTCTCATTGAAATGTGTAACCAATGAAATTTAACCAGGCTATCATGTCATCATGATAAAACTACATGCTATAAGTCCCAATCACTAACTATCTAGGCACTCTAATTATCCATCCTCTCATCCCAATCCAACACATACCAATGCACAAATGACCAAAAATAAGGCCAACTAATGAAATATGCATCAACATGAAATCAATATCATGGATATAGATAGTCCACATCTATAGATATAGATAACCTACAATAGTGCACAACTCGTAGATCCTAAACATTGAAGTATGAAAAGTCATCATCATATTAGTAAGTTGAAAATTAAGATATCAAAGAAGATAGTCCTATAGACCTCAAGAATCAAACCCCAAACCACTCACATATCTAATTTTCCAAAAATTCCATAAATGAGTAACCATAGTCAAGGAACCAAACAAGCATCTAAGAGATAAAAACAACCTCCTAAAACTTAACCACACCACCACCAAACAACCACAAACTTGATTATGTCATGCCAATTCTCAAATGTATTTGCATATCCATGATACCATAATCATCACCAAAATTGTACCTACACTCAACTCTCACCAAAAAGAGACTCCAAGTCTCCACACATGTCATTCAAGGAAACATCTGCTAACAAAAATCAACAAAAGCAACTCTATATCTCCAAAACTCAAAAATCTCCCCCCCTTACTTCAGCTCTCCCCTCTTGAACATTTCTTTCCCTATGTTTTTCAGACTTCTCTCTCCCTCTTTGACATCAATGAAAAAGGGAAACACCTTCACACTTCATTTTAGGCAAAAAACTATCCAAAGATACTACTACCTACTCTCCCTGAGAAGTAACCTTCATCAATCTAGGATAAATAACATACCTTGAAATGCTCCCCTAGACAGATGCACAATCTTATGCATCTATTTGAAAGGAGGGGCAATAAACTCTAGCTTATGTCTGAGATACTCAAATGTATCTTTTGGAAGATCCTTTGTGAAAATGTCTACTATTTGATCCTTTGTAGGCACATACTCCAACTTCACTTTTTTTTCAACAACTTTCTCTCTTAGAAAGTGATACTAGGTAGAGATATGCTTTGTTCTTGAATGCATTATAGGATTTTTTAAAATTTTGATAATGCTTTTATCATCACACAAGATAGAAATAGGTTCATCATATGATATTTTGATATCCTTTGATTATTTCTTCTTCCATAGCACCTACATACAACAAGATTTTGCAACAATATATCCTACCTTTACAATAGATGATGATATTGAATCCTAATTTTTAATTATCCAAGAAACTAGCCTATTTCCAAGGAAGAAAGCACCTTGACTTGTACTTTTTTTCATCCACACAACTTGCCCAATCTACGTTTGTATAAGCACTCAAAGAGAAGTTAGTATCCTTAGAATACCATAGACCATAGTCTGAAGTGCCCTTCAAATATTTGAATATCCTTTTGACTATTACGACATGTGACTCTCTAGGATATTATTGAAATCTTTCCACAAGATATATTGCATGCATAATATTAGGTCTAGTTGTAGTTAGATATAGTAATCCACCAATCATGGATCTATACTTAGTCTGATTTTTCTTAGGAGTTTCATCATTTTTGCTAATTTACAACTAGTAACCATGGAAGTACATACTAGTTTAGAATCCTCCATCCCAAACTTCTTTAACATTTCCTTTACATATTTTGATTATGAAATGAATATACATTTTTCTAATTGACTAATTTGTAGCCCAAGGAAGAAAGTCATCTCCCCAAGTATTGACATTTTAAACTCGTTTTGAATCTCCTCTAAAAAAAAATTACACATGGTCTCATTTCCTCAAAAATATTATATCATCAACATATACAACCATAATCAGGATTTGATCTTCCTCAATTTTGAATAAAGGTTACTATCTACAATACCCTTTTGGAGTCCTTGTTGCAGTAACTATCTGTCCAAACTTGCATACCGAGCTCTAGGAGATTGTTTCAGCCCATATAATGCCTTCTTCAACCCGCATACCATATCAGGATCTTATGATAACTGAAAAACCTTATGATTTTTCAATGTACACTTCTTCTAACTCACCATTTAAAAATGAAGACTTTACATCCATCTAATATACCTTGAAGTCTTTATGTGCTACAAAAGCCAAAAACATCCTAATAGCCTCCATCCTTGCTAATAGACCAAAGGTATCTTCAAAATATATTCCCTCCATTTGTGAGTAGGCTTTACACACAAGCCTAGAATTATTTTTGATAACTTCTCCATTCTCTTTCAACTTGTTCCTAAAGACCCATTTAGTTCCTATCACATTCTTTTGTGCTAGTCTTCGGACCAATTCCCATTTATGATTCTTCTCAATTTTCCTTAGTTCTTCTTCCATAGCATTGATCCAATTTTTATCCCTCCATGCTTCAGTAACTATTTTAGATTCTTTTTAAGAGAGTAAAAAAAAATTGACCTGTTCCTTTGTCATAGCATCATTTCTTCTTGTAGCACACCTTTTCTCTTGTCTCCAATTATTTGATCTTCAAAATGATTTCTATGCACATACTTAAGAGTCTTAGGGTTCTTTTTCGAAGCTTCTTCCTCTTCCACTAGCATCTCTTTTTATTTTCTTCTTATTTTTGTTCTTCCCTGCAAAGGGGTTCATCAGATTCATATCCTTCTATAAAAACTAAGCTCTGATGTGATTCTTCATCCACTTTAATACTTGCACTTTCAATTATTTTCTTTAGTCTCTTGTTGTAGCATATGTATGCCTTCCTCTTTGTAGAGTATCCAAAGAAGATTCCTTCGTCTAATCTTGCATCAAACTTTCGTAAGTTTTCTTCATCCCTCATGATATAACATTTACTTCCAAACACTCTGATATATTTCATAGTAGGATTTTTCCATACCAGAGCTCATAGGGGGTCGTTTAATTGTTCACTCTTGGTTGTCCTTTATTGAGAAAGTAAATTGTGGTATGAATAGCTTCTCTCCAATAGACATCCAATAAATTTTATTCCTTCACCATGGTTCTTGTTGCCTCCTAAATTATCCTATTCTTCCTCTCCACAACCCTATTCTGATGTGGAATCCTAGGAGCTGATAAATACCTTTTTATCCCATCATCTTCACAAAAATTATTAAACTCATTTGAGGTGAACTCACCACCTCTATCAAACCTTAAGAATTTTATTTTCAAATCCTTTTCATTCTCAAACATAGATTTAAATGCTTTAAACTTATCTAGAGCTTCTAATTTTTCTTTGAGAAAATTCACCCAAGTCATTATAGAGTAATCATCTATTAACAACATAAAATACCTTTCACCTTGAGGGATTCTTATTTTGGTAGGTCCGCATAAGTTTGTGTGCACCAACTCTAAATGTCCTATAGTAAAATTTTCCTTTGTTTTGAACCCGTTCCTTGTTTATTTTCCAAACTAACACTCTTTACGAATTGCATTGATAGGCTTTGTAATTCTTGGCAAGTCTCTCACAACATGAGTAAAGTTGAGCTTTATTAGGCTACCAAAATTGATATGACACATTCTTCTATGTCACAACCAACTTTCATTCATTTGAGTCATAAAGAATTTTCCATCAACAATTTTGAGCTAATAACCATTTCCTTATGCCCTTGTTCCTGCTACAACCAAGATTCAAGAGATTCATTTTATAATTTCAAAACAATCATCCCAAAACTCATGATTGTATCCTTTTCTACACATTTTTCCTATACTGAAAAGATTATGTCAAAGGCCCTTGGGATAAAAAACATCAGTTGTCTTATTCTTACCATCAAAACTAATTGACCCTTTTCCACAATCTTAGCAGATGTGTCATCACCAAACTTAACACTACCACCATCATATTTCTTAACACTAACAATCTTACTCTTATCACCTGCCATATGGTTTGAACATTCTCTGTCAATTATCCAAGAGTTTCTCTTATTTCTTGCATGAAAGGTAGTCAACATAGTTCCTTCAATATTGTGACCTATTTCCAGAGCGATTTCCTTCACACGTCTCTTAGGTCCAATAGAATTAGTTCCAACATTTAAATCCATGAACACACATTCATCACTTTCATTATTTAGGCAATTTGATTCCTCATCATCACTATCTTCTTTAACATAATAACTCTTCTTGAAGGATTTACCTTTATGATCTTTATGCTTATCATTATATAATCATGTAAAGCTGGGATAAGTCTGGGTGAATGAGCTAACATGTGAGGATTTTGAGTTGAAACTAGAATATGGAAGTTTGACAGAGAAGAAATTAGATGTTTGGAATAATTTCCCTATTTTTTGTTATGTGGATGAATGTATTAGATAGATATTGAGCATAATTCATGATAAATTCATGTGGTTAGACATACCACACATGATCAAAAAGGAAGCCATTATGGTTGTGATAGGGTTATGTTCCACTGGACTAGTTTCAACTCTTAAATCTATGAAGAATGAAGTGGTGATGAATTTAATCGGTGCAAAATTTGATAAGAGAACCCTAATGATAAAGGACATTGAAGATATAGCTGTGAAGTATGCATCTATGATGATTGGATATAAGATTTTCTTCACAAATAGAGAAAACTCTATTTCTGCGACAACAATCAATGTTGTATATGAGATGATGAAGAAAGGTATGGATGCAGACTTGTGTGAATTTTTAAGACAATAGTGGTTGGAGAATCTACAAAAGACCAAATATTCCTAGTACCCCTTTTGATATGGTACCCTAATTATATGTTTACTATTTTATTTTCTTAATGAATTACCTAGTACAAATAATATAGTGTGGTTGAGTGATATTCCAATTTCTATACAAATCAAAGAGCACTTGAGAAGGTTGGGAAATGAAGATACTCAAAAGTCTCTTTGTGGGATTTCTCTAAAACCTTTCAATAAAACATTCAAGCAAGAGAAGGATTCTCAAAAGTGTTGTTGAGAAGTACAAAAATAATTTTATCTTCATGGTTAGCAAAGATTCTTGCATTATGGAAGTTGTTGAACCAAGGATAGTGTGGATTCCTAAAATGGTATAGGAGGTTATAAAGGATGTGCTTACCAGTCTGATAGAACATATGTTGAGTATGCCTAGAGATCCTAAGGAAGAAAGATATTACACATGAATAAAAATATAGTGCAGTACATATGGAGCAAAAGAAAAAGGAGATCACAAAGAATGTGGAAAAGATGAAGGCACAAGTAGTGGAGATGATGGGTTTACCAAAGGGCCTTGTAGAGAAATCAAAAAGAATATTCAGTCTTCCAAAATGTGTCCCCAATACTAGAAGGTCAATTAGGACCTCTACCCCCTCTCTGATTGCTCCTAAGTTCTTCGAGACTAAATTTTTTATTGGAGCTAAGAGGAAAGATTCAACTAGTGCCCCTATGAAAGAAAAAAATCCTCCATAGAGGAGAAGGAAAGAAAAATCCACAAGAGAAAGGTATGTTGGGTATGATGATGATGAAGAAGAAGAAGAAGAAGAGGATGGACCTAAATTGTTCTAGAAGAAGAGAATTCCTCAAGCCTCCAGAGAAGAGGCAAGTGAAAACAAAGAAAAGGTTGATATTGTGGATACTGATAGTGAGGAAGAAGTAGAAGAAAAAGAAAGTTTATTATTCAAAAAATAGAAGAGAAGATCAGTGAAGGATAAAAGCCCCCAAAAGTCAAAGGAAAGAAGGATAAAACTCCTCTGGTCTGAAAATAGAGCCCAATGAAACTTTAAGCATTGGTTAGTAATATTCAAAGTATGGGAATCTAGAAGAAACGACTACATTATATCCCAGTATAGATGATATTGACAAGACAACCATAGAAGAGGCCATTGTTAGGTACATTGTAGCATTTTATGTTGGCATGAAAATATAGAGAATCAGTTACCTGAAGATTTAAAAGGTGTGTTATATTCATGAAGGAAATAAGCATTTTATGAGGATGCAAAAAAGAGAACTTTTTCCTTGGAGAAGATTGGTTCTTCTTTGACTAATGAGGAAAGAGCTAAATTGGCTCAAATATATAATAGAGAATTCAGGACAAAACAAAGAGTTAACACCTTGATGAGAAATGATAAAGAATGTATTGAGAGGATGAGAAATTAGACAGTACAAAAGATTATAGATCTAGCTAAAGATTTGGGAATTTTTCTTTAGAAAGTGGAAGTGAAATGCAACATGACACTTCTATCTCAAAAATAAGTGAGCCTAGAAATACACAGCATGAGCATTCTTTGGAACATGAGTTTGAGAATGTACTTGAAGAATAAAATATGCAAAAATATGTGAGTAAAGGTAATGCCTCTATAATGATGGAGAATTTTGGAGGAAAATAATAATGGAATGTAGAATGTCTCAGATAAGAAGGAAATAAAAGAAGAACAAAAGTTACCCCCTCTGGACACATATAAAGGTATAGAGAAAAAAGAAGTTACACAAGAAAACCTAGATAATTCTTAGGCACAAAACATTGAAGATATGCCTCCTCTAGAAGATAAGGTGAAATCAGTTGAAGAAGAGAAGAAGATTAAGGAAGAGTCTGGTAGTGAAGATAGGGAGAAGAGTGACAAAAAAAAGATGAAGAAAGCATTGGTGACAAGGAAAAGGTTGATGAGAAGAAGGAGAAAGTGTAAAAATTATTAGTGAATCATTCAGAGCTTCTGAAGATTCCTTAAAATATTTATTAGATATGCAACTATAGTTGCAACTTGTGGTATACTCACAACTGTTGTAGCTACCTATGAAACAAGGAAAAGTGGAAATGAGTAAGATTTATCCTCTACAGAAACTAAAACTTGGTGATGACTTTCATGCCTTTGCAATGAAGGAGATATTACAAACTCACAAAAAGAGTGCATAGTTAATTGAAGAAATAGTTAAGGTGTTACAAGAAGGTATTCTCGATGCAACAATTGATGAATCCCTATTCGGTGTAAAACAATTGAAGTTGCTACTAGACTCTTTCAAAGACTATTCTACCAGTTTGGAAGAGAGGCTAGAAAAAGAGATAACAAAGGACAATGACAAGAGGTTGACTGAAATATTTAATAATTTCAATACACATGGAAAACTATAAGAATTTTTGAAAAATGTGAAGAATTGTTTGGATGAAGCAATTAATTTGTTCTAATTCAATTTGAAATGGCCTAGTTCTATAAAAAGCATAAAGGATGAAATGGACTCCACTGAGTCACAAATTGATCAAGCCTCCAGCGCATATGATCTAGTAAATGATATAGATAGTACTATAAGGATGGAAATAGAAAATATGCATGGATAGTTTTTCCAACTGCAAAAGAAAAAAGAGAAGATAATAGTGCAGTAAAGTCAACTTAGAGACCTGGTAAGTGTAAGGCTTACCCCCTTGACTAGTGTATTACCAAGTGCTTAAAGTTTGGCACAAAATAATCTAATACCCAATTCACTGGATGAAGGAGAAGACATCTTTATGCAATTTGAGAACTAGTGTTGCATGCTCGCCTTCACACAGAAGGATTGGGAGGCACACCTTGCAAAGTTGAAGGTTTCTTACAAAAATATTTTTCCTTCTTCTAGTTGGTTATGTACATTTTTGTTTTATTTATGCAGTTTCAAATTTCTTTGAACATATGCGGATGTATTAGAGAATGTTACAGTGCATTTTTTGATCACTTTTAATGGATAACATTGTAAAGGGGAGTTATTCTCATGTGCATACATTTTTATTTGCAAAAAGGGAGAATAGTTGAGATAGTTTGAAAATATTGATATTGAGATCCCTTTTCCCTTGATGTCAAAGGGGGAGTACTTTGAGATTTTTTTAAGGATGTGTTTCCATCAATGACAAAGGGGGAGATTGTTGGAAGTTTTTTTTGTCATTGCAAATATTGGTGGATGTATAGTAGATGATGTTACTATGTTGTTTTCATTGATGTCAACATTGTTGTAGTATTAACCTTAATGTATAGTTGATGTTTGATGAGAATGATTAAATGTAGTTATGACAACCCATTATACAAATAAAGTTTTGTTGGTCCAGAACAGACCAAAAGTTTGTAGAATTGCCTAAGTCCCGGAGTATAGTTTCTAGTGTATAGTGAGCCAATTTTGAGGTCCACACTCCTCTGCTATGAAGAATCCAGTTACGAATTTTTTAGGTAATTTTGGTACATGTTGGAGGAATCTGAATCAAAGGTTTTGTTGTCACATGAAATAGCACCCTATTGAGCAAGAAGCTCAGCATTCCAATGACACAATGGAAATGAACTCAAGGTGTGGGACCTTTACATGTATGAGGTCAAATCTCTGGAGAAGGTCAAATTCCTTTTCTAATCCCAATGCAATGTGTTGGTCCAACCCAACACATGAAAACCTACCACTAACCTACTCTAACATCTCACAAGGGAAAATGGGAGAAGGAATGCATGAAATAGAAATGGAGGTTGCATACCAAAATAGGAGGTTGTTTCTTCCTGGCCAATATTTGCACAATACATCAAAGAAGGGGACCAAATAACTCACAAAACTCTTTATTTGGTTGATTTCAGAGGAAAACGTGGAGGTTAAGGTTTGAAAGGGCATTGGAAGGAAAGAGAACTTCTCAAAACAATAGTTACAAATGATTTTAACATAAATATATGTATAAAATGCAAGCAGACACTCCAACATGAAGGTAATAAACTTACTCATAAATAAGTGATGAGAGAACCAACAATAATGATTAGCTTCATTAATACAAAGGCATATAGCCAATCCTTACAATGGTAGAGATGCAAAAATGTAAGTTTGCAAAAGAAAAACCCCAAAGGAGCCAAAGGAAGAACCTTTAAATGAATACATTTTTTTCCTTTTATAGATTAGGCATAACTGAGAAACACAAGTTGAACACTAACCCTAACTAGGGTTAGCAAAAGAGATTGTGGCATGCAAGATTGACTTAGCCATCCATGAAAATCATGACCTAGGTCATAGATCTGCCAATAAGTCAACAAAGAGAAATAAATGGGTATGGGTACCCATGGATTCCACCTGCATGAGTCACAGGATGCATTTAATGTTGTCCTTGAAGCTCAAGAATTAGATCTGGGTGTTCAAAATTCAAATCAAGCATCAAAAACGTTGCCTAGAAAACATGTTAAAACATAGGAAAGTCAGGGCATCGAGCCTAAAAAATAACCTTTACAAGCATGAAATAAATGGTCTGAAACCTCAAAAATGTGTCTTCATTCGGGGTCAGGTGTCAGGTCATTGGATGTTAGGTGTTGGGCCTACCACAAACTACATGCTTGGAAGAAGGAGGAGCAGAGCGCAAAGAGCAGGGAAGATCAAGGGTAAGAGGGAAGGCTTGCCTCCAAAATTTGGAGGTAAGGAGGAAGCCTTACCCTCGAAAGCCAAATCAATTTGACGCTTAGTCAAATTTTAAAAGGAAGCAAAGGAGAAGGTTGAAGAAAGACCAACGGGTGAATACCAAAAGCTAGAAAAAAACTTTTGGAGGTCAAAGGGAAGCCTTACCTCTTACCTCCAAAGGTAAGAGGTAAGGTTGAAGGCCAAAACTTGAAAAAACTTAGAGGAAAGAAAAAGAAGAGAGGAGCGATAGAGAAGGCATAAAGTAAGCAAGTAAGAGACAACACAAAAACTCAAAAAATTTAGACTTAGCAAAATTTAGGAAACTTCAAGGGAAAAAACATGCAAGATGGCCCATGGGGAAACTCTTAGATCGGTTATCAATGATGGGACATCAAAGGGGGGCATGAAATGTCAACATTAATGGTGACTTCTGCGGGATGATTTCTTGTTGATCATGGGATCCAAAGGCCTCATCGGTCCATTGGGAACAGATTCATGAGGGTATAACTTAATAGTTGGGCCTCCTTAGAGAAAAATAAAACATGTGCAGATGCACTTGGAGGAAAGCATGAAAGATAGAACATACATCCCCTTAAGGATAATGTAGGGTGTGCAAATACACTTAATGGAAAGCAAGATTTTTATAATATGTACACTAAACTAATAGAAAGAAAAGCGTGGAAGCTTTCCTCTATCAAAGATTAACCTTTTGAAGGAGTTGATCTCCCTCAAACCATAGTTACAAATATCACCTAGCTGCAACCATTGAAAATTTCTACCAACATGCATGTAACTACACAAAATGCTTGAAACGTGAAGGATTGCTTCATTGTAAATTTTTCCATTCCAAGGGAACCATATGATGCAAGTGTTAGATTCATCTAACACTAGTGTCTTGGATGAACATACAACCTGATAGGGGTGAAACTCTTTGAAGAAAATTCAAAATCCAAGAAGAAACCTTTTGTACAGGGAAGAGAACTCACCTCACAAAAGGATAGGCCAATACCAACACTGCTAACCTCCTCAAAGAATGAACTGAAACAAAGAGAGAATGTTTACAACTCACATAGTGATGCAAAATATGCCAAATCTGATTTTTGATTTGCAAAATAAATACCTTCCTCATGCACCTCAAAAGAGAAACTTTGAAGCTTGGGGATACAAACAAATTGAGCAACTGGAGCATCACTCTCCAAAAAAATGTGTGGTTTCTCAATAACAACAAAATCATTTGCATTGATGCACACTTCATCAATGCAAAACCCAAATTTTTGAGACACTTCAAGTGAAGAACTAAGTTCTTCAAATTGCCTCTTGGTTTTAATTCTTTCTTGGCAACTAGTTGCAACATAATCAGACTCGTGGCATGTATAAATGGTTCCCACATCCTCTACTGTCACTTCATTCTTATATTTCTTCCCATAAATCTACTCTTTTGGGGGTGAAATATTGGCATCCAAGCTTGAAAAAAAAGATTCTAAATCATCCCAAAATAAGTCCTCCACCTTAGAATTACAGATCTCAATAGATCGTGGATCTTCATCCACTATAATAGGGGCTAACCATGTTTGTTGCTACTGCTCCAAAACCATGGATTTATCTTCAACCATCAAGCCCAAACCAAGCTATTCAGAGGCTTCAACTATTGTAGGTATAGGTGATCTGTCTTCCTCATCTTCAACAAAACAAGGAATTGCATCGAATGAGATAACTGATTCCTCTACTGTATCAGTTTTTTCTACCTTTTTAATGCCTTTTTTCTGCAACACTGTTTCATCTTCAATTTTTTCTTGCAGAAAAGCAAGACACTCATTATTTTGAGTAGATGAAGGCTCCACAATAGTAACCTCCTCAAGAAAGGTTTCTTGAAAGGAATGGAGGCTCTCAAAACTTAGGATCTCCAACATAGAGGATTTGCTTAATGGCACAAAAGGTTGAATGAGAGTTTCAAGGGGATGATTGGGATTCTTGAAATTGAAAATTTTGTTGTTGCAAACCTCTTGCAGAATAGGATGTTATAGAACAAAATGAGGGATAATGTGGGTTTCAAGAGGCTTGTTAAAATTATTGAAACTAATGAATTTATGCTTTCTTACCTTCTCCTTATCAGGCTATTTTGGAAAAGATGGAGGTGCTTGTTTGAAACTAGGCACACAAGGGGTTTCCTAACTCTTGGGAACTTGTGCTAAAGCAAGGGAAAGTCTGATTTTTTTCTTGCATAGAAACAACATCACTTGCTATACACTCTTCTTGTTGCCTTCTTTGTGGTAAAATGTACAAGACAACTGAGAGGGGGGGTGAATCAGTTGTATCAAATTTCTTTACTTATGAACTTAGTCTTTTCACCTTAACTTCAATCTATTATTAAGTGTAAACATGAAATGCAAACTAAAAAAAGAGAACACTAGAGACACCATATTTACATGAAAAACCCAATGAGGGAAAAACCACGGTGAGGATTAACTCACAATATAGTAGTAATGCAATACTGGATACAAAGGCTCACTGCCAGAGGGCTCACTACCCAAATACAAAGGCTCACTACCCAAATTAAGGGCTCACTTCCTTGAGAAGGACTCACTATCTAGAAAGGAGGCTCACTTCCTATAGAAAATAAAAAGAATATATAAATGAAGATCCACCAATGGGGTTCCACACATTTGCAACCTAATCAGAAGATTGTAGATACCATCAGCTCACTACTTTCAGGAATATAACACCTTGAAGTACTATTGCCTTAATTCCCACTTCCACTTTCTTCTTTTCACACTTTTTCGCACACCTCACTCACTTGTTTGATTCATGGATGGATGGATATAAAATTTGCTACAACTTAAGTTGATTTTATACCATCTTCAACCTCAAGAACATTCTCCAAGGTCGGCTATATAATTTCATTTACAAATTCAAACTAGGTCAACTACTCAGCATTCTTGTAGTGGATAAGAATGGGAGAGGACCAATTACATATTTAATCTAGGACCCAAATAATATCTTGAAGCTCGGACACGCTTTCTCAAATCGATGCAAAATCCAAATATAACGTGTAGACACCGCGTCAGCCAAACCTAATGACAACACCAATGATATTTGAAGTGCATGCATCTCCAGCAAGATAATCACACGTGGATCACTCAACATCCTTCACCAATCATTTCACCATCTCTGAGAACATCTCAGATACATCCACAACAATTACAACCAACTTCATTTTTAGAGAACTCTTCACTAGTCCAACTGGACCAGACAGTAAAACATAGGAGCTCTAGAGTAGGTCTTCTGAAGCACCAAACCACTAGAATTTTTGTTAGAACACGTAAACCATCAGAAATAGTCATCTCCCATATCTGTAAGATCTGAAACCAAATATCAGAAGACTACGGCGCCAAAACATTTCTCCCAATTCGTAAACAAAAGGTTTTGTCAAACCAGTTCACACACCGGTGAACATATCTTCTCTTCTCCATCAACTCAAAAGCTGAAACTCAGTATATATGATTCATTAAAGCTTATGAACACACCTAAAGATCCGCATAAGCATATGATCAACATAGAAGAAATGTGAAACATAATACCAGAGCACACTCAGAACACACTTTAAATTTTGCTTTCATTATTTCTCAAATTTTTTGAAAAGCAGTTTGTAAATACACAAATCTATGTTGAAATCAATTAAAAAATTAATGACAACACCACCAAACACATCCATACTTGCAAAAATATCCCCCTTTTTCATTGATAACAATACATGATGTGAAAAAACATCAAAGACAACATACATGATTTTTAGAAGCGACAACCTACCAAGCATAAAATTTTCACATGATTCTCTCTCCCCCTTTGACATCAGTGGAAAAGGAAATTATTGCCATATAAATCTCTATTCAATCCCCCCAAGGAGTACACCCACATCACATACTTCAATAGTGCACTTCACTACTCCCCCTGAGGACTAGACCACACTCATCAGTCCTGAATAAAGAGTATGTGAATCCACTAGACTGATGCACCTTCATGTGCACTTAGTTCAAAGAAGGAGGGGTAGTAACCCCTAAATTCCCTGTGAGATACTCAAAATTATCCTTCAGAAGGGACTTATTGAATATGTTTGCAACTTGTTCTTTGGTAGGTACATATTCAATTCTAACTTCATTTCTCAATACCTTCTCCCTCAAAAAGTGATACTTGATAAATATATGCTTTGTTCTGGAATGCATCAATGGATTCTTTGAAATTTTTATAGGACTTGTATTGTCACAAAATATAGAGATAGGTTCATCACTTACCATACCTATGTCCATGAAAGTTTTCTTCATCCAAAGTACTAGTGAACAAGAAGATGTTTCTGCAATATATTATGCTTCTGTAGTGGATAAATAAATTGAATCATTTTTCTTGTTCAACCATGAAACTAATCTCCCTCCAAGAAATAATGCACCACCACTTATACTCCTTTGGTAATCTACACAACCAACCCAATCTGCATCAGTGTAGGCATTCAATGTGAAATCATTGTCCTTCGGATACCATAGTCCATAGTTTTGAGTTCCTTTAAGATATTTGAATATCCTCTTCATAGATGTAACATTTCCTTCCTTCATATCTTCTTGAAATATTTCAACTAAACATACTGCATGCATGATATCAAGTCTAGTATCAATAAGATACAACAGTCCACCAATCATGGATCTGTACATGCTCTGATCAACTTTAGCATATTCATCATCCTTACTAAGCTTACATCTAGTTACCATAGGGGTACAAACTAGTTTGGAGTCATCCATTCCAAACTTCTTTAACAATTCCCTGACATATTTGGATTATGAAATGAATATCCCTTTGTCAGTTTGATTTACTTGAAGTCCAAGGAAGAAATTCAGTTCACCAATCGTAGACATTTCAAATTATTTTTGCATCTCTTCAGCAAACATCTTACACATACCTTCATTTTCTCCAAAGATGATGTCATCAGCATACACCACAACTATCAAGATCTTGTATTCCTCAACCTTGAAGTAAAGATTGCTATCTGCGGAATCTTTGTTGAATCCTTTCTTTGTCAGGTATTTATCCAATCTAGCATACCAATCTCTGGGAGCTTTCTTTAGTCCATATATTGTCTTCTTTAGTTTACAAACCATGTCTGATTTGTCTGACAATTTAAAACCTTCTGGTTGTTCAATATACACTTCTTCCAATTCTCCATTCATAAATGTAGATTTGACATCCATCTGATGTACTTTGAAGTCTTTATGAGCAGAAAATGCCAAGAACATGCAAATGGCTTCCATTCTAGCTATAGGTGCAAAATTTTCTTCAAAATCTATTCCTTCAACCTGTGAATATCCTTTACATACAAGTATTGCTTTATTCCTTACCACTTCACAATCTTCATTCACCTTGTTTCTGAATACCTATTTTGAACCAATTACATTCATGTTTGTAGGTCTAGGGACTAGTTCCCATGTCTCATTCTTCTCTATCTGTTGTAGTTCCTCTTTCATTTCTCTAACCCAAATTTCATCATCACAAGATTCATTTACAATCTTAGGTTCTATCTTAGAAAGTAAACACAATTTTACCTCAACCACTTTGCTTGTTGTCTTCACTCCTTCACTTCTTTCCCAATTATATGTTCCTCCAGATGATTTTTTTGAACATATTTAGGAGTCTTAGGTGCAGGATCTGAGGTTTCTCCCTGCTCATCACTTTTTTCTTTCTCTTCATTTTCTTCTTCTTGTATTTTCACACACATTGGCTCATCAGGTTCAACTTCAGCTATTTCCACCGGTATATATATAGCTTCATCAACATTTACATTAGTACTTTCAATTATTTTCCTTAGCCTCTTATTAAAACATCTGTAAGCCTTACTGTTATTTTGAATATCCAAGGAAAATTCCTTCATCACATCTAGCATCAAACTTTCCAAGATTTTCTTCATCTCTTCTAATATAACATCTACTTCAAAATACCTTAAATTATTTTATAGCAGGATTCTTACTAGTCCATAACTCATAAGGGGTCTTAATACTATTACTTATGATTTGAACTCTGTTAAGAATGTAAACAATAGTGTGGATTTCTTCTATCCAATACACATCAGGAACATTGGCTTCTTTTATCATAGTTTTGGTAGTCTCTTAAATAGTTTGGTTCTTTGTTTCCACAACTCCATTATGTTGAGGGGTTCTAGGAGCATAATAATGTCTTTTTATACCATCTTCTTCACAGAATTCATTGAACTCACCAGGTGTAAATTCTCCACCTCTATCAAACCTTAAGCATTTGATTTTCAGGTTTGCCTCATTTTCTACTCCTGCCTTAAACACTTTAAACCTATCAAGAGCCTGATACTTTTCTCTAAGAAATGTAACCCATGTCATTCTAGAATAATCATCAATCAAGAGCATAAATTACCTGTCACCACTAAGGCTTCCTATTCTTGTAGGACCACAGAGGTCTATATGGATTAATTCTAGCATTTTGGTAGATGATTGATCCTTTCCTTTAAAAATGTTTCTTGTATGTTTTCCCATCTGACAACTTCTACAAAATGAATTTGAAGGATTTATGATTCTAGGAAAATCTCTAACAATTTACCTAGAACTGATCCTAACCAGATTGTCAAAATTCACATGTCCCATCCTCCAGTGCCAGAGCCAACTCTCATTAATCTGAGAAAAAAAACACTAACCATCTCCACTTTTATGTTGATAGATGTTTCCATGAGTTCTTCTTCCAAATGCAACCACGGTTCTCAATCCTTTCCTGATCTCACACATGTTATCCTGAAACACAAGCTTAAAACCTTTGTTGCACATTGATCCAAAACTTAAGAGATTATGCCTTAAACCCTTTACATAATAAACATCATCAGTATTATGTTTTCCATCAAAGCTAATTGTTCCTTTTCCAACAATATTAGCACCACATTCATCTACAAACATAACTATTCCTCCATCATACTTCTCAAGTTTAGTAAACTTACTCTTGTCTCCAGTCATATGATTTCAACATCTACTATCAATCACCCAAAATTCTTCATGTCTGGAATAAAAAGCAGTTACCAGAGTACCTTCTGATTCATCCTTCTTACACTCTGAACCAAGTTCTTTTTCACATCTTCCATGGTTAGTAGGTACAACTTTATTTTCCAAAGCTAGAAACAAGCATTCATCTTTATCTTCCTCAAGGTCAGATTTTTCATCAGAAATTCCTACATCTTCCTTAACATATTACAACTTCTTGAACTTCCTATCATTTTTATCCTTGTAATTATTGTTGTTATACTTATTCTTCTTTTGTGTAGCTCTATTAGGACATCTTTATGCATAATGACCAATATTTCCACAACTGAAACACTTAAAGGGAAACTTACCTTTGTATTTACCAATACCTTTCTTCAATCTCCTTGTGAAATTTTCTTCCAAATCTTATGAATCTTCATCATCCAAGTCATCTTCTATCTTCATTTCTTTAAAGTTTGTTTCAGTCTTCTCCATATCTCTCACAAATTTTCTCATCTCAAATGCAATCAAGACACCAAATAGATACTCCTTAGTAAATATCTTTGGATCATACTATTCTTCAAGTGCAGATACTTTGTCACTATAATTTTTTGATAAGTTCATCAAGATATTTATAATTATATCTTCATCTGACATGGTGCCACCTTGATTTTATATTTTTGTTGCTACAAGTTCAACCCTCTGATAATAGCTTGCAATGTCTTCTCCATCTTTTATTCTCAAGTTCTCAAATTTTCACTTAGTAGTTAGTTTCCTTAACAAATTTACTCTATCATTCCCTTCATAAATGTCTTTCAACTTTGTCCATACTTCGTGAGCAGTAGGCAAAGAAACAACTTATGTTTTTTCAATTTTAGATAAAGCACTGAAGATAGCAAACCTTGCTCTTTCATTTTATTCATAAGCTGCAACTTCATCAGCAGTGGAAGGATTAGCAATTGGTGTCACATACTTTGTCTCCACAGCTTTCCAGGTGTTGAAACTAAGTGAAATCAGATAACTTCTCATATGCTCTTTCTAGTCACTATAATCAGCTCCATCAAACATAGGAAGTTGAAGCTTGTGCACCCTCTAAACTACCTCAAGTGGTTAAGCTTTTTCACTGAGGAACTAGAGCTCTGATACCAATTGTTGAAATGCACAAGACAACTGATAGGGGGGTGAATCAATTGTATAAAATTTCTTTACTTATGAACCTATTCTTTTCACCTTAACTTCAATTTGTTATTAAGTGTAAACATGAAATCCAAATAACAGAAATAGAACACTAGATACACTAGATTTACATGGAAAACCCAATGAGGGAAAAAACATGGTGAGGATTAACTCACAATATAGTAGTAATGAAATACTGAATACAAAGGCTCACTACCCAAATACAAAGGCTCACTATCCATATTAAGGGCTCACTACCTTGAGAAGGACTCGCTGTCTAGAAAGGAGGCTCATTGCCTATAGAAAAAATATATATATATATATATATAAAAAAATGAAGATCCACCACTAGGGATCCACACATTCGCAACCTAATCAGAAGATTTTAGATACCATCAACTCACTGCTTTCAAGAATCTAACACCTTAAAGTATTGTTACCTTAATTCCCACTTCCACTTTTTTCTTTTAGCACTTGTTTGCACACCTCACTCACTTGTTCGATTCGTGGATGGATGGGTACAAAATTCACTCAACTTAAATTTATTTATTCCATCTTCAACCTCAGGAACATTCTCCAAGGTCAGCTATACAATTTCATTTACAAATTCAAACTAGGTCGGCTACTCAACATTCTCGCGGTGGATAATAATGAGAGAGGACCAATTACATATTTAATCTAGGACCCAAATAACATCTTGAAGCTTGCACATGCTTTCTCAAATTGATGCAATAGCCAAATGTAATGTGTAGACACCAGGTCAGCCAAACCTAATGAAAACATAAATGATCTTTGAAGTGTGTGCATCTCTAGCAAGAGAATTACACATAGATCACTCAACACACTTCACCAATCATTTCACCATCTCTGAGAGCATCTCAAATACATCCGCAATAATTATAACCAACTTCATTTTCAGAGAACTCTTCACTAGTCCAATCGGACCAACCACTAAAACTCAAGAGCTCTGGAGCAGGTCTTTCGGAGTGCCAAACCACTATAAATTTTGTCAGAACATAGAAACCATCAAAAATAGTCATCCCCTAGATCCACAAGATCTGAAACCAAATATCAGAAGACTGTGGAGCCAAAAAAATCCTCCCAGTTCACAAACAAAAGGTTTTGTCAAACTAGTTCACACATCGGTGAACATATCTTCTATTCTCCATCAACTCATAAGCTGAAACTCAGTATATATGATTCATTAAATCTTATGAACACACGTACATATCTTCATAGGCATATGATCAACATAGAAGAAATGCGGACCACAATATTGGAGCACACTCAGAACACACTTTTAATTTTGCTTTCATTATTTCTCAAATTTTCTCAAAATCAGTTGGAAAATACACAAATCTATGTTGACATAAATGACAACATTAATGAAAACACCACCAAACACATCCATAATTGCAACACTTTGTGCCTCCAACTGCTTCTCATACATCCATTGAGCTTCATTATTTTTCTACTGTGGATAATGAGCTCGATGGAAAAACTCATCATGACATGGGAAATAGCCTTATTAATGACCTTCAGAGGCTTTATTTCTCCACTCCTCTTGACGTAGTTCAAACTCTTGTTGTTTACAAAGATCCTCAAGCCATCTATTGAAATCAAGTAAAATTCTTGTAATCTCACTTGCACTTAAATTATCAAAATCCTAGGGTTGACTAGGAGAGGAACAAGGCCAATTTGCATAATGATGAGTCTCTTTGGGTTGATGATATGAATGTATAGTTGTACAAGAAGATTGAGCAAGGTGAGGTGGGTGGTAATAATTTTGAGAAGGTTGAGAACCCATAATAGCAGGGTTCTTTGGAATGAAATGGGAAGTATAACCAACCTAATATGGTTGATTGGGAGGTGAAAAGTTAGCATTATCATGATATGGTGGGGTGTACATGTAGTTTCTATTAAAATATGACATTTTAATGCATGGAAAATGCTTCAAAATTACAAAATAAGAGAAAAATACTACCCAACCATAGATTTTGAATACATACCAAAGAGTCACCCAAAGAGTTGCAAAGTCACCAGGTGCTTGAAGAATACCTCCAAAGGTTGAAACATTGAAGAAGGCACGACTTCTTCAATGACATAAAATGGAACTAAGCTGCTTGAACCAGCTAATTTTGAATGGAGTCACCATGGTGTTTGAAGATATGCCTCAAAAGGCAAGATGCATTGAAGAAAACACCAAATTCTTCAACAGAAAGGAATCCCATCAGGCATTCCATAAACTATTGTCATATGAAATTGCACCTTATTGAGCATGAAGCTCAACATTATAATGACATAAAGGAAATGACCTCAAGGTGTGGAACCTTTGCACATATGAGGTCAAATCTCCAGAGAAGGTCAACTTCCTTTTTCAATCCCAGTGCAATGTGCTGGTCTAACCCAACACATGAAAACCTACCACTAACCTACTCTAACAACTCACATGGGAAAAGGGGAGAAAGAATGCATAAAATGGAAATGGTGGTACACCAAGATAGAAGGTTGTTTCTTCCTGACCAATATTTTCACAATACATCAAATAAGGGGACCAAATAACTCACACAACTCTTTATTTGGTTGATTTTAGAGGCAAACATGGAGGTTAGGGTTTGACAGGGCGTTGGAAGGAAATAGAATTTCTCAACACAACAGTTGAAAACAATTTTAACACAACATACATGCATAAAATGAAAACAAAAAATCCAACATGAATATAATAAACTTATACATAAAATAGGAGAGAACCAACAATAATAATCAGCTTCATTAATACAAAGGCATATATCCAATCTTTACAATGGCAGAGATGCAAAAATTCAAGTTTGCAAAATAAATACCCTAGAGGAGCCAGAGGAAGAGCCTTTAAATGAATACATTTTTTTCTTTTATAGATCAAGCATAACTAAGAAACACAAGTTGAAACCTAACCCTAACTAGGGTTAGCAAAAGAGACTCTGGTGTGAAAGATCTAAACCATCCATGAAAATCATGGCCTACAGCATAGATCTGCCAAGAAGTCAACAAAGAGAAATAAATGGGCATGGGCACCCATGAAATCCACCTGCAAGAGTTAGAGGATGCATTTAATATTGTTCTTGAAGCTCAGGAATTGGATCTGGGCATTCAAAAGTCAAATCAAGAATAAAAATGTCACCCAAAAAAATGTCAAAATACAAGAAAGTCGAGGCGTCGGGCCCAAAAAATAGCCTTTACAAGCATGAATTAAATGGTCTGAAGCCTCGAAAATGTGTCTTTGTCACAGGTTGGGTGTTGGGTCGTCGAATGTCGAGTGTCGGGCCTATTTCTTACCACATGCTTAGAAGAAGGAGGAGTAGAGCATAAAGAGCAGGGAAGATTGAGGGTAAGAGGGAAGGCTTACCTCCAAAAGTCAGAGGTAAGGAGGAAGCCTTATCCTCGAAAGCTAAAAGCATTTGACACTTAGTATAATTTTGAAAGGAAGCAAAGGATAAGGTCAAAGAAATACTGATAGGTGAAGATCAAAATCCAAAAGAAAACTTATAGAGGCTGGAGGGAAGCCTTACCTCTTACCTTTAGAGGTAAGAGGTAAGACGCAAGGATGAAGGGCGAAGGCCGAAGAAGAAAAGTGCAAGAAGAGAAGAGGAAAGAGCGAAGGGTGAAGGCCAAAAGGAGAAAGAAGGAAGAGGAGAAGGATGAGGAAAGAGGGAAGACCGACGACCGAAGGCCAAAAGGAGAAAGGAAAAAATGGAAGAGGAGAGGGATGGTAAGTGGAAAAGGGTAAGGCCAAAACTTGAAAACACTTAGAGGAAAGAAAAGGAAGAGAGGAGCAATGGAGAAAGGATGAAGTAAGCAAGTAAGAGATAGCCCAAAAACCCAAAATTCTGGGACAAAATTTAGGAAACTTCAAGGGAAAAAACATGCAAGATGGCCCATAGGGAAACACATATCAATTATCAATGATGGGACATCAAAGGGGGGCATGAAATTTCAACAAGTTTTACATCTTGAAGCCCTTCGTAATTAAAGTTGGAGTTGACTAAGTATCTCTCTAGATATGAAAAAGTTACAATGCCAAAGTACCTAATTGGAATGCTATGCATTCCATCATGGATGATTATTATGGTATGTGGTTTTGAGGAAGGGTTTATTGATGTTAGAAGTATCTTTTTTTCATGTGGAATGTTCTGTATAGGTACACATGTCAAAATGTGGATGAATAGTTGGTTCATTCCATTATTGCTTCACCAGCGGTGCCGACCTAAATGATTTGAGGTCATACAATATTAAAGGATATATGGATCGGACTTATGAGAGTAATCATATGCCATGCTAGCCTATTTTAATGTGTAGCATCTTTTGGTTTATTCTGCAAGGCATGTATGGTTGATTCTTGAGATGATTGAGATAAGGATGCATTGTACATCTAATTAGGCTAACCTAGTTGATGTTGTAAGTGTTTGTAAATGTGATGCATATAAATATAATTTTATTTCAGTGTTGAAGGTTTCATGATGATAAGTGAGAGAGTGTGATGTGAATGCGACAAGGTGTGATACAAATATAATGTGATAGAGCAAGTATGATAGTGGTGAAGGATGAAGTATGTTACATCAATTTATAGAGCTTAATTGGATCTATCTTTAAAATATTTTAGATGCATTATATAAATTCAAATATCTGATAGTGAGCCTCCTTCTTTTCTATCTTGGCAATGAGCCATTCCTTCTATTCTCTAGACAATGAGTCCTCTAGATAGTGATTCCACCTAGCAGTGATCCATTCCATAATATCTTATAACTAGTTATAATATATTGTGAGCTAATCCTCACCATGGTTTTTACCTTTTTGGTTTTCCATGTAAAATATGGTGTTCTTGTGTTCTTTGATATGATGCATGCTTTCTATGTTCTTTTCTAATACTGCAAGTTTAATGTGATGCATTGAATGGATGTTTATAGTTGATGAAGTTAATGAATTTTAGTGAATACTAATTCACCCCCCCTCTCAGTATTTCAGGTGTTCAACATAGATATTATGTTATTATTTGGTAGATGGTTGAAAATAATAAAACATTACCTAATGATCAAAAAACTATACCAACAAATCAATATGAATTAATTTAACCAAAACATGACATTGAGCCTTACATGTCCCAACAAAAATAAAGAGTGAAACAAGAACATACAACTGACATTTTCATTAAACCAACCATGGTGATAAATCTAGATGATGGGAATTAAGATGTTAAAATTGATGAACAAGTGCATAAAGAGCTATATTTATTATTTTTAAATTATATGGATTTAGATGGGGTAACCATGATAATCCTCTAGATGAGATTGATCCACTGCATTTTGAACCTAGTGTTGCTCCTAGTATGAAACTTGGTGTTGTCCCTTTGGCTGATTGTTCACCTTCCATATATGATGAAAAATATTGGGATGCAGATGATTTTCTTTAGATTAGATCGCATGTGCAGTACCTCTTTTTGTTTGTTTTATGTGTTCTTTGTGTTTTATTTCACATGATGTGATCTCCCATGATTTTTTTTTTTGTGTATCTTTGTGGTCATGAGTTTTCTTTGGATGACCCTTGTCACTCTATTGGCATAAGGATACAAAGAAAATAAATTTATTGTAAGGTTCTTCTATTTGTATCTCCATTCTTCTAGATGTTGTACACTTTGTTCTTTTTTCTCATGTTTTCCTTTTGGGGATGACACAAGGTGTTGAGATATTTATGGCTCTTCCATTTTGGCTCAAAAAAAAAAATTCTCTTTCTATGTGTCATTCTTCCATTGTGTTCATAGTTCCATGAGTATTTGGGGAATGATGTCAATTCTAAGATCATTTACACTATGGTAGAAAATATGTATACTGACCATGGATCTTTGGATCCCTTATGTGATCATCTCTTGTGTTGTTTGTTGTATTTCACTGGGGTTAATACCTTTATCATGAGGTAGCTTCATTTGGAAACATATAATTGACATAAAGCTTTCCAAATAAGCTCTCATGAACTTATCACATGACATTTATCATTTTTTTGTACCTTAAAGAAATTGCTCACAACATGGTGTTTACAATTACTTTAAGGTAGGTCCATGCATTACATTATGTGCTTCACTTTGTTCACATGCATTGGAATTATTGATGCATTGGCATGGCATTTGTTCTTTACTTTGTTCACACACACTGGACTTAGTGATGCGTTAGCATAGTATTTTTTATCATTTGTGTAGTACCTTATCAAAATTATCAAGGAGTATAATTCTTGGTATGGTTGACATGGGTACACACCTATTTAAAATTAATCCTCACTAGTGCTTGTGTGTTTCTCATTTTTTTACTTTGTGTAGGGGCTCACCTGGCGAATATCCAACTTCACTAGCCTGTGGTGCCTTCGGTTCATGATTCACTTAGCAAATATCAAACTTTATTAGCACATGATTCATGAATGCCTTGGGTGTGGATCCTACTATATCACAACTTGCTATTATGTGATTTCATAACCTCTTTTTGTTTTGTGTTTGTCTTGTTGTATTACATAAATATGCATTCCTTTGTGCTTATGTTGGTTTTCCATGGGACCTTGAATCCTAGGGGCTATTGCACTCCCCCTAGATTAATTTCCATCTTATCTCTTCAACATTGGGACAATCAAACCCCTGTTGACATATTTTCTACTTTAGTGTGAGTTTGAGCATAAGTTCATACTCTCACTAAAGTGGGTGCTAAATGTAGCATTGTAAATTTTCACCCATGATAATTTCACACCATATTTTGTTCCCTCTAAGTGAATGGACCTAATTTTACACCTAATTTCCTAAGTTATGCATTTAATAGACCATTTTAACAATTATTAATGAAACCCATATGGAAAAATCAATGCATACATTTAATATTTTATGCTCATCACTTTAGATCCTGCAAAATAGGGCCAGAACCTAGTTGCCCTAGGCGACTTGGTCCCCATATTTTGCCTCCAAATTTAATATTTCAAAGTTAGCAATTTAATTATTTGAATTTCAAATGTCAAATATCGTCTATCAAAATTATTTTTTTGAAAATTAGAATAATTGCATATAAATAAATAGTCATTTTATCATTTAAAAGCTATCTAGCATTAAATTGAAAAATTGAGCAAGAATTATTATCAAGAGCATTATCAATCAAGTCAAGAGAAGTCAAGAGAAAATTTATTACAAAAGTTCAATATCAAAGCATCATGTCAAAGTTTATGTGAGTTTTTTATTTTATCATATTATTTGTGATATCTAACCTGTGTAGGTCTTCAAGCAAATCAATCCAACAATAATCAAGCCTTGAGGAGATTTGTATGACTTCAATCCTTCAAGGAAGCCATTTTTGAGTGGTGATTTTCATTCCATTGTTGATTCATCATGCATTTATTATTTAGCCTCTATCTCTCAAAAGGATAAGATCTCTTTCATTGGCATTGCCATTCTGGAGATGGAAACACCAACATGGGGTTTCACCAAGGAAAGCCCCTATATGACACAACCCTTCCTCTCTCTTTTAATGTGTAGATTTCAAATCTAAAGAAGATTGGGAGAAGCTTGAAGGTCAATTATTCATTATTTCATTCAAACCCTACACCTTGACAACATACAAAAACTCAGTTATCTCAGCACCTGACAATGATACAACTAGACAAAGAAGGCTTTAATCTAGCTCTAGAGGAGTGTGAAATTAGATATGGGATTCACCTACTGAGACATAGTCACCCAAGGCAACTTGGTCCTTATTAATCATACTCAAATTTATATGATAGGTGAACAGAACTTTGCTTAGTTTATTTTTGAAGTCTAAATTTCTAAGACTTTCTAGATCTATAGTTTTTGCATTAGAATAGCTATTTGCATCATTAACCTAGTCAAATCATTGTATTTCATTCCAAGATTCTGTTCATGGTGAAAATGACACAAACAACATTAAAACAAAATATTTCTACTCTATTTCTCCTGAAAAAGAAAGACAACATGTAGTAGTCTAACTCCCAAGGTCTTGGTAGTTGGTTCTCAATTGTCTGGTGTCACTCAATCGGTTCATGCAACTGTAATATTCAAGGGGCCTATGTTGGTAACAAAAGGTTCAAGCTATGACTCATTTTATCGAACTATTTTAGTAAAATCAATGGGGTTTCAAACAAAAGAAAAAGATAGATCAAAGGGGTAAACCAGTAAGTATGAATCAAATTTATCTAGCATCCAGAAATATATCTTCAAATAATGAATGTTCTTCCAATCAGATCAAGAAAACCATAAGATGACACAATCTATAGCATAATATATACCACTACATACATTTTAGGTGCTTAACTAACTTCACAATTACACATCACAAATATTTCAAGGATTTCAAAACAACACACATTCATTCATCATCAAGATTATAGATCAACAGACTTTAATAACTTCAATTCAATGATAATCTAACAAGATAATCCTTAAATCTGGTTACTTCTAATGACTTTCATCACATAAGAAACTAGCATGCTTCAGCACAATCACTGGCATTCAGATAGATTATAACTTATCAACCTTATCAAATAAAACAACTCAATTGTAATACCATATTGCATAAAACCTGTAATTCTACTAACTATAAAAAGATCAATTACAAAGTATCTCTGTAATCACTACAAAATTCTATCTCCTAAAATCAGGTAAGCTAATCCTATTCTCAATTAGCCGACCTTTACAATATGATACCCACAGGGTATTTATAGATTATACAAAAGTTCGAACTCCACTTCTATTTTAGGTTATCCACCTTTTTAGGAACTAAAATTCTCTTGGAAACTCAGATCAATTTGATCTTGAGTTCTTACATTAGACATCTAGTTAAACTTAGAGAACAGAAAATAGAAGAGAAAAAGAAGTCATGCACTCCAAAAACTGTCAGTGTTGCATGCAAGGGAGAAGAAAATCATGCATGCAAGAGATTTATGCATGTGAAGCTGGATCTGCAATGAACTCATCATAACTGGTGAAGAATTGTTGTAACACATCTAATTCTGGCCCATCAACCCAGCTATCTTCAAATTTGATTCACTCCAGCTCTGCTGCAGCAAACCCTTCCATATCTTTTATTTTTACCAATTCTCTTCTTGCAGCTTTCATTTATTCCTTGACATCCATCAGTCGATCTATCATCAAATCTTCTCCATCATCTCCTTTCTGCATGAGTTCTCGAAATCTATCATCCCATTTCTCTTTGATCTGATTTAAAGACATGCCTTCTTTTGTTAATACATTTACATCTACAATGATAGCAATGACTACTTCTAGCTCCTCAAATTTTTCAGTCAAATTATTAATAACTTCTTAGACCTCGCTCCTGTTTACACAAGAAATCTATCCTGAATCGGAGTATACGAGAGTTCTTCTCCACAAAATCCTTATTGTCCTCCTCAAGTATTGATTGTTCAAGAAGAGTAGTTAAAGGCAATTCACTAATCTTTTCTAATTTCTAACGATACTCTTTATACTCCTCTTCTTGTTTCTCCGATGCTCCAATACACTGCTGCATTTGTCCTACTAACTCTTCTGTCCCTTTAATGACCTCAAAACCTTCAATAAAAAATTCACCTACTTCTTGATTCAACTTGTCTATCCATCTGTCTACCATCTCCGCTTTGCCTCTTACTTGCACCAATCATCTACCTCCTTTTTGCTTAACAAAATAGGAGTCTCAATGGCCATTACTTGTTGTGATCTCGGAGAGGAAACACTTTTCAAAAATAAATGTAATTGATCCAATTGAGCCTTAAGCTCATCCTTCTTTTGTTTGTCCTTTATCATTCCTGACTTGGTTGTTGAAGCCACCACATCAATTAGGTTCATCCGTTGATTCCTAGTGGGCCTTCCCAAGTTGACAGTACTCAACTGATAATCTGTTAGCTGCATGTCCCCTACCTCCTTTTTTGTCATTGGCACGGCACATTCAGCAACAATCTCTCCTTTGTCCGTGAGTCTAGTAGAATGTAGAATTTTGGCCTTCTTTTTGGGCCTCTCTTGTTCGATCTCCTCATCATATCCTCCCAATTGAGAGGTTGTGAAGGTGTTACTACCCTTTTCTATAGGTCTAGTTTTAACCAAGTGGGAGCACATGGAGCAATAATCATCATAGAAGAAGAAGAGGCAATAATAGTATAAGGTGGCTGCACACTTTCTTGGGGTTGAGAATCAACCCTTGATTTCTCTTGTTGTTCTTGCACTGTATGCATCTGCACAAGTCTTTCAGCCTCTTCCATATCTTTCTATTCTTTCCTTTTCTTATCTTCCTCTTCTTTCCTCAACCTCTCTTCCTCCAACCGATTTCCCTCCACTTTTTCCTTTTCCAACCTTTCTTTTTCTAATTTTTCCTTCTCTATTCTTTCTCTTTCTAGAGCTTCCCTTTCCAATTTCTCTTTCTCTAAAGCCTCTAGTATTTCCCTTTCTAATCTTTCTGCCTCCATAGCCTTAAGTTTTTCTGCCTCCATAGCCTTAAGTTTTTCTGCCTTTGCTTCTTCTTCTTCTTATTTCTTAATCAGCTCTTCGGCTTCTCTTTCCTTTAGCAATTGTTCTGCTCCTTCTTCCTTTTGGCGAGCTTCCTCTGCAAGTTTTAACCTAGCAACCAAGATTTCCTTTTCCCTCCGATTCCTTTCCTTCTCCTCCTCAACATCATGAATCTTTTGTATTAGTTCCAACTTGTCATTCTCTTCTTTGACCTTGAGTTCATGTTCTTGTTGCCTTCTTTGTCTCTCTACTTCATCAGTTGTTGCCTTAGCTTTACTTTGTCTAGTTTTTAATTGTTGTTGATGAAGTAGAGCATCAGCTTGTACCTTAGCATCAATTTCCTTTTGTTTCTCCGCTGCCACCTTTGCATCAAAATTTCTTTTTGCATCCTCAAACAACTTCCATTGATCTTCCTGTGTCAAAATCTGCTCAATCTCCTCCTTTAGAGGCATGTTTTCTTGCATATCTTTCTCTGACTCAGTTTCATTTGAATCTGTTCCAACCTCATGAATCTCCCTCTCCACTTCTTTTCCCTTGGCCATTTTAGCCATGCTATGAGGAGCTCCCTCTTGAACTTCTCCTTTCTGTTGTTTTGTTAGTGGGATTTGTGCGGAACACTCACCTAATGTAGGTGTTGAAACAGCAGATCCTACTGGAACATCCCCTTCTTGTTTTTCCTCTTCATCCCCTGCTACTTCAAGTTCTATCTCATCAATATCTGGGGGAAAGAACTCCAAAGGCTCTTTAGGAGGTGTCTTCCTTTTAATCCTTTTGTATCCCTTACCCTTTTTAGGGGTTGGTCCTTGAGGAGTCTGGGTTCTTAGCACTAACCATTGCACACTCCTATCCAACACTGTCCTTCTGATCCGCTTAATATCAATGGTTTCTTCCCTGTCCCAATCAATTGGATCCAGACTCTTTGTTCCAATGTTCAAAGCCTCATAGGATGGATCCAATACAATTCCATCATCCACCAATGTGTCTGGAATATTTTCTTTAACACCAAGCTCTGACATGAGTGAGATAGATAATCTTTCATAATTCTTCTTTCTTAGATCATACTCATCTTGCCGATCACTCCAGAAGTCTTCTAGCAAATTGAAATGTATGGTAAACACCGAAGGCAACAAGGCATACATTTTACCCTTTGGATCAAAATACTTACGAGCTATGTATAAACCCAACTTCAATTATATTATCTCATTACAAACCACCTTTGCTCCTACCAAGTGTTGATAGCTATATTCACCCAACTTCATGGGAAACTTATGACATCCGATTTTATGTTTGATCCCAAACCGAGCATTAACTCCAAGAGCTTGATACACAAACTCCATTAACACTATCTTGTTATTGCAGCACCTTGGAAGCAAATGTAGATGGCCTTCAAAACCAGTTAACCTGAAATATGTGAATTTGGGGTATTGTATGTACCAACACCCCCATTCAAAAATGAATGCCATGGCTTCTTGACTCAACCAGTACCCTGCATCTCCATTCAATTGGTTGATGACCACATATATAAACGCGTCATTGACTCTCCTGAAATGAGTCTTAGCAACCTGAAGAGACAATTGGTCATAGTGCTCCCATACCTTCTTCTATCCATCCAAGGCCCCCATTATCCCCACTCTGTTCAAACCTGGGAAAATCCCCAATCTTGCTGCTGCATATACAAGGTAAGAGGTCATAAAGAAGCACTTGGTTTCCCTGATCCTTGTTAGCTGATCATGTATGGCATCAGAGACAATCATTTACCAATCAAACTATGTTCACCACTCAACATGGTCTGAATAAAAGGATACATCCACTCCTTGAAGTGAAATTTATCCCTCTTCCCAAATACCCTAGACAACATCAAGATCAAGTTTGAAAATTCTTTGCGAAATTCTGCTCTCTTTGGTTGATCATGAAGTTTGAGCAGGGACTTCTTCTATGTTATTAACCATTTCTTATTCAAATGAGTCTTATTGGATGTTTTATACTCGCTATACTTCTCTAGGGCCTCTGCCTCAATTAGTTGTACCAAGTTCTTGGGATCCAGAACACTAAATATACTTTGAAACATCTGAGGAGTAAGATCAATGATCACATTATTTTGTGAATCCATGCATAGTCTTGTAGCAAGATTGTAGGCACTAGCTACTGTCAAGATCAACTCCAGGAACTAGACTGACAAAGGAAATACAGTGATATGGGCCAAGCCAGAATCATCAATTCTTTGTGTCCTTCATGTTATATTTTCCCGTTCCACAAAGGTTTCTTCATATAACTCTTCAAAATTGTATTGCCCCAAATTGGTATCAGTGATATCTGACCAATCTGATTCCACCTTGCTCACCTTCACAACCGAAATCCTATGACTATACCTCAAGTTATAAGGTAGTTGTTATGGCTTCAACTTCTTTGGTTTTGGTGTTGCCTTTGATGTTCCTACAGGCTGGTTCCTTCGAGCAGCTTCCCCTGATGTTCTTGACATCCTTCAACTTTCCTACAAGCAAAACCTCTAACTAGATCTTTCAATATCATCATAAAACATGTTTGAAAAACCATACCTTTGATATATGCATCGGAGACAAAACTAGGCAGAAACACAATCTAGAACAATCTCTTTTACAACACTACCAGACTCGGAGCCAAAATCGATATAGATATTTCACTAACAATCAACGGGCTTGGAGTCGAGATCGGAAAGCTGATCGGAACCAGGATCGGAATGAAAAATGAATTTGGTTTTTCTTCAAAAAAAAATTTATATTTTCATATTCTATTTCCATTCCGCCTTCGCTTTCATCTAGGTTATCGTTATTTCAAAAGAAGACTTCTCATTATACACGGAGCCGGACACGAGATGGAAATGGAATCGATACCTTCTGAAAAATAGAATTCTCAAGTTCAAGATCGATTATGATCCCATCTCCACCTAGGTTGACCATGACGTCAAAAAATGACTTTATCAATTAAATGCAAAACTTCATGGTTTCAAACTAGACAATTCGACATGGAGCTAAACTAGAACTCGATAAAACCATCCCCATATAACTAGGGGTGATTTTCTTTTTAGGGCATCATATTTTAAACCTTAAAACATGATCACAGACACACTCAAAACCCTAATCTAGGAAATACGACAATAAAAACTAGGGCACGGATTTTAAACCTTGTCGTTTTACCAAATTGAATACGCGACAAAACCCTAAGTAAAAATGATGAATCTAACCCTAACTCATTGTAAAAACATGAAATTAATCTACCTTACTGTAGATTCCTAATTCAACTAACACCATTTAAAACCTAAATTTAACTAACTTACTGCAAATCAAAATAGCACGACGCGATCATGACTAAATCGCGAAAGCAACCATGCTCTAAAACACAAAGAATCAAAAACAAAAGTAAAAGAAATGAAGAAAAACCAGACAAACAAAATAAAGCAAGAACCTACTCAAACTAACATACCAAGAATCACGAATTTGTTTAAAATGAAATGATTCAAAGCATGAGCAGACATTAAAAACGTGACAGTAAATAAACGAAGAACAACAACAATAAGAAAGCCTACCTCAAACACAAAAGAAGCCCGCTAACCTTCTGAACTGATTCACAAGCAATAATCTTCTCCTCGTTCAATTGATTTTCTCAAACAAACTCCGCCATTGCTCTTCCTCGCTCTTAAATCTTTAAACAATGATAATAACAATACATTTAATCCTTAAATGAAGGTGAAAACAAGAATTTCTACCTACACGAGCAGTTGTCATTAATGCCTTACATGCAGTTGGGCGGAATCGAAACTGAAAGAGAACAAACACTTCGTTGTAGTTTGACTTCAGTCAAAAAGTCAACGACCAAGAAAACAGTGGGGGCAGAATAAAAATGGAGACTAATTTAGAAACTTAAGAAATTTCCTAGCTTAGTTCCCATTCCGGTTCTGGTTCTGCCAATAAAGCAGAAAACAAAACTCAACACAAAAAGTAAAACAAAAGAATTGACATAATAAAACTCAACACAAGGACCAAGACTAAAACCAAAAAGTTGAAAAGCGGAGGCGGAGGCGGATTTGAATTTAGATTTTGCAATTTTCAATAAACGCCAACTTAACGCCCACTCTGGCTCCAAGTCCGATGAAGACAAAACAACAAACCGAAAGAAAAGACTATCGGGATGGGGCCCGGAATGAGTTTTGATTGAAGTTTCAGAACTCGATTTGGTTCCAGCTCCGATTCCGACAAACTAAAAGAAAATAAACAAAGTGTTGAAAGGAGAAAGACTTTAGACTTTGTTTGAAAAACAACAAGAGATGAAAATAACAAAGGGGGACCCATTTTGACCAAGGCAAAAGATGGGGTGGTTATGCAAGGCATAACAAATGGCGACTTGGCTGGAAAAATGGTTTACCCATTTTCAAAATACCCAAAGAAAATTTCAGTCACCCAAAAACTACTTGGCTTATAAACACTATAACTTGAATAAGATCAGATATATGTAAGATAAGTTTGAGCTAGAATCTCAGATGTATGTGCTCATGAGTTATTCCTGAATCTGAGTGTGTACTTATATTGTGCATCATTCTTTGTGGATACCTTCTCTATTTGTGAACAACTATACCTAAGATTCAAGCTACATAGGTTGAGTCCTTTAACTATCATGCAGTAAAATCTAGGGTATTGCTCCACTACCAGACAGGTGTCCATTGCCCCGATGGAGATGCCTCTAGTTCTCTCAAAGCATTTCTCTACTGCCAGATAGGTGTCCGTAGCCCTGATAGAGATACTTGATTACCCACTTGATATTGAGCTTGCCTTTTCTTTCTTTCTTTTCATTCTCTCCTTTTTTTTTACTTCACTTGTGGAAATTCTTTTATGCATCTTTCTCAATACTCAAATTCAATGAATCTAAAATGTGGGTTGAGAACTACAATGGATTTCGTAATAGTCTTGGAATTGGATTTTTCACTTGAATCAAAGGTAGAGTCATTCTAAAACAAATAGATAATTACTCATGCAGATGTTTTTCTAATTTGGTGACAGATCTTTGATCACAATTCATGAGATATTCACATTATATCTTTTATCCTTAATAACTTTTCCAACCCAAACTAGAATGATCATAAAACATAAGTTTCAGAATGAAATCATTTTCAATGATTATGATGAGAATACCTAAACCAATTTCTCTCCTAGTACCAATAGTATACTTTGAACAACAACCCCTAACTTGAGATGAGCAAAATGAGGATCCCCAACGAAACAAGACAAACAAAACAAACAAACAAAATAAAGAAAGAAAAACAAAAACCTAAATAGAAACTTAATTACATATGATACAGTATAGTACATTCTTTTCCAAAACATCAGACCTTCTATGCACCAAAATAGTGCTTGAGAAACTGACCATTAACTGGTAATGGAATAGGCTCTCTTGTTAAAGTAATCAAACGAAAAGCATTCTCGCCTAATATTTCAGCCACTTGATAAGGACCTAACCAAAGTCTGTCAAAATTTTGGTGATCTCCCTTCTTTTCTCTAGCCTTATCCCATAATAACACAAGATCTGATATTCTAAAGGCTTTTATCTTGGCTCTCTTGTCAAACCAGCATTTAACAACAGCCTGATGTTTAGAGAATTGCTACAAAGTAGCATCTCTTTGTTCTTCCATATTTAATAGATTAAGTAGACTAACCTCAATCCTATCATCCTTAGAGTAAAACTCCTACATAAACTTCAGAATAGGTATTTGTAAATGAATGGGGAATATTGGATCTTGGCCATAGACTAACTTAAAAGGTGAATTCCCTAGGGTTGCTTTGATTCTAGTTCGATCTGCCCATACGGAAAATCTCAATTGGGTGTGCCAATCTCTAGGGTTACTTTCTAACAACTTTTTTATAACTTCCAATAAGTTCTTATTTGTGGACTCAGCCACTCCATTTCCCTGAGGGTAATAATTGGAAGAATATTTCAACACAATCTTATGTTCATAGGCCCATGAAATAAACTCAGCTGAAGAAAAAGTAGGGCCATTATCACATACCAGAGCAAATGGAACTCCAAACCTGGTTGTGATGTTCTCAGTCAGAACTTGATGACCACCTCTGTGGTACTATTCTTGCAAGGCAAGGCCTCGATCCAATGTGTGCAATAATCCATTGTAGTCAAGATGAATTTATGACCTGCAGAAGAATTTGGATTATTTACACCTACATAATCAAGTGCCCATTGAGCAAATGGCCTTACCTCATATACCGGTTGTAGGGGCATTGCAGGATTTCTTTCTCTAGATGCAGAAGTTTGGCATACATGACAAGTCCTGCAGTGTTGATGTGCATCTCTAAACACATAAGGCCACTAATAGCCTGATCTTAAAATCTGATGAGCCAAAGCATCAGCAGATCCATGTCTTGTTCCATGCCTTCCATGAAACTCAACAATAGCATGCTTTGCTTCTTACTGATCCAAACAGCGTAAATAGATTCCTTGAAAATTATTCCTGTAGATTGATCCCCCTTTGAGCATGTAATGAGCGCTCTTCATCCTCAATGCTCTCCTTTGAGTAGAATTCATTCCTTCTGGACATTTGTTACTGAGGAGAAAGAAAACTAAATCTATATACCAGGGATCCTTTGTGAATGATTGGATCATGTATTGTTGACAAGTAATACTTTTGTCCACTTTTTCCATCGCCTTTGACAAACCTTGGCCTTGAACAAGCTTCATTGGGTGAATCTCCAAGTCAAATTCTTGTAAAATGGCCATCCATTTTCCTCTTTGTTCCCCTAATTCACTTTGCATCAGAAGAGATTTCACAGCTGGATTTGGAACTATGGCCATCACTTGACTTCAAATTCTATAATGCCTGAATTTCTTCACTGCTCACACCAATGCAAAGGCTTTTTTTTCTATTGGTGAATATCTTACTTCTACATTCTTAAATGGAGAGCTCATAAAAGCAATAGGTCTCTCCTCGTTCTCTTCTCTTCTCTATGTCAAAACTATTGCACATGAATGTTCAGAAGCAAAAGAATAAATGTAGAAGGGTTTTAAATAATCTGGGCTTGTCAAAATAGGTGCCTCAGATATAGATTGTTTGATTTGCATGAAATCACACTTATCCTCTTCACTCCACTCAATCTTTGCATCCTTCTTCATCATTTCATTGAGGGGTTTGACAATCTCTGCAAACCCTGTTATAAACTTCCTAACAAAATTGATCCTTCCAAAGAAAGACCTCATCTCCTTCTTGCTACTTGGCTTTGTCAGTTTCAAGATGGCCTCTACTCGATCCGGATCTATGGATATTCCTTCCTTAGAAATAATGTGACCCAAGAGCTTCCCTTTAGATACTCCAAATACACACTTCTTTAGGGTGAGAGAAACACCATAACTTATACATTTCTTTAACACCTTTTCCAGGTCAGCAACATGATCTTCTCTATTCTTAGAGAAGATGGTCAAATCATCAACATAGATGATTATACATTTCCCTATCAGATCTTTAAAAGCTACATCCATTGCTCTTTGGAAATTAGCACCAGCATTGATGAGACCAAATTTCATTCTTCTATAGGCAAATGTGCCCCATTTTGTAGTGAAATCAGTCTTCATCCTATCCTCATGACTTACAAGGACCTGATTGTATCGTAAATACCCATCCAAGAAAGACATCATCTGAGATCCATTAACCTTTTGCAATACTTCATCGAGGGAAGGTAATGGATAGTTGTCCTTCTCAGGTGCCTTGTTTAAATTCCTGAAATCCACACATAACCTGATTTCACCATTCTTCTTCCTTACAGAAACTAGATTAGCCACCCAAGTAGAATGTATAACTGGAAAGATTATTCTTGCAGCCAAAAGTTTATGCACTTCTTTTTGGATTAGAGGCTCAATTAATGCATTAATCGGGCGTTGCTTTTGGAAAAACGGCTTAGCTTCTAGCTTGAGAGGAATTGTATGAGTGATCACAGATGTATCAAAAGTTTTCAAGTCATCATAGCTCCAAGCAATAGCTTCAATATTCTGCTTCAAGACTTTGATCATTTCGTCCTTAATTTCCTGAGGACAAGTCTTCCCTATAAAAACATTCCTTTCTGGGCCTGAGTGAGTCAAATTAATAGATTCATACTTACCTCCCTCACTCTTTGTAGGCACTCTTTGATAAGCTTGGGGATCTGAATCAAATATTCTTTCCAATGCTATCATCCCTTTTGGGATGTTATTGCTCTTTAAGTCTAATATCCCTTCTGGACTGTTATTTTTCGGATCCCAATCTCCCTGATCTCTGTCAGATTCATCAATTATCTGCCCTTCAAAAACATTAGAATTTGTCAAAAAGGCCAATATATGTTGATCATCATTAAATACTTGGAAGTGTTTGACATTATCGAGAATAGCTGGGACCGAAATCAACTCTACTAAAAAACTCTTAAGATTTGAATCTTGCATAGGCTCTAATGTACTAGTAGTAACAACAAGAGCATCTGCAATTTGATTTGCTTCCCTTGGGATGAGAGTAATCCCAAAGGCATCAAAATCTTCAATTAAATTCCAAACCCTGTTTCTATATGCAGCCAATCTTTTGTTATGGCATGTGTATTGGCTACATACCTGTTTCACAATCACCTCAGAATCTCCCATCACTGTAATAGTAGTAACCTTCTTCTTATGAGCAAACATAAGCCCACGAGCAAGTGCTTCATACTCTGCCACATTATTCGTGCATCCAAACTACAATCTATAAGAAGCAAAATAAGTCTTTCCTTTTGGATTAGTTAGTTCAATCCCTGCTCCACTTCCTTCTTTAGATTTAGAACCATCAAATTTAAGAGTCCATAATTGATCTATGGTTGGGAGCTCTTTCTTTTTAGAAGTAATAAAGGATGACTAGCTTGTGAAAAGTGGCGGCTCGGACTTTAACTATTTATCATAATGTAACTCGAGACAGAGCTCAGTTGAAGGTTTTCCTGTACTCTCTATTGATTCAACAACTACTTCCTGAATGATTTCTTGAGTTAAATTATCATCTAATACATCTTTCATCAGCACCTTTGGCATTGGTAGAGCATCTGAAGCAGGTGTATTAAAAAGGCACTGAGATACCTTAATCTTTTCTTGAATTTCATAACATAAAACCGAAATCTGCTCTACTGATGAGGGATTTTCCTTCTGAGAAAGGTTATCCCGAGTAAGAATGGTAGCATCCTTAACTTTGAAAGAGAACTCATTGATGGGAGTCTCATATTCCTCTTGGCATTTTTATTGGGGCTGATCTATATAACTTAGAATATACAGGCATGACTGACATATTAATTCCGAATGGTTATGATAGTGAATCCTACACCAATTAGGGAGCAGTAAACTACTCAAGTCAGTGCCTCCTCCTAAAACCAGCCTATCTTGTTGCAACTTTCTTACTCGAACCTGGTGGTTGATGCAGATCATGGAATCACTATGTTCTAAGAGAAAATTATCCTCAGGATTAATTACAGATAAAGTAAGGACTTCCTCTTATTCGTAAACACCTATCTCAGTCTCAAAGAATGCTACTTGATTTGAAGCATCATATTCTGTGATCATGTGTTTGAGCCTAGGTTCACTTTCAATTTCTATTTGTGTGGCAACTCCTTTCCATGGTAACCACATGTGCGAGAAGTCCAAGGACAGATACCCCCCTATGCTTTTCATTAGCTCTCGACTTAGGAGCATACTGTAAGTTTCTGGGATATTAGCTACTTGGATATCTATATAGGTCTGGATCCTTGGATCTGATCCAACCTACACATGCATGTTCTTCAACTCACCTACAACATTGACTTCGGTTTTATACAATTGAATCACCTTTTTATTGGTTGGAATAGGACTCAATCCTAACTTTTTATAAATAGAAAAAGGCATGACATTCCCTGATGCTCCAGAATGTAATAAACAATTGTGCAAATTCTTTCCAAAGATTCTTAAACTTAACAGGAAAGGTGGGGTATTGGTCTTACCTTTATACATAGCTGCATTTGTCTCCTTTGTTGGAGTCATCTTATCTTTCCCTTTTAGGCAATCTGCCTCTTCCAAAGCTTTTAATACCACCTCCTGTTGAGTTGGGCACCACTTCATGATGTCAAAGAAAGACAGTGATGTCTTCTGCCTTTGTAATTCTGCAACAAAATCAAACTCTGAATCATTCTTAACTTGATATTTAGGAAAAGGAGGCGGATTACCTCTATTCTGAGAATCAGAAGGTACCTTTAGTGGAGGTGGATTGTTATCTACATTCTAATTTGGTGGAACCATGTTGTTAGGGGGTGCAGATGTAGTGAATGGCCCTTTATTCTGATTCCTTAGAAAGTGACCACCCTTAGATTGGAAAGCTTGAGAATCATAGACATCTTCCTCTGGCTCATTATCCCCTTGCATGGGGAATTGATATTTTTCTTCGATGGTTTCATAAGTCATGGTAGTGCTGACTGGCCCATTGTCCTGATTGGAATTTCCTATTGGAGGATGGGCATCATCATGTGCAATTTTCACAATTTTCTCCATTTCTGGGCAATTGACTTCAGAATGTGTTGTTGTATCATGCAGCCTACACCAATTGGTCATAAAATTCAAATCAGCAACATTAGTAGTATGTGGTCTTTCCTCACCTATTTGATAATTATGAGGAACTCCTTCATTGTTAGGCCCAGTATTCCACTACCTATTGTTGTTGTTGTTGTCATTATTGAACCTCTGATTGTATCCTCTATTTTGATTTTGAAAATTTTGATTTGAGGAGTTCTAATTCTGGAAATTCTGATTGGTGTTCTGATTTTGGTTTTGATTGGAGTAATTTCCCTGAGTGTTATACCCTCCCTGATTGTTATAATTCTGGTTTTGGTTGGGAGGAGGGTTTTTCCTAAGCTGTGCCATGTCATTTGACATCTGAGAGAGACTCTTCTTGAGAGTCTCTAATTCACAAGTGAGTTAAACAGTTTGTTCATTCTGCACATTTTGGACTATGGATGGGGAATGGACATGGGTTGATCCTCTCATTTGTTGTGGTTGATTTTGAGGCTGATGTTGAGTTTGATGGGAGTGATCTTGCATGCCATTTCTGAAGAAAGGCATAGTAGGTGGAACTTGCAACTCAAATGTAGGTCCATATTGGGAATAAGACATCCCAGGGACAATGTTGTATAAGGGTGGATTAGGCATATGATAATTCATGGGAGGAAGAGCCGCTCCTAAACCTCTGGATTGCAGACTTATCTGCTATTGCAATTTGATAGCCAAATGATAAATTTTAGACAAAGAGTCTATCTCATTAGGTTGATAAGTTATTTGCAAGAACAGGCCAATCAAAGGATCAACAACTCTCAAATACGCCTTTATGGCCATAGCCTCGAGCACTAAGAAAGGCTCTTGTAGCCTACGATACATCCTTTGGAACCTAGTGTTGAACAAGGGCAGTGGTTCATGATGTTCCTTTCTTATGGTGGAAAACTGGTGATATAATATTGCAGGGTCTAAATAAACCCTGAATTAACTAATGAAAGCATTTTCTAAATCTGTCCAACCTAGAATAGATCCTCTAGGCAAATTTAAGTGCCAATTATATGCCATATCTCCTGAACAGTAAGGAAATAATCTACATACCACATCTTGATGAGCAACTTGAGCTCATGTGCAAGCATCTTTGAATTCTTGTATATGCTCCTCAGCACTTCTCGATTCTCCATGCATGTACTTACGATAGAACTTCTCTGGATTCTTTGGTAAATCAAGGAATCCCCTAGGAATAGTCCCTAACAGAGAGGGATTGTTGGCAAAGTAAGCCACTGGTGGGATTGGTTGAGCAGGTATAGGTTGAATTGGTGGTGATACAGGCCTAATTGGAGGTGGTGATGTAGGTTGAACTAGTGGTGGCGTAGGTGGATTTGGTGGAAATCTAGGTGGAGTGAGTGGTGGTGGTGGTAGGGTAGGTATCAATATACTACGGGCATGGGGTCTAGGTCTGACCGGGGTTTGTAATTCTTGTAAAGGTTCAGGGTTGGTAGAGGATCTCAGAATCCTTCCATATTTCTCCAGTGAGAAAGACACTATGCGAGCCAGCTTGTCTTTTCAGACCCTCCTTCTAGCGCTAATTTTTGTTGATGGTGAAAATGACACAAGTAATCTTAAAACAGAATATTTCTACTCTATTTCTCATGAAAAAGAAAGACAACATGTAGTAGTCTAACTCCCAAGGTCTTGGTAGTTGGTTCTCAACTATCTGGTGTCACTCAATCAGTTCATGCAACTGTAATATTCAAGGGGCCTGTGTTGGTAACAAAAGATTCAAGCTATGACTCATTTTATCGAACTGTTTTAGTAAAATCAATGGGGTTTCAAACAAAAGAAAAAGATAGATCAAAGGGGTAAACCAGTAAGTATGAATCAAATTTATCTAGCATCTAGACATATATCTTCAAATAATGAATGTTCTTCCAACCAGATCAAGAAAACCATAAGATGACACAATCTATAGCATAATATATACCACTAAATACATTTTAGGTGCTTAACTAACTTCACAATTACACATCACAAATATTTCAAGGATTTCAAAACAACACACATTCATCCATCATCAAGATTATAGATCAATAGACTTTAATAACTTCAATTCAATGATAATCTAACAAGATAATCCTTAAATTTGGCTTCTTCTAATGACTTTCATCACCTAAGAAATTAGCATGCTTCAGCACAATCACTGGCATTCAGATAGATTATGACTTATCAACCTTATCAAATAAAACAACTCAATTGTAATACCATATTGCGTAAAACCTGTAATTCTACTAACTATAAAAAGATCAATTACAAAGTATCTCTGTAATCACTACAAAATTCTATCTCCTAAAATCAGGTAAGCCAATCCTATTCTCAATTAGCCGACCTTTACAATATGATACCCACAGGGTATTTATAGATTATACAAAAGTTCGAACTCCACTTCTATTTTAGGTTATCCACCTTTTTAGGAACTAAAATTCTCTTGGAAACTCAGATCAATTTGATCTTGAGTTCCTACATTAGACATCCAGTTAAACTTAGAGAACAAAAAATAGAAGAGAAAAAGAAGTTATGCCCTCCAAAAATAGTCAGTGCTGCATGCAAGGGAGAAGGAAATCATGCATGCAAGAGATTTATGCATGTGAAGTTGGATCTGTAATGAACTCATCATAACTATCAAAGACTTGTTGTAACACATCTAATTCTGGCCCATCAACCTAGCTATCTTCAAATTTGATTCGCTCCAACTCTGCTACAGCAAACCCTTCCATATCTTTTATTTTTACCAATTCTCTTCTTGCAGCTTTCATTTCTTCCTTGACATCCATCAGTCGATCTATCATCAACTCTTCTCTATCATCTCCTTTCTGCATGAGTTCTCTAAATCTATCATCCCATTTCTCTTTGATCTAATTTAAAGACATGCCTTCTTTTGTTAATACATTTACATCTACAATGATAGCAATGACTGCTTCTAGCTTCTCAAATTGTTCAGTCAAATTATTAACAGCATCTTGGACCGCACTCCTATGTTTACAAAAGAAATCTGTCCTGAATCGGAGTATACGAGAGGTCTTCTCCACAAAATCCTTATTTTCCTCCTCAAGTATTGATTGTTCAAGAAGATTAGTTAAAGGCAATGCACTAACCTTTTCTAATTTTTGACTATACTCTTTATACTCCTCTTCTTGTTTCTCCGATGCCTCAATATACTACTCCATTTGACCTATTAACTCTTTTGTCCGTTTAATGACCTCAAAACATTCAATCAAAAATTCACTTACTTCTTGATTCAACTTGTCTATCCATCTGTCTACCATCTCCGCTTTGCCTCTTACCTGCACCAAATCATCTACCTCCTTTTTGCTTAACAAAATAGGAGTCGCAATGGCCATTACTTGTTGTGATCTCGAAGAGGAAACACTTTTCAAAAATAAATGTAATTGATCCAATTGAGCCTTAAGCTCATCCTTCTTTTGTTTGTCCTTTATCATTCCTGACTTGGTTGTTGAAGCCACCACATCAATTAGGTTCATTTGTTGATTCCTAGTGGGCATTCCCAAGTTGACAGTACTCAACTGATAATCTGTTAGCTGCATGTCCCCTACCTCCTTTTCTGTCATTGGCACGGCATGTTCAGCAACAATCTCTCCTTTGTTCGTGAGTTTAGTAGAATGTAGAATTTTGGCCTTCTTTTTGGGCCTCTCTTGTTCAATCTCCTTCATCATATCCTCCCAATTGAGAGGTTGTGAAGGTGTTACTACCCTTTTCTACAGGTCTAGTTTTAACCAAGTGGGAGCACATGGAGCAGTAGTCATCATAGAAGAAGAGGCAATAGTAGTATAAGGTGGCTGCACACTTTCTTGGGGTTTAGAATCAACCCTTTATTTCTCTTGTTGTTCTTGCACTGTATGCATCTGCACAAGTCTTTCAACCTCTTCCCTATCTTTCTCTTCTTGCCTTTTCTTATCTTCCTCTTCTTTCCTCAACCTCTCTTCCTCCAACCAATTTCTCTCCACTTTTTCCTTTTCCAACCTTTCTTTTTCTAATTTTTCCTTCTAGATTCTTTCTCTTTCTAGAGCTTCCCTTTCCAATTTCTCTTTCTCTAAATCCTCTAGTCTTTCCCTTTCTAATCTTTCTACCTCCATAGCCTTGAGTTTTTGTGCCTTTGCTTCTTCTTCTTGTTTCTTAATCAGCTCTTCGGCATCCCTTTCCTTTTGCAATTGTTTTGCTCCTTCTTCCTTTTGGCGAGCTTCCTCTGCAAGTTTTAACCTAGCAACCAAGATTTCCTTTTCCCTACGGTTCCTTGCCTTCTCCTCCTCAAGGTCATGAATCTTTTGTATTAGTTCCAACTTGTCATTCTCTTCTTTGACCTTAAGTTCATGTTCTTGTTGCCTTCTTTGTCTCTCTACTTCATCAGTTGATGCCTTAGCTTTACTTTGTCTAGTTTTTAATTGTTGCTAATGAAGTAGAGCATCAGCTTGTACCTTAGCATCAATTTCCTTTTGTTTCTTTACTACCGCGTTTGCATCAGAATTTCTTTTTGCATCCTCAAACAACTTCCATTGATCTTCCTATGTCAAAATCTGCTCAATATCCTCCTCTAGAGGCATGTTTTCTTGCATATCTTTCTCTGACTCAGTTTCATCTGAATCTATTCCAACCTCATGAATCTCCCTCTCCACTTCTTTTCCCTTGGCCGTTTCAGCCATGCTATGAAGAGCTCCCTCTTGAACTTCTCCTTTCTGTTGTTTTGTAAGTGGGATTTGTGCGGAAGACTCACCTAGTGTAGGTGTTGAAACAACGGATCGTATTGGAACATCCCCTTCTTGTGTTTCCTCTTCATCCCCTGCTACTTCAAGTTCTATCTCATCAATATCTGGGGGAAAGAACTCCAAATGATCTTTAGGAGGTGTATTCCTTTTGATCCTTTTGTATCCCTTACCCTTTTTAGGGGCTGATCCTTGAGGAGTCTGGATTCTTGGCACTAACCATTGCACACTCCTATCCAGCACTGTCCTTCCGATCAGCTTAATATCAATGGTTTCTTCACTGTCCCAGTCAATTGGATCCAGACTCTTGGTGCCAGTTTTCAAAGCCTCATAGGATGGATCCAATACAATTCCATCATCCACCAATGTGTCAGGAATATTTTCTTTAACACCAAGCTCTGACATGAGTGAGATAGATAATCTTTCATAATTCTTCTTTCTTAGATCATACTCATCTTGCCGATCAATCCAGAAGTCTTCTAGCAAATTGAAATGTCTGGTAAACACTGAAGGCAACAAGGCATACATTTTACCCTTTGGATCAAAATACTTACAAGTTGTGTATAAACCCAACTTCAATTGTATTAGCTCATTACAAATGACCTTTGCTCCTACCAAGTGTTGACAACTATATTCACCCAACTTCATGGGAAACTTATGACATTCAGTTTTATGTTTGATCCCAAACCGAGCATTAACTCCAAGAGCTTGATACACAAACTCCATTAGCACTATCTTGTTATTACAACACCTTGGAAGCAAATGTGGATGGCCTTCAAAACTAGCTAACCTGAAATATGTGAATTTGGGGTATTGAATGTACCAACACCCACATTCAGCAATGAATTCCATGGCTTCTTGACTCAAGCGGTACCCTGCATCTCCATTCAACTAGTTGATGACCACATATCTAAACGCATCATTGACTCTCCTGAAATGAGTCTCAAGAATCTGAAGAGACAATTGGTCATAGTGCTCCCATACCTTCTTCTATCCATCCAAGGCCCCCATTATGCCCACTCTATTCAAACCTGGGAAAATCCCCAATCTTGTTGCTGCATATACAAGGTAAGAGGTCATAAAGAAGCACTTGGTTTCCCTGATCCTTGTTAGCTGATCATGTATGGCATCAGAGACAACCATTGACCAATCAAACTATTGTTCACCACTCAAGATGGTCTGAATAAAAGGAAACATCCACTCCTTGAAGTGAAATTTATCCCTCTTCCCAAATACCCTAGACAACATCAAGATCAAGTCTGACAATTGTTTGCAAAATTCTGCTCTCTTTGGCTAATCATGAAGTTTGAGCAGGGACTTCTTTTATGTTATTAACCATTTCTTATTCAAATGAGTCTTATTGGATGTTTTATTCTCGCTATAATTCTCTAGGGCCTATGCCTCAGTTAGCTGTACCAAGTTCTTGGGATCCGGAACACTAAATATACTTTCAAACATCTAAGGAGTAAGATCAATGATCACATTATTTTGTGAATCCATGCATAGTCTTGTAGCAGGATTGTAGGCACTAGCTGCTGTCAAGATCAACTTTGGGCACTGGACTAACAAAGGAAATATAGTGATATGGGCCAAGCCGGAATCAGCAATTCTTTGTGTCCTTCATGTTATATTTTCCCGTTCCACAAAGGTTTCTTCATATAACTCTTCAAAATTTTATTGCCCCAAATTGGTATCAATGATATCTGACCAATCTAATTCCACCTTTCTCACCTTCACAACCGGACTCCTATGACTATACCTCAAGGTATAAGGTAGTTGTTATGGCTTTAACTTCTTTGGTTTTGGTGTTGCCTTTGATGTTCCTGTAGGCTGGTTCCTTCGAGCAGCTTCCCCTGATGTTCCTGACATCCTTCAACTTTCCTGCAAGCAAAACCTCTAATTAGATCTTTAAATATCATCATAAAACATGTTTGAAAAACCATACCTTGGATATATGCACCGGAGACGGAACCAGGCAGAAACACAATCTAAAATAGTCTCTTTTACAACACTACCAAACTTAGAGCCAAAACCGATATAGATATTTCACTAACAATGAATGGGCTCAGAGTCGGGATTAGGAAGGTGATTGGAACTGGGATCAAAATGAAAAATGAATTTGGTTTTTCTTCAGATTTTTTTTATATTTTCATATTCTATTTCCATTCTGCCTCCACTTCCGTCTAGGTTATCGTTATTTTGAAAGAAGACTTCTCATTATACACGGAGTCGGACATGGGATGGAAATGGAATTGATACCTTTTGCAAAACATAATTCTCAAGTTCAAGATCGATTGTAATCCCGTCTCCGCCTAGGTTGACCACGACGTCAAAAAATGACTTTATCAATTAAATGCAGAACTTCATGGTTTCAAACTAGACTATTCGACATGGAGCTAAACTGGAACTCGATAAAACCATCCCCATATGACCAGGGGCGACTGTCTTTTTAGGGCATCATATTTTAAACCTTAAAACGTGATCACAGACATACACGAAACCCTAATCTAGGAAATACGACAATAAAAACTAGTGCACAGATTTTAAACCTTGTCGTTTTACCAGATTGAATACGTGACAAAAACCCTAAGTAAAAACGATGAATCTAACCCTAACTCACTGTAAAAACATGAAATTAATCTACCTTACTGTAGATTCCTAATTCAACTAACACCATTTAAAACCTAAATTTAACTAACTTACTACAAATCAAAATAGCATGACGCGATCATAACTAAAATGTGAAAGCGACCATGCTCTAAAACACAAAGAATCAAAAAAAAAAGTAAAAGAAACAAAGAAAAACCAGACAAACAAAATAAAGCAAGAACCTACTCAAACTAAAATACCAAGAATCATGAATCTGTTTAAAACGAAATGATTCAAAGCACGAGCAGACATAAAAAATGCGACAGTAAATAAACGAAGAACAACAACAATAAGAAAGCCTACCTCGAACACAAAAGAAACCCGCTAACCTTCTGAACTGATTTGCAAGCAATAATCTTCTCCTCGTTCAATCGATTTGCTGAAACAAACTCCACCACTACTCTTCCTTGCTCTTAAATCTTTAAACAATGATAATAACAATATGTTTAATCCTTAAATGAAGGTGAAAATGAGAATTTCTACCTACACGAGCAGCTGTCATTAATGCCTTAAATGCAGTTGGACGGAATCAAAACTGAAAGAGAACCAACACTTCACTGTAGTGCGACTTCAGTCAAAAATTCAATGACCAAGAAAATGGCAGGGACGGAATAAAAATGGAGACTAATTCAGAAACTTAAGAAATTTCCTAGCTTAGTTCCCATTCAGGTTCCGGTTCCGCCAATAAAGCAGAAAACAAAACTCAACACAAAAAGTAAAACAAAAGAACCAACATAATAAAACTCATCACAAGGACCAAGACTAAAACCAAAAAGTTGAAAAGCGGAGGCAGAGGCGGAAATGAATTTAGATTTTGCAATTTTCAATAAATGCCAACTTAATGCCCACTCCGACTCCGAGTCCGATGAAGACAAAACAACAAACCGAAAGAAAAGACTATCGGGATGGGGCCCGAAACGAGTTTTGATTGAAGTTTCAAAACCTAATTCGGTTTCGGCTCCGATTCTAATAGACTAAAAGAAAATAAACAAAGTGTTGAAAGGAGAAAGACTCCAGACTTTGTTTGAAAAACAACAAGAGATGAAAATAACAAAGGGGGACCCATTTTGACCAATGCAAAAGATGGGGTGCTTATGCAAGGCATAACAGATCCATTCCAAATTTGTTCAAGGGAAATTTGATTCACCTTTCATGTTGTAGTTCAGTCTCATACCTTATCCAAATTCATCAAAATCCTGTTACCTCAAACCTTAAATGAAATGTTAGGAAAGTGCCCAAAACCCTAGAGTAAAATCATGGAGTCCTCACTTTTTCTTCATTTTAAATAATATCAATTAAAAATCCATTCAAGTGTAATGTACTTCATTAATAGGAAACATACCTTGTCCCATGGTTGTGGGAGCTTTTCCCTTTCATAATCCACATGCAACTTGGTCTAAGTTTCACCATTTTTGAAGAAGAGATTCACACTTTACATATCTAGCACCTTTCTATTCATTTTGATCTTTTGACCATTGCAGGATAAACCCATCACCTGGGAAATAATATCCTCACTTACTTCGAAGGAAATTTCCCCCATTTTTACCTTCTTTTTATTTCAAGAACTTGAAAACTATATTGATATATTTTCATCATGCCCATTGAGGCTCTAGAAATAAAGCTCAGCCACCTTAAACACAAATGTGCCAAAGAAGTGGGTCGCTTTTGAACTTGTCACAAGAGCCTAGCTCCGTCCTCACTTTGTCTCCTCCTATAATGAAGGTTTTCCCAAGTGGCTACACTATAGACAATTGCAAGAAATGTCACCAATTTTGGGAGACAAGTAGAGTAAATTGGCGAGGTTTCTTAAAATGAGAAATATTTTTCTAGAATTAATCTTTATTATCAAAAATAAAGATGATTGAATGATCATTGATTGATGAAACATTCCCAGTATAAAGAGTATCCTTGAGAAAATGTAGATCATAAACTTATTCACAAGCCACACCATTTTTAAATAATCCTCATATGGGTTAGTAATAACACTTGTTCCATCAATCCTTTTCTAGAGATCAAAAGGGATAGATTTAAAGTGCACCTTAGATATATAATTAAGCTTCTTTATAATAGATAGGTTCTAATTCATGAGAAATTCATTCTCATATATCAAATACCAAATAATGATGACACAACCCATGACAAATATCTCAATCACTATTCCAAGTCCATAAGGTTACCATCATTATGCACTAATTATGAGCCAATATGAGAGGCATTAAGTTCAAAACTGAACCCTTATTTTTTTAACCAACCAAACTCCCTTTGAACCAAACCCAATATTTTTCCCATAAACCACAAAGATCGAAAGGATGGGTTTTTAACCAATCGTTAAAATAAGGAATATATATAAATATATATTCAAAAAACTTAGTGTTACTATAGGCCCTCATCAATAGGAATATTATTATTATGTTTCTTTTCCAAAGTAATTCTTCTAACATTCTCTGAGAAGTTAAATTTGTTTCTCCAACATCTTTAGGGAATTTACATTTATTCCTAGATTAGGTAAGCATCAACCACGGTGTTTCCTTCTTTGTGTGTGTGGGATAGTTCATAAACATCAAATCCCACATAATTTTTTGAATGTCATGAATAATGTTAGTGATAGTCCAACCCACCTTCACCTCTCTCTTCACAACATCTATGACAATTTTGGAGTCACCTTCAATTTGTAAAACTTTTATCCCTAATGAGACAACAATTTTGAATCCCCAGATCATAGCCATTACTTCAGCCATGTTACAAGATTGCTTCCCCAATCCCCCAGAGAACCCAACAATAACCTCTCCATCAAGGTTTCTAAGAATACCACCACCACTTGCCAACCTTGTGTTTCCTTTAGTATCTTTGTTGAATTTGTTTCCCCAATCTAGAGGAGGAGGCTTTCATTTAGTATTATGACAAGCTAATAATCTAGAGTTGTCAAATCTAGAGGGGTCCAAATGTAGCTCCCTTTTTTTACTAACACAAGAATCCTTAGCAAAAGTAGGGAAGCTTGGAATTTTTTAGTTGCAAGGAGAAACATTTTCCATTAATAGCCTAGAGCAAGACCCAAAAACATCCTTAGCATTCTTTTCAAAGTTTCAGAATATTTTGTTATTTCTTTATTTTCAAATACTCCAACAAATATTGGGTGGAATTTGTCTCCATAACTCCCAAATTAAGGGGTGGGCATAAGGAAAAGTCCAATTATCAATTAAAACCTTTAGGTTTTCATTCATGGTCTAACTAAAGCCCAAATATTACAAAGCATGAACCCATATTTTCTCAAAGAAAGAACAATGAAGAAGCAGGTGATACATAGTTTCCTCCTCCCTTTTGCATAAAATACACATATTTAGTATTTGGAATCCTCTTCTTTTTAGATTGTCCTGAGTAAGATTTTGTTTTGTTCAGAAGTCCAAAAAAAATCTTGGGTATTGAATGAAAGTTTTGTACCATGGGGAATACTGTAGACTACATTCCTTTAGAGGGGCCTTCTCTAAAGTTATTTACATGGACAACTTCTATTTTTGGACTCATATATGAGCTTACATAATCCTTGACCTCTCACTAGATTTGTGATTTTAATTTCAATGTTAAATTCTTGGATCTTATTGATCCATTTGCACCTTCTTCTTGCGACTTTTTGTTGTATAAAAATGTCCTTAACAGCAACATGGGGAATATATCCAATAATTGTGGTTCCTACCAAGTAAGACCTAAAAGTTTTAACTCATTTGAATAATGCATATTCTTTCTTCCCCATGGCATCATACTCTAATTGTGTTGTTGGAGGGAATTATTGAAGAATGAAATAGGTTGTCCATAACCTTCCTCATTCTTTCGCAACAATATAGTAGCAACTATATGAAAGGAAGAAAAGGAGAATAACTGAAAAGGATTCAAAAAAATTGGCCATTTTAGCACAAGTGCTTGCTTGATTGCTTATTTTACCTCTTGGAAATCCTGTGTGGCTTCCTTAGCCAAAGAAATATTTCCCCTTTTTCAACATTTTTTAAATTGTCTTAGTCTTCTCAGCAAAACTTAAGGTAGACCTTCTAACAAATTTAATATGGCCAAAGAATTATTTTATACCTTTTATTTTCTTTGGCTAAGGGATTTTTCAATAGAAAAAATCTCTCAAGGTCAATTCTAATTATTATCCTTATAAACTATATGATAATGAGTTTTCCTTTAGTTACCTCAAACATGTACTTTTTGGGATTTAAAGAGATGTCATATTACAAAGCTCTACTAAATATCTTCTTTAGGTGCATACAATGATCCTATACTTATAAAATTTTGGAATATCATCTTGATATACAACCATAATGATGTGAATGAGATCATAAAATACTACATGTATATATCTCTTTGTAATGTAGCTCCAACATTTTTTAGACCAAATGATATCTTAACATACACATACGTGCCCCATAGAGTTGTAAAATTTATTTTTTATTTCTCAAACTCTTTGACTTTAATTTGATTATATCCTAAGAACCCCTCCAGCATTGATAGTAACTCACATCCTAGATCACCTTTTGTAACATAGCTTCCAAGTTTGGAAAAGGGTGGTTATCCTTCAAATAAGACACATTCAGATTATTGAATTCTACATGCAATATGATATCCCCATTCTTCTTCCTTACTGGGACTAGATTATACACATAGGTGGAATTCCTAATTGGTTTTATAATTCCACCATCCCTCATCTTCCTTAGCTCCTATTGTTTCTTAGGTTATAGCATTGGGTTTATTCTATTTTTTCTTTGCCTGAATAGATTCACATTAGGTTTTAGATGAATATCATGTTTGAACAAGTTCTCTTGATATTCCTTCAAATCATCATAAGACCAAGAAAAAACATTTTTGTTTTTTCTCAACAGGGTATTAATCATAGCCCTCACATTTGGGTTCAGTTTCTTCCTAGCGTATACCTTCTTAGGTGAGGTCTTTGTACCTAAATTGACTTCTTCTAATTCATTCTCATGCATAAGGGTTTGTTTAGTGATGTGTCTTTTATAACCATCAAAAAATTGTTGCAAGGTTGTTGCAGGTGTTTTCATTGATGTCAACAGAATGTAGATTGTTGCAGGTGTTGTCATTGATGTCAATAGATTGATAGTATGTATACGGTTGCATATGTTACAATCAGTATGATGATGGATGTCATGGCCTTGGTGTACACAATGTATGTCATGACCTTGGTGAGAATGATTGTAATCCATGTCTCTTGATGTAAAACATTTCATACGATATGGAAAATGTATGAAAGTTTTCTTGCAGTCAGTGGCTCAAGAAGATGCACTAAAATGCTCCAAATAATGTCCACATTTAAATGTATGGCCTTGTGGTTTGAAATTTAGAAAGAGGATGATGTGAGGTATGTATTTTCCTGATTTCAATGCATATTAGTTACCGTAGAAGTTTCTAGAGTTGGCAGAGTGAAGACTATGATGTTATGGTCAAGGAGGTTAAGAGAAATGCTCTGCATTTCTTTGCAATTTATGTTGTGGTCTTGAGGTTTGGAGGATGAGTTCCATTTTCCTACATATTCTCTCATTTCAAATTTCAGGTGTTAAGATGTATTGCAAGTATAGTTTTCAATGTTCTATCTCAAGACTGTGTTATTTTGGGTTTGCAAGTGATATTGAGTTCAGTGTTTATTTGTCTACGCTAACATAATGTTGTGTGAAATTGTAAAAGGAGGGCATGGAAATTTTTTTTAGTATAATTTAATGCTTGTGATGTGATTTGCATGATGTTTTCTCTTTGGTACCACTTGTGGTCTGGAGTTAATATTTAGAGGGTTAAGTGTTTGTTGGGCCGCCTTGGTATATTGAGTTGTTTACGACATGTTTTTGTTATGTGTGCTAGCTTGAGATAATGTGCAAAGGTAAAATAGGTCATTTTTATCTCCTAGCTTAAACTACATTCAATTCCCTCCTATCGTAGATGTTTAGAATTCGACTCATTATGGTCGTTGCACGTTTCATGTTTACACATTTTAGTTTGGCCAACAAGGAGAAACCTTTTCAAGCGTGTAGAAGATATAAATGGAAGATCAAGTGTGTGGTCAAGTAAAAAGTGTTGTGTGTCAAGAGTTCGATGTGTTAAAAAGTGATATATGCTGAAAGTAGTGAGCTAAAGGAAAAATATTGAGGGTGAATGTGTGATGAAGTATTTGAAGTATACTGAAGGTAGTGAGCTGAAGGAAAATTTATGTGAGTGAGTATTGAAGGTAGTGAGCCAAAGGTAGAATTGTGTGATTGTTGAAGGTAGTGAACCAAAGCAGAAGTGTGTGAGTGAATGTTGAAGGCAGTGAGCCTGAGGCAAAAAAGGTGTTGCAGTGGTAGTTGTTCATCTAAATTCATCAAGTGTTGTATGTTGAGGTTGTAGTCTCCTTCTATAAGTGTTGTAATTTGTAAAGAGTTTTAAACTTCCCTATTTGAAGCCATAAAACTTGTTGTAAACCTTGTTTCCTTTTGTGAGGCTAGATTTAGACAGTAGCTCCAAACAACTTTATCATTGTGGTTTTCCCTTTTAAGGTTTTCCATGTAAATCTCATGTTGTGATTATGTGCTTATGCTTTAAATTCTTTAACTGGCTAAGGTAGTAATAAGTTTTTACTGGTAAAATTGAATTGGATTAATTTGAGGGATATACTGATTCAACTCCTCTTAGTATATATATGTGTTATAACAATTGGTTCCATAGCTAAGTTCCTCTGTGTAGCCTAATTGTTGAAGGTAGACCTTGGTTTAGAACACATGGCTCAAAAGGAGTCCTCCTCCAAAGCATTGTTGTTTGATGGAACCAACTATGCTTTCTGAAGTGTGGGGATGGAAGCCTACCTTACTTTGCTACAGTATGATGTTTGGAGAGTTGCAAAGGATGATTATATTGAACCTACTCATCCTATTACTAATGCTAATGAAAAGAAGGCTCATGGGAACAATGTGAAAGAAAATAATTCCATCTTGAGTGGCTTAAAAATATTTGAATTTGTGAAGGTGGTCCAGTGCAAGACAACCAAGGAGATATGGGATAAGCTAAAAAATATCTATGAAGGAAATGACAATGTAAAGCAAGAAAAGTTGCAATCTTACATAAAATTATTTGAGAACCTGAAGATGAAAGAATAAGATAACATAACCAGCTATCTATTTCAAGTAGATGAAGTTGTAAATAGAGTCAAAGGGCTTGGTGAAGATATAGCTAATTCAATGGTTGTGAAGAAAGTTCTAAGAACTCTTCCCACCAGTTTCACTCAAAATTCTCTACAATTGAAGAAGCCAAAGATTTGATAAGTCTTACCATGGAAGAGTTGTTTGGATCCCTCACTACATATGAGATGAGAAATGAATTCCAAGGTATACATAAGAGAGAAGTTTCATTCAAAGCTATAAAGAAAGAAGAAACGTCTAGTTCACACAATGACTCTAAGGAAGAAGAAGAAAACTTTGAGAGAAAGTTGAAGAAAGGGTCGGGAAATTATAAAGGTAAACTACCTTTCAAATTTTTTAATTGTGGAAGAATTGGTCATTATGCATCTAAATTCCCTTTTGGATAAAATGAAAATAGCAACAAGGGGTTCAAGAGGAACCTTCTCTCCAAAGAAGAATACCGCTCCTCGAATGAAGTAGATCACTATATAGCATATGATAATGGAAAATAATTCCTATTCATGGCCATTGTGATATCTAGAAGTTCAAGAAAGACTATAGATGAAGAAGAAGGTGAGGTTGATTTTGAAGGTGAACTTGTCTCTGCTCTTGAAGACTTGGAATGTGCAAGGAAAGAACAAAAGAAAAAGGTCTTGATTGAAGCCAAGATAAAATAATGTACATAGCTTGAGAAATAAATGCTTTTACTCAAAAAGGAGTTGGAGAGAGCAATGTTTGTAAATTTGAAAGTTGATATCAAACCTCAAGGAAGATCTCACCATGTAAAAAGTGTCTCCAAAAATAGGTTCAATCATGCATTTTTAGTTACTTTTTCATCTGCAATAAGTATGCCCATAAGGCTATAGAGTGCAAATATGAAATGAATAGAAGAAATTTTGCGAGTAGAAATTCTCTTGCTTCTCTAGAGGATGTCAAATGTGACATGTCAAATCTGTAACAAAGTTGGACATATAGCAAAATATTACATAATTAATTTACAAAAACTAGAAATTCAGAAGGAAAATGTTACTGTGACAAGCAATGAGATTAAAATTTCAATGGTTGTTAAAATAGCATTTCATGCTCAAGGACAAACAAATCTCTAGGTAATTGACAATGGTTGTTCAAGTCACATGAAAGGTGACAAAATAAAATTCACCAATCTTGTTAAATGGAACATCAGATCAGTCAAGTTTGGAGATAATTCATCAACAAAGGTCTGTGGTAAGGGCACCATAAGTATTAATGGAAAACCAAGATAGAAGGTGTTCTTTATGTTGAAGGTATCAAGAACAATCTTCTCAATGTAAGACAGATATGCAACATAGGATTCAATTTTTTATTTCATGATCAAGGGTGTGAAATCAGAAGAAAAAACTCTAGAAAATGTGTGGAAGAAGGAGCTATGATAGAAAAAATCTTTTACAACCTAAAGGGAATCAATGGAAGAAGTTATCATCTAGGATAGACAAATGAATTTGGGTTGTGGCACAAGAGGATGGGACACATAAAATTTGATAACATTTTGAAGATCAGCTTCATGAAAGCAATAACAGATATGCCAAAGATTTCCAAACCTACAAGCACCATGTGTAAGGAATGTTGGATTGGGAAATAGACAAGGATAATGTTCAAGACCAAGGAATATTCCTCCATAAGACATTTGTAGCTCATTCATACTAATTTATGAAGAGCTACCAAGACAAAGAGTCTTCAAGGTGAAATGTATTTCATGTTACTCATTGTTGATTTCTCTAGGATGACATGGGTTACATTCTTAAAAGAAAAATCAAAAGATTTCAGCAGGTTGAATATTTTTAAATCAATGGTTGAAAATGAAATGAATGCCAAAATCAAGTGTTTAAGATCTGATAGAGGTGGTGAGTTCACTTCAAATGAATTTGAGGAATAATGTGAAGGACATGGGATTAAGAGGAATTTTATTGCTACTAGAACTCCTCAACAAAATGGATAGTGAAAAGGAAAAATAGAATTGTTCAGGAAATAGCAAGAACTATGTTGAACGAATCCAATTTGTCTTATGTATATTGGAAAGAAGTAATCCATACCACTATATATATTTTTAACATAGGTCAATTAAGGGTGGATTGTACAAAAACTCCTTATAAGATTTGGTATGGAAGACCAGAAACTGTCAAGTATTTCAAAAAAATTGAAAGATAAATAATATATCAAAAGAGATGAAGCGGGATTGGGAAAGTTTGACCCAATATCTGATGAAGGAATATTTCTTGGATACTCAACTAGGAGCAAAGATTACAAGTTTTATAGAAAAATGTTGAGGAAGATAGTTGACAGTATAAATGTTAGGGTTGATGAAGAGTCACATCAAATCATTCATGAGCAAGAAGACTATTGGTCAAATGAACTTTCCTACTTAAAATAATAAGAAAAGATTACAAAAAAATAAGCACAAGAGAAATTCCCCAAGACTCCTATCAAATATGTTCAAAAGAATCATTTAGGAGATCAGATAATTGGAGACAAGAATGAAGTAGTGGATACTAGGAGAAGATTTGCATGTATAAATGAACAAGTAAACTTCTCTTTGCTATCAAGAATAGAGCCCAATACTTTTTTTAATACTAGCAAGGATGAAGGATGGATTCAAGAAATGGAATAAGAACTAAATCAGATAGAAAAAATCAAACTTGAGAATTGGTGCCTAGACCTATAGACAAGAATGTATAGGAATAAAATAGGTGTTCAGAAATAAACTGAATGAAGATGGAGAAGTGAGAAATAAATCAAGGCTAGTGTGCAAAGTCTATTCACAGGTGGAAGGAATTGAATTTGAGGAAACATTTTCTCTGGTGGCAAGAATGGAGGCTATCAAAATATTTTTTATATTTTTTATTCACAATAACTTCAAAGTATATCAAATGGATGTGAAGTCTGCCTTCTTGAATGATGACTTAGAAGAATTTTACATAGAACATTCTGATGGATTTTAGTTATCAGAAGACCTAAAAATGGTAGATAGACTTATGAAGGAATTATATGGTCTCGGGCTTGGTATGCAAGGTTGGAAAAGTATTTACTCCAGCAAAGTTTCAAAAAAGGTATCACAGATAGCAATCTATATATTAAAATTGAGGATGAGAGAATTCTAATTGTTGTTGTGTATGTTGATGATATAGTTTCAGGTGAGAATGATGAAATGTGTAAGAATTTTATTGAAGATATATAGAAATAATTTAAAATTTCTATTATAGGTGAGTTATCATTCTTTTTTGGACTTCAAATTGCTCAATAAAATAATGGTATTTTTATCTCTCAATCAAAGTATGTCAATGAAATGTTGAAGAAATTTGACATGGAAGATTGCAAACTAGTGGGTACTTTGATGGTAATAGGTTTCCATTTGAGTAAAGATGATGAGTCACCCAAGATCAGACTCTATATAGGTCTATGATTAATGGCCTACTATACTAAACAACATCAAGGCCTGATATTAAGCAAGCTATTTATTTGGTTACAAGGCTTCAAGTTGATCTGAGAGAAATTCATGTGAAGGCAGTCAAGAGGATCTTCAAATATTTGAAGAGCACTCTGGATTATATATTATGGTACTAAAAAGGTAATCACCTTTCTTTGAGTGCATATACTGATGTTGATTGGGTTGATGGTGTTGATGATAGAAAAAGCACCAATGGTGGAGCTTTCTTTTTAGGAGACAGATTGGTCTCTTGGTTTAGTAAGAAGCAAGACTCGATATCCTTATGAATAGTTGAAGCAAAGTGTATTACGACTACATCCTTTTGCACGCAAGTGTTGTAGATGAAGCAAAGATTGAAGGATATCAAGCTAATGTATGATGAGCCTATTCCTATTTCCTATGACAATACAAGTGTTATCAACATTTTGAAGAATCTAGTGATGTATTCTAGAACCAAGCATATATCTATCAGGTATCACTTCTTGAGAGATAAGTTTATGGATCAATAAGTAAGATTGGATTATGTTCCTACAAAGGAACATGTTGTAGATATCAAGTTACAAAGGCACTTTCAGAGGATACATTTTAGTATCTTAGAAAAAAGTTAGGGTTTGTTTCCCCTTCTTCTAACTAGATGCATAGATGATGCATCTACTCAGGGGGAGTAATTCAAGATATATCTTTATCCATAGATTGATGAGGGATACCTCTCAGGGGGAGCAAGTATAAGGATGTAAATGTTTGTGCTGATAGGGGGAGCTTGTATGTAGACGTAAGCATAGTTGGTGACCACTATCCTTTTTCCCTTGATGTCAAAGGAGGAGAAAATTACATATTAGGTCAGTGTTTCCATCAATGCTAAAGGTGGATATCATTGCAAGGTTGTTGTAGGTGTTGTCATTTATGTCAATAGAGTGATAGTATGCAGATTTTTTCATATGTTGCAATCAGTATGATGATGGATGTCATGACCTTGTGGTACACAATTTTTCTATATATCTTGTTGCTCATGAATAGGTGAATGAGGTTGATAATGATTGTATTCCATGTCTCTTGATGTAAAAAATTGCATAAGATAAGGAAAATGTATGAAATATTGTCTTGTAGTCAATGGCTCAAGAAGGTGTATTGAAATGCTTTAGAGAATGCTCCACATTCCTTTGCATTTAAGGATATATGTCCCTACGATTTGAAAGTTAGATAGAGGATGATGTGATGTATGTATGTTCTTGATTTCAATATATATTAGTTACCACAAAAAATTTCCAGAGCTAGCAAAGTGAAGACTATGATGTTATAGTTAGGAAGGTTCAAAGAAATGCAGAGCATTTCTTTGTAGTTGATTTTTTGGTCTAGCGGTTTGAATGATGAGTTCCAATTTCCTATATATTCTTTCATTTCAAATTTCAGGTGTTAAGATGTATCACAAGTATGGTTTTCAATATTCTATCTCAAGACTATTTTTGTCTGGGTTTGCAAGTGATAATGGATTCAGTGTTTGTTTACCTATGCCAACATAATATTGTGTGAAGTTGTAAAAGGAGGGAATGGATTCTTTTTTGAATATCATTTAATTCTTGTAATTTTATCCACATGATGTTATTTGTTCTCTTTGGTATTGTTTGTGGTTTGGACTTAATATTTGGAGGGTTATGTGTTTATTGAGCCGACTTGGTATATTGAGTTGTTTGCATCAAGTATTTTTTGTGTGCACCAGTGTGAGATCATGTGTAAAGGTAAAATAGGTCTTGCTTATCTCCTATATTGGACCGCATTCAATTCCCTCCTATCATGGATTTTTTGAAGCCGACTCGTTATGGTCGTTGCACTTTTCATGTTTACACTTTTTAGTTGGGACAACAAGGAGAAACCTTTTGAAGCTTGTGGAATATATAAATGGAAGATCAAATATGTGATCAAGTAGAGAGAATTGTGTGTCAAGAGCTTAATGTGTTAAAAAAGTGATATATGTTGAAAGTAGTGAGCTAAAGGTAGAAGAATGATGGAAAATGTGTGAAGAAGTATTCAAAGTATGCTAAAGGCAGTGAGCCAAAGGTAGAATTGTGTGAGTGATTACTAAAGGTAGTGAGCTAAAGATAGAAGTGTGTAAGTGAATGTTGAAGGTAGAAGTGTATGTGAGGAAAGTGAGTTGAAGGAAGTGAGCCTAAGGCAATAGAGGTGTTGCGGTGGTAGTTGATCATCTGAATTCATCAAGTGTTGTATGTTGAGGTTGTAGCCTCCTTCTGTAAGTGTTGTAATTTGCGGGGAGTTGTAAAATTCCTTTGGTTGAAGCCATAAAACTTGTTGTAAATCTTGTTTCATTTTGTGAGGCTAGATTTAGATAGTAGCTCCAGGCAAATTTCTCACTATGGTTTTTATCTTGTAGGGTTTTCCAAATAAATCTATTGTTGTGATTATGTTCTTGTTCTTTGAATGTTTTAACTAGTTAAGGCAGTAATAAGTTTTGATTGGTAAAATTGAATTGGATTAATTTGAGGGATATACTGACTCACCCCCCCTCTCAATATATTTGTGTGTTCTTACAAAAATCATTCCAATTCTACTAGCCCCTTAGGAAATTTATTTTTTAGTTGAATCGCTTCATTTCTAAACATAATTGTATTTCCATCAATTGGCTCAACAAAGCTTTGGAAATCAACTTCTGGACTATGGTATTCATCCACACATTGCAAGATCTTGAGAAAATCTTGATCATGATTAAAAACTTTTCAACTGTAAATATTATCAGGAATAAAAGGATTTGTTAAGGCTATATCACAGTTAAGGCTATATCATCTGATTTGGTGGCTATATTAGAAAGAAATTCATCCATACCATTTTTTCCCTTTCTATCTAATCTATTGAAAATGCATCAAGCAACTCAATTGTTTCCCACATAGTAGCTTTGTATTATTTTAATATTTCATTTTTAGAAGCATACTTATATTTGACTTAGGATATAATAATTCAAAATCACCTAAGACTCTAAGTTTATTTATTCCATGTTTAATTTCCAAATTCAATCTAAAGGTTAATGCCTCATACTTTTCAATATTATTTATACATTTAAACTACAAAGTGAAGGAAAACTTAAAGTCTTAATTGTTGGTGAGACAAGTATTAATCCATCTTTTGATCCAATTTTAGAACAAGAACCATCAAAAAGTATTAACCATATATTATCAGTAGTTTCTTGAAATTCATCTATAAGATAATCCTATTTATATTGCTTGGGCTAACTTGCCTCAATTATGAAATTATCCAAATCAGTATCAAAGAAAAAAAATCTTCGATTGGCTCAAGATCCTCCACAAGATTGAGATATTTTTTGCCTATCTATATTTATATTCCTTCCATTTATAGGAATCAAAACATAAGATGAATCCATTTGTATACTACCTCAAAAAAATTTGGGCCACTTATTGGATAACATCTCATACTAGGGTGGGATATCCGAAATTGTGATGTTCATGGTAAATTTATTTTCAAGAAATGCAACCAGTTTGAACTCAGTATCCTTCATGATTTCAATGATAGGAACCTTTCTAGAATCCATAGATAATCATTTTCCATATGTTTTGCTAACCTATATATTTAGTTCTTTCATGATAGATAAATGCATTAAATTTATAGATGCACCCAAGTCAAAAAGGAAAATCCTTATTAGCTTGTTATTTATCAATAAAGTTACATAAAATGGATCAAATTGAGAAGTACGTTTAACTAGTGTGGTCCCCAAATAAACTTCAAGTACTTCAAACTTGAACCAACCACTTCAACCTTGTTCACATTTTTCTTTGTTTTCTCCTATTGTTCATTAGTTTCTATGTATTGAGGAACTTATTTTAGTGTTACGAATTAAGGTCAATGCATTTTCTTTGTGTTCCTCTATCTGCATCATTTATAACAATAGAATATAAAATTTTATCTAAGATAATTTGTGCCATGTCAACTAGAATATAACTTGAAACATTGCAAATTTGAGCATTGGTTTGGATAAGAAAAAAATCATTTTCTTCATCTTTAATAGTGCTCTCCTTTTGGGAAGACTTGTAATTCACCTTGTCCTATTCTACTTTTATGCTCTAATATTTATCTTTCATTAAAGGTGACATAACCTAACCACTAGGCAGGTCAGGTTTTTTCCCTTTATCTTTTGTGCCTTTATTTTTACTACCAATTTTACCTTGATCAACATCACCTATTTTCTTCTCAAATTGTAAGTACTCTTTACCTAAGAAGTTATAGTTGTAGTTAAGGAATTGATTTCCTCATTAGATTTTCTTCTCAATCTAACAACAAAATCAAAAGTTTCAATATTATGAACAAAAAAATGTTCTTATTCATCATCAAAAAATACCTGTTGATGATAATAATTATTTTGACATATTCGATCATCTATATAAAATTCAATTCCACAACTTTTAGATGATGAATATCATTTATTAGTAGAGCACAATCTTGTTGATATCACAATATTTATAATCACAATTAGCACCAAGGTGCAGATCACTACATTCATCACAAGGATCAATACATGTATTTAGAGAAATGGATATTATATACTATAAAGGGGAGTGGGTAACTAATAAAAATTACACCATGGATTATCCTCCATAACATTACTAGTAGAAATCTTCAAAGGATTAGGATTTTCCTTGCTAGATGAACTCATAGTTATTTCAAATTGGTTTTCCATTAATTCTAATTTGTATTATAAGGTTGATTTGGTAACTTTCACATTTAAGCATGCTTATGATAGTTTGGCGTATCATATGAAAAATATTTCTCATTTCAATCCACCTTATAACTCAAATCCTTGAGAGCACTCATAAATTTTTCCTTTTTTTAGGTGTTGGCACCTATCTTTGATTTCCTTTGTTATTGGATAAAATATTTATATCATCCCTCTTGTGCACCTTTCTTGATGTTTTTCTATTACTCTCAATGTGTGTATAAATTCTAAATGCATCTCTTAAATTTTTAGGGTCTTTATCCCTAAAAAAAGCTCATTTTAGCATCATATGCATTAGAATATAATACTAGACACATAATCTTTGGTCTCATGTATGAGGAACCTTATTCATAACCCTAGTATTTACCTAGCATTAAAATCATGAATAGATTCATTAAATCCTCTGTTGATGCTAGTGATTTCCTTTATACTAAATCTTGGGTTGATTTTATCCCCATATCCCCATTAGGAAGACACCTATACCAGTCTCTAGCCTTAGCATTCAAGCACTAAATAAATAACTTCATAAGAACATCTTCAACTTTAGAAAATATTCTCCTAATATAGTATTATCTCTAGAAATTCTAGATAGTGCACTCTTTCCTTCAATGGAAACAAGATTAGAATAACCAATTATACCTATAAAATCTAGTTTTTTTTATCTTTCTAAATTTAGGGGTGGTCTAGCAGGAGCATAGACATTTCCACCCCCAACTAGATTATTTTTTTCCACCAACATTTCCTCCTACATTCATATTTAGCCCTTTTTTGTTGTCTTGCTCCTCCAACATTTATGTTCAATAGTGGATTATTGACATTGATTGGAGGATTTGGATTTGGATTTGGATTTATTCTTTATTGTGGTGTTGAACCTCCAACATTCACAGCTGAAATAATCTAAGATGAACTTGCTATATTTGCAAATTTACTAGACTGACCTACAACTTTAAAATCATTAAATCTTCTAGCTAAATCATCTATTGGGTAAAAATATAAATTTGTGTCACACTTTCGACCAACTTATCAACACAATTGAACTTAAGTATTTATAACTAAAAATCAATTTTGATCAAACATATGATCTAGTAAGATTCAATTCTAGCTAAGTTAAATACTTCCACAACTTTTTCAACTAAAATTGTTGGCTAAAAATATATGGAGCACCACTTTAAGGCCAATTTACCAAAAAAAAAAATATTTGAAAACTTGATGTTTCAATAACTCCTACTTATGTAAATAACATTTTTTTTTAAATATAAAAATGCCTTTTTGTAGATCCATAAGTGTAGTTTTCAAAAATATATTTATTTTAATAGTTTAATTATTATTATTATTTATTATTTATTTTGTTAGTTTTACTAAAAGTAGGTTATTAACACAAAATATTAGGTTGATTACCATGTCAAGGAAAAATACTAAAAAATATTTAAAAAATTTGAGAAAAATGTGATGCACTAGATAAAAGAATCTATATCAAGATGGTATTATTTTTTTTCATTTTAGATAAATATTTAATATGAAATTTGATGTCGAATGGAAACAACTATTTTTTGATACATGCACATTTTAATATTTATTTAAAAATATATTTATCAAAATTGGAAAAAAATGTATCCATGCGCTAAAGTTTCAAGTTATAAATACACACACAAAAATTGAAAGAAAAAAAAATTACTATAAAAAGTTTGATGTCTCATGTAACTTCATTTTTCAGTATTTTATCAGCGACTAAATTATAGTGTTAATTTATTAAAAACTAGTTTAAAATATTTTTATTTTTATTTTTAAATACAAAAATAAAATATACTAAAAAATACACATTTTAATAATTTACATCATTTCAAAATTCAAAACATATGTCACTTTTTAGTGATTCAAGTTTAAAAGTTGGATCAGCATTGGTTGTTTCCTTTATGATGTGTGACACAACTTTGTACTTTTACCGTATTGTCCTTTCTACTTCAATTCTATCTAACTTTACTTTAGGTGAATTAATTTCTCTCAACAAGTCTTCTTCATTTTTTTATTTCGTCTCATGTCCATATATCTTTTGTGAGCTATTTTGAACATCATTTAATGAATTTTTGATCCATAAATACAAGTATCTTTATACCACAAAGAACTCAAGTCCTAGTTTACAGGCTTAATAACAGGGGCTATAAACTCATTATCCCTAGGGTTTGTTTTCTCAAGGCTAACTATTGAAGATATTTTTTCTTTTAAGTCTTCCTCTAATTGAATCCTTTATCTATCCTTTTCAAGAGTATTCAAAAATTCTTTATATTTAAGACCCGTCCAATTGTTTTCATCGCTTACTAATTATTCATTTAGAATAGGTATTTTTACATTACATTTAGAGGGTATGCTTCTAAAATTTACATCTTGATTTTTCCTAGAACAATCATTAGAAGCATTGGAAGACATACCTATATCCTTAGCTCTCCATGTATTATTTTCCTTTGGTAGTTCTCCTACCAAATTATTATGTGGATCACTATTGAATAATGACCTTGTGTCATCCATATTAAAAATATGTTATGAGATCTGTGTTTTTTAGTTGGCTTGGAATTTCAAAGCCGCTACCTATTTAGGGAAATGGACTTCAAATATCACTTAGGGTTTCTCCAACTAAAGACAATGAAACAATGGTAGTTGCAAACCCTATCCAACATACTTCTTTTTCTTACTAAAACTTAGTAATTTTTTGGCTCTAGTCAACTCTATTTAACTTCGTAGTAGAGTTGCTAATCTGTTGGTGTTTACAACTGATTTCCTAAAACCACTCTATTTTTTTTTCCATATTTTATGATCAAGGGTTTCAAGTAGTTGGCCAACAAGTAGGGAAATCAATTCCCCCTACTTGAGGCTCTAAACACCTAGGTGGGTCTCCCTTTGATACCATTTTCTAATACTTCCCATCATAAAGATGATATCAACCAATATCTAAAGATGATGCAATAAATTCTAATAGACATTGGATAAACATATAAATCTCTTATATATTGTGATTTAAAGGTCTTCAAAATAAAACAATAAAATAATATCCTTCAATACTTTAAGATTATGTATGAGAAACTTTTAATAGATACAAATAACTTATGAATATATTTGGTATTTGAAAATTTGTATGGTGTTCTAGGAATTGAAAAGAAAATCCTAACTTGACCAATGCCTATCTAAGGTTACAAAGTCCTAGAATCACATAAACTTCTCTTCACAATAATTCGATATATTTTGATAGTCAATACAATAATATTAACTTGTAATAGTTAGACCATATAAATGATTACACTATTCATACTTAATAATCCATTCATATACACAATATATTCTACATTTGAATGAAATAAATTATTCTATTACTTGAATACAACTAATCAACAAAGTACACGGTGCAAGAAATTATAATGATGAATCCAATAATACTTGATTATTTTATTCATGAATAATATTGTATTAAAAAGTTAGAGATTATGACATACTATAATCATGTATTTAGATATGATTTCATCAAAAATACATTACTATTACAGAGAAAATGTTTACATACCTTGACAGTATAAACCCTAACCACACCTTGCAAGCTAAAAGACCTTACAAAATGCACAATTACTAGACCCTTGAACAAGATACAAGCTCCTCCTTTATAGAATAGGTTAGGTATGCAAATGCTAGGTGCATAAGTGACACTTATAAAAAAATTGCATGTGACATTAAAAATTCTATTGCAACAAGATAGTTACAACTCGATAACAAAAATGATTCCTTCTTCAAGCCTTGAAGAATAAAAGAATATCTTGAAGAAGTTGAAAAAAAAAAATTGCCTCAATCATGCTTGATTAAGACCAAATCGGTTGACACCTCGACAACAATTTGTAACCTCAGAGAGGTTTGATGAAGAAAAAATGTTGATTATGTTGAGTTGGAAACTTGATTCCACCCATGAAGCATACATTCATTTTGTTGGCCAATAATATTTGAGAAACTTATAAAATTTAATAATATGGGAGCTATACCTTGCATCCAAAACTTCCTTGGCCTCCTTATTGAAATCATTCAAACTTAATTCTAATTTTATAAAATCATCCAAGATATTATTTAATAGAGTTGGATTTGACTAACCACTAGCACAAATGAGGGAGCACAATGATGGAAAAACTATGTTAAACTCCGCCTTCCAATGATAAAAAGTTTTGATAAATTATTTGATATCTAAAATATTTAAAATTAATCCTTCCTCTAAAGCCTCAAATAGATCCAACTTTCCTTTCACCCATACCTCCAATTTTGACTAAAAGGTTGAAATATTTCCTAGAAGCTCCAACATATCACATGTGCCTACAATTTTTCTAGGATCACTAGAGTCAAACCTTGTCATTTTTTGCAAATTTATAATTATTAATATTTTGGGAATCCATATACTCAAATTTTTATTTAGGCTAGCTTCTTGCTTCATATAAGTAATATATGCATTCCTCAAATTGTTATACCCTACCCAAGTTTCTTCAAGTTTATGCAACACACACGATATTCGATGCTCAAGAAGTCCATCTAATATACTAATCATATTATTTTTGTTGAACACACCAAGTAACTGAGAGGGGGGTGAATTAGTATCTTCAAAACTTATCCTTCAAATCTTAAACCCTTTAGGAATATATGTAAATTTAGACTTTTAATAAGATCAACAACTTATGAATAGATCAAAAACAATTAAAAAAATCAATAGCAATGAACACACATACACAAGATAACACCATATTCACGTGGAAAACCCGGGGAGGGAAAAACCATAGAGAGAAATCTCTCAATATAGGAAGCTCATTGCTTATAGAATTATAATTTTTTTTAAGGCTCACTGTCTAAGGAAGAACACTACTCTCGGACGGACTTGCAAGCTAAGGTGCACAACCTTAGGGAAATATACAAAGGACTTACAATACTGAGGCACACAACCCCAGGGAAAGATAAAAACTACAAGGACCTACTGAAGAGACTCACTGTTTGATAGCAAGATACAAGACAATACGAATTATAATGTATGTCAACAATACACTATGTTGATTGATGTGTTAAAGCTCATCTGATCTTTATTTTCCCACAATTCACTATATCATACAATAATTGCACACTACCACACTTCTTTCTCAAATTGCAACTGATTTATTCTTTCATTTATATCCTTTATAAGATCATAAAACATCAATTAGGTTGGCTAGAAAAGAATACAAACAATAATTCCAACAAGTTAGCCACACAAACATAATTTGGTCATATCCAGGAGATAGAGGAGACCTAACTTGAAGTGTCACCTGATCTTGAATAGGGTGTAAATTTCAATGTAATATCACTTTGTGGAGGACGCATCTGTGACAGTAATTTCTTCTACTCTCAAATTTTTTTTATGTGATCTTTCCCTAATTTATTGCAATTAGATTGTGTTTTCTTTATTTTAGCTTCAGTAAATATTATTGTACTTTCCACTAAATATGTTTCTTGAGTTGGATTTTAATCTCCTAATAATCAATCCTCTAGTGAGCTCATTGAAATTACTAGCAACATGAGGCTTTTGAGTTTTTGGAGCCACAACCTATATTTATAAAGTCTCATGTTTGGTGTTGAATATTGATCCAAAATATACATCATGTGCTTGTTCCTTTTATATCAACACATCTTGATCTTTATCTTGTCTCCTTATTGTTTCCAATGTAATGGAAAAGGCAATATCCCAATTTCATAACAATAATCACCCACTATCCTTCAATTTTCCTTGCCTCCTTAGGATTTATTTTGTTGATGTAAGCATAAAAATATGTAACTTCCCATTTTTTCATTTCCTCCTTGTCCTAAGTTGACATCGTTGTTCCTGCATTACTAATTTCTCTAAATATTTTTTTCTATTTGGTTCTTCATCAAGAAATCTTTAAATTTTTCAGATTTAACAAATATATTATCAAAAATAAACTTAATGAAAGATAATGTTATGATGTCATTGAATACATCTCCTTTAGTTCTAAGATTGATCATTTTCCTTCTCTATGCAACCTCCTCAATATGAATTTAGGGTGGGGAAGGAAAAACCTAATTTTCCTCAGTATCTGGTGCATTATCCCCCATTCCTTCTATCTCTACATAATCAATTGAATAATCCATCAAGGGTTGAAACTACTTGGTCCATGTTGAGGAGAAATTTGATGAGAATTTAATGTTTGTGGTACATCCAATTGAGGTCTAGCTTTCTCTATTTCCTTTTCTTGTGGAACTTCTAGAACTTTTATTTGTTGCACTTCCTCTATGATTTATCTCTAAATGAGAATAGAGCCTTGAGGAGAAAACATAGCAGCATTCGTCAACATGTTTTATATCCTAATGATAGTATCTTGAACTTCTATGTATTCTCCTAGGTAATTTGGATCAATCAAATTTTTCTGCTCTTCTCATTTCATGATCTCTCACCAATTGGTTTTTATTTAATTTAATTCATCTTCATGATAATTTTTTTGATTAAATCTTCTACTCTATTAAAATTATTATAAAATTTTGATATTTTGTCTCTTTCAACCCTTATTTGATCAATAAAATGTTCGTGATCACAATCCCTATGAACATCTACTTTCATCATGTATGCTTTCAATAAAGGATATAAAAATTATAATCCTTCATTGGATGTGGTGTGAAATTTAGAGAATATCATTGAATATGGCATTAAGGATCCTTTCTTGTGTCCCCTTAGTTGTCATTTATCAAATTCCTTTAATTACCACATAATTTCTAGGAAGGAAATCCTCTCATACACAATTCTAGGCAATAAATGTGGTGGTATTGGAGATCTATATACCTTGATGATAGTTGTGGAAGTTTGGAAGAACAAATCACCCTAATTTTGATCAATTCCCTTGGAGAGGCCCAAATACTTAGGTCTTAAGAATTTCCTTACCTCCTTTAGTCGTCTTTCATTATGGAATCCTAAGTTCTTCATTACCAGTTGAATAAAATACTCCTCAAAAACCACACAATTGGAAGTTTGGCAGTACATGTCCCATACATGGGTCCACCCCTAAATTGGAAATGGGATGCCCTCAAAATCATAGAACTTTAGCTCCATTTTTGGATTCTAGATCTTCTTCCCATTATATAATAAAATATAGAATAGTAAAGAGTACCATTTGGAGTAAGTGGTTCTATTGTCCTTCGTTGTGACAACTAAATCCTTTTAAATGTCATTTTCAACGTAAGATGCATAATCAAAACTCCTATTCAAGTCTTGATGTTGAACATCTATAGCCATCATCACTAGGTGTACTAGGATTTGTGCCTTAACATCTGTTCCAAGCACTTGGAATGGGCATAATATGTCTTGATAAAGTAATCTTCAAACAAGTCTACATCAAAGGGTCCCACTTCATCCTTGGTAAATTTAACCAAACTCTTATTAGGTCCCTTAACCCTATGATGTGGGAGCTAAAATATTTTTTAATTGTGTTTATTTCTCCCATATTCTTTAGAAAGTGAGTTGAAATCTATGGGGATAATCTCATCCCTATTTAGAAAAAACACTTCAAAGATAAATTATTTATCCAAGTTCATCAAACCCTTGCATGAATCGCTTAGAACGATCCTCGATTTTTTATCATACCATTTGACTACAAATCTAAATAGATCCACATTAATAAAAACATTGGTGACTACTAGCCTTACCAAATCTAAATTCTATATGTTTCAAATAGGTTAGACAATAATACTTCTTCTATAACAATACTCTAAAAATTCCCAACCCTATACAAGAAGTGTTGCATCTCACAAACAATTGGCTCGATCATATAACCTATCTGAAAAACTATAGTGCCCTAGGTATTATTTTCCCTCTTATTCAAGCCTATCCATTGAATATTTACGTCGAAAGTGCTCCCTCTATGGAGTCTCCTCAGCGGAATCTCAACCAAATCTTTAAATCAATGTTTCAAATTTACCCAGCAGGTATGCAAGACCATTAATTAAATTTGGGTCGTTTGATCCTAACACTCTACGAGAATTCACACACAGAAAAATAAGTACCCATTCCATCTTGTAATTACTCCTTTCTTGTAATAACTACATCCTACCTACTCCTTGCCAGCTTTGTACAGCTATTTTCGAGCAAATATCTTGGTTGTATTCTCACCCAGTTGTCGGTCCACTATATATGAATAATATTTAGATGAATAAGATATTTTTCTCAATACTTCTCAGCATTGAAGACACAAAAATCAATAGAAATCTACTTCAAACTTTGGAGGCAGTGTTGCACTTTGTTTTCAACCAGGTTTTCTTCTACTCTTTCATCCTTATCTTTAAATCTGCTTATATTTGGGCAACTGTAAAACAAATTCCGTCCCTTCCAAAATATTTATTTGCTTTTTTTTCTTCGCTTGGTTTTTTCCATGGAAGTGAAAATTTTGGTTGAAACACAAACATTGGGTATTTCTAGGATAGTTGATTGTGATGAAGAATAAGGTTTGTTAATTATGGAAGCTCACCAAGACTATCAAGAATTTTCCTCGAAATCATGCTCTCACTGAGTGAAAATAATCCAAGCCTTTTTTATTGGCCAAAAATTTCAGGATCTCTTCCCAGTGAATTGTTTGTGGCCAAAGATAATCTTTGTAGATTTGGAATTTTACCGAGTGTAGATGGAATGGTCCCATTGAATCGGTTTGCTTCTAGGATTATTGACGCCAAGTTTGTCAGGCTACCAATCTCATCTGGTATGTTTCCCCCAATTTCATTTGATTCCAATGCTAAAAATGAGAGTGAATTTGGAAGGCGACCAATTGAAGTGGGCAAGACACCAATGAGATAATTAAATCCCAAAACAAGTTGTTCCAAGCTGGAAAAATTAGTTAATACTGGTAGAATAGATAAACTGTTGCTTCCACTAACAAAATCATTTTTCCATAAAACTAAACATCTCAGTTGTTGCATTTTCCCAAATTCTAGGGGCATTGTGCTGCTTAGTTGGTTGTTACCCAAATCCAACACTTGCAGCTCCAATTACCCACTGAGTTGGGTATTTCCCCAATGAGTTGGTTTCCCCACAAGTACACTCCTTGCAACTTTCACAGCCTTCCAAACTCCCATGGAATTAAAATGTGATTTAAAAAAAAGAAAAAAATATGATTTATTGGAAGATAAAACACCTGTAGCTGAATACTACAAACAACCCACAATAAGAATCTCTCATCACCAACAAGCTTGTACATTTTCATAGCTGTCTGCCAAGAGAATTAAAATTTAGTTGCTATTGTACAAGAACTCAAAATTAATTTAGACTTTTTATGAAACGAAAACACAAAATAATGAGATGCTAATATTAAAAGGTAAATCTTCAGCACATCATTCTACCTGTTGTTTTACATACGAATATTCATGTACATAACAATTGAAGAGACCCATCATTAAATCTAAGTGGTTCTCAGATAGCTGTAATAATTAGAAAACCCTTCAAATTTCAATGTAAAGAAAAACCAAAAATCCAAAACAACCCTAAAAAGATCTAGAAAAATGTCTAAAAAAACATCTTAATTTTGAACCAAAAATAAATGTGGAGTTTGAGCAGGACACAACAGAGTATCAATTAATCTATTTCCATTCTTCATTCTTGTGATAACAATTCCTGCATTTATGTTTAATATTCCTATGTTTGTCCCTACTACGTTTTTTGTTATTGCATTTGTTGTATCAAAGATTCCCACCTACAACTAGAGCCACAAAAGCAACCATAAAGGACATAATCCTTTAAAACACCAACATTCCCTCTGACTGGCAATTATTGGATCCACGTTTAAGCTTCTGCTATTTTTAGATATGATCATATAATTAAGATACTGGGCATCTGGGAGGAAGCCTGCAAATTAAAGAAGCTACTAAGTCATAAGGTAGAGATTGCAAGTTGAAATAGGATGAAAAGAAATATTGTAGCCTGTTATCATATATGAAATAGTCATAGATAAAACCACAGAATCTAATATCTTCATTTAACAGCTAACAACACAATTATTTTTTATTGAGATAAAACAACAGAAATTGATTTTGTCAAGTACATGAAAAGATCACTGAACCCATGGCAAGTGACTTACCTCAAGATTCTGCATAAATTGTTTTTCATTGTCAACAGTGTCAATGATAGGGTTTTGTATTGTTTTTACACCTTTTGACGATTATTTGCAAATTGACATTTGTCTTCTAACTTGGATTCATAAACAATTTTGGATGTTGTGGATCTTAATTGTTTCAAATTACTCATCTCAAATCGAACATTAAAGTTTAACTAGAAATCAAATGTCACAATTAAAATATAAAATAATTTATTCAATATTCTTTATTTGCATTTATTAATCTTAAACTATTTATATAGATGTGATTTATTCCCTCACAATAATTGTTTGATGTAATTACTTGGATGTTGTGTGTTTGCAAAGACATCAAAAATAACAGATAAGGTGTCATTGAATGGAGTTTTTATATATATGATAGTGTCTACTAATGATAAATGGCTTCATTGTATATTAAACACACTATTTTGTCAACAAGCATACACGTGGTGCATTCCTTGCTGAAAGCAATCATAATTCTCTACTTTTTTCTGACATTTCTTTCTCTTTGTTAAAAACATTTATCCACTAGAATTAGCTATGCAAAATGGTTTGCATAAATCACTTTATTCTACGCCAAAACCTTTTTGCCTTTATTTTTTACTTCCTCTGTTAACTTTTACATAAACTTCGTATATGTAAATATAAATGAAAGAAACATGTTATATTTTTATAGTCCATATTAAAAATTTCAACGTTACATGCGTAGTTTTAATGACATAGTTAAATGAATGAATTAGAAGAAAAAGTGGTATTATAAAGTATATGTGAAGGCAACTCCTAATTGTCTATTGTAATAAATGCTAATATTTAAGAATTAAGGGTTTTCAAGGCACAACTACAGTAGATATTATTTTTTTATTCATTCCTAACTTTCCTCATTTTTTTGCTTCACAGATCAACTGCGTAGTCTACTACACAAACAAATCTATAAATTTTGTTGATGTATCAATGATAACAATAATGTACTTCTATATTTTGTACGTAGCTAAAATACCACAAAACACTTCAACGTACCCATTGTATCAATGATAACAATCATGTACTTCTATATTTTGTACGTAGCTAAAATACCACAAAACACTTCGACGTATCCATTGTATCAATGATAACAATAATGTACTTCTATATTTTGTACGTAGCTAAAATACCACAAAACACTTCGACGTACCCATTGCACACTAAAGTGCGAATGCTAGTTATGTCTTCCTCTATACCTCATTTCATTCTCACTTGTTGAGAAGAGGATTGATCCATTTTAGGGATTCTAGGGCAACTAGGGTTCTATAAAATTCAAAAGTATTCTAGGGTTTTAATAATTTAAAAAATGCTTTGAAATGATTTGTGACCCTAGAATTTGCGATGTAAAGAAGCTTTATGTTGCAATGGAAAGCTGACACATAACTCCATGTCATCTTTGCAGGGACATGGTCCAATGAAATTTATTTCTTTCTGACTAGTGGGGTTGAGATATTTTAGTTTAAGCATCCCATAGGGATGCGTGGTACTATGTCGCATCATCGTATTTCGGAAAAAAAATGACCAACTAAAGTTGCTCTGAACTAAAACCATGTGATGAAATAGCATTGTGCCACCTGTTAAAGTGTACTTACAACCATATGGAATGGGCTCGCTTACGTCAATCGGAGGACACATGTCGGCATAACGTGCAAGCGTGGTTTTGAGGCACTATCTTCACTTTACAATTATGATGGCTTAAGAAAATGTGATGCATAAAAGTCTCGACATGTGTTATGGTAGTTAGGACCATGGTGGGGACCATTACATCGGGCGCATAAAAATAGCCTAAGTGAAAAAATATGAGCGTGGTCGTTCCACCTCAAGTTTGCCTTTGGTTTAGTTAGAGGTGATCCACCCACAAATACGAAATTCTTACTTGATACTATCATAGGGGATCCTTAGTTGCTACTCCCATGCATGAAGTAGTTGATACCATTGGGTTCTTGAAGTCTGCACCTTTGCAAGCAATCAACTTCCATCCACACCTTTGTGCAGAAAACCATGTGAACTTGAAAATTTGCAAAATATCATGTTTGGATGAAAAGTTCTACACCGAGTCAACAAGACATCATCTAGTATAGATGCAAGAAGTTGGACCCTACATTCCTACATAAATACCACTTATCCAATTTTTAAAATTAAATGCATATGAGAGGAAGTGCCACCTATTTTTGTGGGAATTCATCATCCATCTACACCTAAGACCTTATTTGCAATCTTGATTCATTTTTTGTGGACATACGTCCAGCGTTATTGAACATCTTCCTCAAAGTGCACTTCAAGATGTTTAGATCATATAGTTTTTTTTTAGGTTAAAATAACCCAATGCAATTGACAAATGCATGCACATGAATGTGGAATTAGCCCTTGCAATCGGCTTGCAAAAGGGACCCTAGAGCCAATTTTGGATCAGAACTTTAGAAGAAGATGAGATAAGAATATTCACAAAAGGTTGACAAGCCAATAAAAATTTGCAACACCACAACTTCTTCAATTTCTACCTATTTTTTTACCAAATTTAAAATGTAGGTACCTATTTGGCTATTCTACAAGGTGGAAACCTCAAGTAACCGCCATGAACAATTTTGTTTTTTCAACTTGGGTACCTAGGTTTTGAACTACAAATTGAATTCAATCACTAAGGCCATATCCTACACAACAAACCCATGTAGATTCTATATGATCCATTACACATGATGAGAAATAAAATGGCAACATGAAAATATGCAAGGCTTAACACTCCATACTACCAATTAGGATCTATAAATTCTCTCAAACTTATAGAAAATCATTTACATTTTCCTACCACCACATTCTATCCACCAAACATAGAACAATGAGATTAAATTGCTAAATAATCATCCACGTATTGAAATTAATTTGTCACCATCAAACAAAATCAATGGAAAATAAATATTTTCAATTTCTCTACGAAGCATAGGCAATCCCTCTCTCTCTCTCTACTAACTTGTATATGACAATAACATGGTTGAATCATCATTAAGGACCTATTTCAAACACTTGCATAAGACTTGCTATATAGGTATGAATGTTAGGAAAAATGATGCAGGCCCATCGTATCCATATAATTATACTTTTAAGCATTGACATTTATTTTAATGTCATGGATTTCATGATCCATGAGTTTTGAATACACTTTCAGACAATATATATAATTGTTATGTTCTTCACCTAAAATCAACTTTTATACTCATGTGATTGACGTATACTTGTGTATGTGATTAAAGTAGTTTATATTTGATTAATTTATTTTCTTTAAATTTAATTTATTGAAAGGTGCATGATACAAGTTTTAAATCTTTAAAAATCTCTATATTTCATGGTTTTTTCAATTTGCTAAATCTTGGATGAGTCTAAGTGTCGAGTCCAAGTCTAAGTCAAAATTAACTTGTCGAATATGTGCCAAGTCTGATTCTTGTAACTATGATATAAACTACTCATTATAGAGCTAACTCGTTTTCAAATTAGTGACATTTTTATAATGTATCAAAATTTGTGATGATTTATTGAGATTTAATTGTATAGTTTTAAGTTAATCTTCATCAACTCATATTTCATGAGTAATGGTTCACAAGAACACAACTCTCATGGCCATGAATTGTCCACTTAACACTAATTATATATAGTTGGTTCTCACTGTTGGAGAATGTGAATATCAAAGATCTCAAAATAGACTTCCACAAGTGAACAAAATAATCACAATAGTATGTCTATCAATATAAAATAAATATTGTGTAAATACAATGATCAAGCCTTACTTATATAGGCAAGGATGAGGAGGTGATAAGGTATCAATGAAACTCTAACTATCCCTCTATAGGTGGGACACTTGTGAGCTCACTTAACAAGTGTGTGAGAAAGTGCCAATAGGTGTTTCAATTCGTGAGGACATATGTCTCAATCACATGAAGTGAGACAAAAGCAAAATAAACCTCAATAAACTTAAGCTAGGTATAAATAGGTCATTCCTAGAAAGTTAATTAGCTAACTTGGTATGATAATGACTCTATTTACACTAGCACGCTCGCCGCCCCCTTCCCCCCCCCCTCCCCCCCGCCTCTTTAAGTACAACTTAGGGAATAATGTATGCACTAATGATCACTCTCAGCTATTAGGCCATGTTAGTTACACATGTACAAATTTATTATAAAGTGGAGTAAAGGAGAAAAACCCAGTGGGAAATAAAAACCCCTCTCCAAAAGAGAAATGTAATAAAATAAAATTTGCAAGTGAAGAAGATAGTTTAGAAGGACTCGTGATGACCCCCCAAGGACTACTTCTATCGCAAAGTATAATGGATGTTCTCCCCATAGGAGATAATAATAGAGGTCAAGTGATCTCCCATAAACTGTGAAGTGATGAACTCCATGTGAGGAAATGATTCCTCCTAAAATTGATATGAGAAGAGAAACCATACAACCTCCCCTCAAAATGATTCCTATAGTGTTGGTAGATGCTTAATACTGGATGTTGAAGATGATCCATGAACGTTGAACAATATTTTTCCTCTTGGGAAGAAACAACACCACAAATATGTGCAAGATGACTTCACATTCTGGATAGGAATATGCAGGAAGTAATATGAACATTTCTGAATGATGCACATGATTCAAATACTAAAATGATGCCAATGATGCCTTTGAATGATGTTCAAATATCTTCAAGAAAATTTTGATGTGTGATGGATGTTGATAAGATGAATTAAGTACCATAAAAGATTTTGGAACAAGGATCATGTATATGTGGTTATGTCTAGACTGTTGTGAATATGATACAAATATAGATGATGATAACAGAGTTGGATAGGTCAACTCATGAATGTTTTCACAATTTGTCACAATAGAAGATGATATGGGAAAGGTAAGAGAAATATCTAAAGATGGCAATGGTGATGCAACTTCATTGAAGCTAACGCCAAATAAAAGATGAATGTCCTCAATGGTTTCATCCAAATCTAAAATCCAAATTCTATAAAACAAGATGTGATGTCTAGTAGATATAAATCCCAAAGTGGTGGATATGGAATTTTGATAGCAATAACTCGATGCAAAGAATTGTTGTAACTCATGAATGAGTCAACACCAGATTTAGATGTAGCAATAGGTAATATATGAGATGAGATATCCATGCAAGCCATTGGACTACATTTTTCATCCCCAAATGATGATGTCTCACAAGATGTTTGAGTGAGATTGGATGATGATTCTGCATGTATTGGAACTAGAGGATCAAGTAAGGCAATACCATGACTAAAAAGAATTTCCTCAATTTCCTCAATTCAACAAAACCAACATTCTTCTATTGTATTCCTTTTCTTTCCACAATATCCACATTTGATTTTTATTTATTAGGAGGATTACAAAGAATGCTCAAATAGAAGGTATTTAGTGTGAGAGACATCACATCAACCAACAAATAAAAAAAGTAGAAACACCTAGATTACCCTCCTTAATTCAGAGAGCCCCCTTAGAACAATGTGTAAGAAAAATTTACAAGTTCCAGCGCCAAATCGACCGTTTATAATGGATGGTGACTTTTATAAAATGGGCTAATAAAATCTTAGTTTTACATGCAAAAATTAATCCTTATGAAATTTTTGAAGAAAAAAAATGCAAAATTTTGATAAGTGGGGTGAAAGTTATGCCCTGTCAAGATTTGCTTACAATGTTGACTTTGGGGGTTAAAATTTACTATTAAAAACAACAAATAAAAAATGTCTTGATGCTAAATTTTCAATACCAAAACTAGCTTTCTAACAACTATTTGTAGTCGAAAAAACACCTCCTATTTTGCAAGTTATGCCAAAAAGAGAAAAATACCCCCTTACAAGGACTTGAAGGTCCACAGATGGTTTAAAGAAAACTACTAACATAAATTTGCAAGAATACAAATGAATGTTATTAGAATAAAATGCTACATTATTTTAGAAAAAATATCTTAATAAAATATGTTATTTAGAGGGAATATTTAATAAATGCAATATGTGGTGAGAAGTCCTCAAGGGAGTTGACTAGTTCCAATTTGGAGATGTTGTGGCCGATAATAGAAATTTGACTTGGTAATTGAAATGTTGAAGCCACATACAAGAGTATACACCTAAGCATATTTGACACACAAATACTAAAAGGGGGGTGAATCAATATTTAATATTTTCTACATTAAACCACCGCATTCATAGTATTAAGAAAACACAATCAATGTCAATGCAAGTAACAAACATATTCAAATAAGATAACACCATATTTACATGGAAACCTTGAAGGGAAAAACCACAATGAGAAGAGTTTCTTAGAAATGATACCCAAATCTAGCCTCACAAAAATATTATAGAACTTAAAATAATTTTTAGGCACCAACCTATAAGAATTACAACCTTAAAGGGAGACACCAATCCCCTTAAATTATGATTTGCAGGCACTAATCTAAAGGAGGCACCAATCCCCTATGATTGAGCTACAAAATAGTAACTAAGCACCAACTTAGATTAAGAGGCTCCACTCTCATATTACAAAAAAAAATATAGATCTTATTTCACTCAATCTACTATGTATCAACAAGAGAACACATCCTATGACGAAATCTCAATTTCGTTCAATACACTTGACTTTTCATCTCAATTCACACACTATAAACTCATGTCACTTCCTCATGTTCATCAAATACTCCAATCTCTCTACCTCATCACTTATTTTCACAAAATGATTCACAATATTTATCCATTCCATCATGTTAACAACATATCATATTGGCCCAGAACCCTTTAACACCATCCATAATTATCCATGCCATCCAAGGATAGAACTTAATTCAAAATGATATGAAATGTGTAGTCGGCTTAGCACCAAATCAAATGTGCTATCATAGGTGTAAGATGATGTCATGTGATTCTTGTTATAATCTCAGTTGGTCATATTTTACCTTCACATGCTTCCTCTAGTTGGTGAACACTTCCCTTCTTTAACACAAAAACTCAGACATTATTCACAGTTAACCAACAAACATAGACTTTACTCTTATCACTTTTAACTTATTTCTCTATTATTCAATTCCACTAAAATGGTAGGTTAAGATACTTTTGTTTAACACACCGGAATACTAAGAGGGGGGTTAATCATTATATTTCAAAATTCAATCCCAATTAACTACTACTAAATTTAAGTTATATCAATTAAGCATTCATCCACTTAGGAAAACAAGAGAGAAGACAAGTAACCACACAAGAACACCAATAACACCAGATTTACATGGAAAAATCCACAGTGAGAAATGCTACTAGGAGTTATTGCCCTAATCTAGCCTCACAAGTAAAAATAGTTTACAAAGTTTTTTATTTTGGGTTACAACCCAAGGAATCAACTAATCCATGAATTTATTTTAGGGGTTAGAACCCAAGGAAGCTACTACTCCCTAATTGAAAAAAAGGAACAACTAAAATATGGTTGGTTTATGGCTTCAACCATTGATAGTCATCAATTTTTTTCATTAGGTTTGTAGCGGATCTTGTCACACTTTTCTCATGCGCTTTAATAAATCTTTGCACACTTCCATCATGATATTCACATCTTTGGTCTTCAATATATATCATCCGCATGCTTGCAAAATACAAATTTAGTCGACCGCAAACAAGGAATATCAAACTTGTAACATGTCGATCTACATCTTCATTGGCGATATATAAAGATGATAAGACATTATTAAAAATTATTCTAGATGAGTCAGTATGACTCATACAACATCTACAAACACTTATTAGACTCCTCTCAATCATAAACTTATGACACACATCACCAACATACTCAAGTTAGCCACAACAAAAACATATCTTCACAAACTAACTTGAAACAATTGTGTGGTACTAGAAACAAGAAAGATCTACATGCACTTCAAACCTGAGATTCTCTAAGACATCTAGAATGTCCACACAAACTCATACAAATTATTTTTACAATCTTCTACTGGCACAAGTAAATAGACATTGTTTTGTAGAAGAATAGGCATCTAGAACCAATTGTTATACTCAGTCACATGAAAACTAAACTTGTGGACCACCAAACCACTTGAAGCTTCAATATATCATGTAATGGACATCACCGAGCATTTCCATAAAACCACATGGACAATACTTCACTTTCAGAGGAATGCAGATAATTCCAACAAGCCTTCATCATCACTTTACTCTGCCAAAGCACAGACCAGAACCCTATCACTTTTATCTTCCACGAAAGAAGGTGTAATGACTTGAAACCTTGGATATAACACCTTCACATCTTTGTCAACTTATATTATAAACTACAAGACTAAATCTTTCTTTGTTGAAGGATACAAACCAAAACACTATGTCACTGGCGTAGGATGTGTACCGTGAAAGCCTTAGATACAACTTTTGCAACCTTTCACAAAGTGTGATACACCAAACTGGAAATATTTCATTGTAAATATATTGTAAACACATTATAACATGTGTACCAACCTCTGCATCACACTTAGACATCAAGATGATCACCCCTCTTCCATACAATGCAATACTGACATGTACCAACTGATATCTTTGCACATTAACTATCTTTGAAGCATATGCAATCTTCAACAACCATTTGAAATCAATGAAAACCAAGCTTATCAAGATACAAAAACTTCATGTGTAGTCTTAAGTAGCTTCTAATTTTCAATCCATAAAAACTAGCATCGGTAGAATGTGGTACCAAAAACAATAATAGTTCAGTATAATGTATATTTTTCTTTTGAGCAACAAACCTCTGAAAACTACCACAAACATTTATAGACTTCTGTAAAAGTAGTAGAAGAATAGGAACCACCAATTCTATATGTACCCTAACTTCCCATTTTGTCATTTTTTAATAACGATAACATTAACATTCTTCAACATCTACAACAGATACAATTGGTATTCCATTTTCACAGGTTTTGAAATGAATGACAATCATACCACTTTAACATCAATGACAACTATATTCAACAAAGGAAAGGTCATGGTATGGGTGAAGGCTAATTTAAGGAGATTTTGAGTCATTGATGACTCATCATATAAAGTTTCCTTTTAAAAAAGAACCACAACTTTTAATAATAAACCTTTATGATGTGCATAGGTGGGTGATGCAAGAGTCGATCTATTGATGGAGACTACAAAATAGGTATTGTATGGTGCCTGAAGATAGCATTGTTGTGTAGGAGAATTATGTGGGGCTATATGTTGCACATAAGACTCATGCATGTTAATGATTCCTCCAAGGTACAAATAAGAGGATGTCGGCAGCTTGAAGTGCCTTAGATAAATGAGGCCACTTAGTAAGTGCCAAAGCCAAAGTCGTGCATACCTTGGAGAATGCCACTTCAATGCTACAAACAATTTGACTTGATGTTGTTGCATAGGAGGTGGTCACCACTAAGAAGACTATGCACACCAAAATGGAGACCATGACTTGGCAACTAATAAGCCACTGGTCGAAGGTGCTAAGAGAAGTGATCTTTGGGATAATTACGTCCTTGATAACCTACAAAATATATCCTTTTATGGTGAGATGAAAATCTCAAAATGATGTTTGAATTTTTGAATGTTTGTAGAGTGTTGGTAACCACAAGTGTTGGGGATTGTGAATGATCAAATAGGTGCCAAAAACAAAGCAAATTATGTAAACCCTATATTTAACAAAACAAAGCAAGAATCCTACAAAAAGGCCAAATAGGCCAAGTAATTGCTTACAAACTGCAAAATCTACCCTAACAAGCAGAGGACAAATTTTTTCTCTACTAAAAAATGATTTTTACAACATTTTGATGCAATAGTTACAATGATCTAAAAACTTTTAAAAAAATATTGAAACAAACTTGGTATTTTTTCATTTTTTGAGCCTTTTGGATGCAATGGTGGTATCTATTTGAATTTATGACACTCTGTTTATAGGGATATGTACAAAATTCACCTCGATACAGGAAGGAACATTCTCTCATGTCTCTAGTACTATGTTGGATAATGTCAAGATCAGAGAGCTCGAAACAGACTTCCACAAGTGAAAAAAATAAGCACGATAGTATGTCTATCAATATAAAATGAAGAGTGGGTAAATATAATGATCAAGTCTTTCTTATATAGGAAAGGATGAGGAGGTGAGAAGGTAGGAGTGGAACTTTGACTACCCATCTATAGATGGGACACTTGTGAGCTCACTTGACAAGTGTGTGAGAAAGTGTCAATAGGTGTCTCAAGTCATGTGGACACATGTATCAACCATATGAAGTGAGACAAAATCAAAAGAAACCTAAGTAAACTTAAGCTAGGTGTGAATAAGTCAATCCTAGAAATGTGATTAGCTAACTAGATATAATAATGATTCTATTTACACTAACACTCACAAGGGTGAAGAACTAAAATTTCTCTAGAAGCTACACATCCCAATATTTCTCTAACTCAAGCATACTTAGTCACTAAATTTCTCTCATAAAATCTCAAAACTCATTTCCTTACTTAATCTCTTCCCTTTTTAATATAATTTGTTCATTTATCCTTGTTGTTTCCCATTTATGTCCTTTTCTCCTCTTGATTTTAATTCCTTTATTTTTTGTCATAAATCGATATCTTTAATTTATATATAATTTATCTTTTTAATCAAAATTATCTTTTCATTTCATAATTATTTTATTATATATAATTATAATTATCCTTTTAAATATATCTTTATATAATTTTTATATTTTTATTTTATATATAATTATCTCTTTATATATATTAAATATATCTTTATTAGATATATAAGATATCGTTATATCTTTATATATATAACATATCTTATATTTTATACTTAAAAGATATCTTAAATATATAATACATCTTAAATGTATATATAAAAAATGATATCTTATATATTTATAAAGATACAAAAATAAATTTATAGATTAAGATATATTTATTTATAATTTTCTTAAGAAATAAATTAATAATAAGATTATAAGGATAAAGATATAAATATTTAAAAAGATATATATTATTCTCTCTATATATATTTATACATAATTACAAATAATTATATATAAGATACACAAATACACACACACACACAGATATATATATATATATATATATATGCATAAAGATATTTTTATATATAATATATACAAAGACTTATCTCTATATATAAATCTTTATACATCTAATTACATTATATAGGAATATTTTTTAAGATATAATGATATTTTTATAAATCTACAATGAATTATATATAAATAATCTATTTATAAAGATAAAAAAGATAATTATAACTTACAAAGATATATTTCTATATACAAGGATATTTATATACCTTTATATAATGTTATGTATGTATGTATGTGTTAGTAGGTTAGAGATGGGGTTAGAACCTATCGCAGGCTATTGCAAAAGATTTGTGGTACTAGGAAAAATATTAGATACCTTCAGGAGTCATGTCCCTTCAAGGGAATGGATGTATGTATGCAATACAAATCATATTTGAAATATATAGATAGACAAATAGAGATGTATAGAGATATATAATATAAGCAAAGACTAAGACCTACATTTTGTACATAATTATGCTATAATATAAATGAGTTATAAGGATTAATTAAATGTGTAGTGAATGTATGAATGTTTCTTTTGTTGTTAATATGGTATGCGTTAAGTATTCCTTCTAGAATCATATTGCAAATGCTTGTTTCTCTTACTGTATCCTTCGGGGTATAAAGTGACAAAGCAGAAGATCCTATGGCACAAATCTTTAGGTTGTACTTCCTCATCTTTCTTTCCAACATTGGTTTCGTTGTTGAGACCCTGGATAGAATAGTAAAGAAATTATAGGCATAAAAAGAAAAAAAAAGTTAGCAAAGTTTTTTGTTAGACCCTAAGAATCACCTTTGTGAGAGGGGGTAGGCCAATAGGGGATGACAAATGGAAAGGGGGGGAGGAATCTGAAAATATCCTTGAAAAGATACAACTGTTCAAGATTTTCTTTCAAATATAAAGATATATATAGAAATAAGAATGGCAGTCCAGACTAAGAAAATATATGAGAATAGGAGAGAATGGAGGAAAAAGAGAGATACTTGAAATTATTACATTAGGGATGGAGATGAACACAAAATAAAGGAGGCTAAAGTAGATTCAAGAAAGACAGGAAAGATACCACAAAAAAATGGAAGAGGAAGAGAAAAGGGCTAAGGGATAGAATCTAGAGATTATGGAAGAAAACCTAAACAAAGAGAGTGAGTGTGTCAAGAAGGGTGTTGTTGAGTGCGTCAATATGGGCATTGCTGGAAGAGAGGAAGAAGAGTGTGCCATAGGGGATCTTTCCAAGCAGGATATAGAAGAGATTTTGTACTTAGGTTCAAACGTAAACAACATAAATCAAATCATTCGAAACATGGAAGAAGGAATTGAAAACTATGGAAAGTTCAATAAAGAAATGGAGCAAGCGGTAATAAGAATCATAATACCTCCTAAAAATAGGGCCTCAAGTATACATCCAAAAGAGACAAACACCCAAGTAAATAATGAATGGACACCGCTAGAAACTCTGATACAAAACCTTTGAAATATGTCCTTTAATGACAATTACCTGGATGACTTAGTAACCAGAAGTGTATGGAAAGTAAGGAGTGAAGATGTGATAACAAATAGAGAGAATTATATAAAGTTGACAACCCCTAACAAAGCAATAGTCAATTAATCAAATGGAATTAACGAATAGATAGACAGCTTCAAGAATGAAAATGAACTTTGAATAGATGCAACCCATAGACTAGGAATCCATTCTAATTCCAAAAAAAGCAAGGAGAATTTTAATAGAAGAAGTAGAGAAAAATTTAAGACAAAAAGCACAACAGAAGAAAATAATACAAATAAATCAAGAAAACCAAAATTTTATATAGGATACATAGATAGTAGTTCCAAAGAAGAAACAATCATGAATACCATAATGAAATTACCCATGTTTGGGAAGGATACAACTGAGGCATCAAAACATGTGTTCATCTTGGAATCTTTATGGAAAAGACAAAACCTAACTAGAAATGACATCAAACTATTTGACTTTGTATGATCAATTTGTGGAGAAACCTTATAGTGGTACTAGAAAAAATATCCAAACCCCAATAAAGATTGGGATACAATCAAGCAAGATTTCCTAGAAAAAAATTCCAAACCGGAGTTACCTATAGAAAGAGTAAGTAAACTCTGGGAACTAATGCAACACAAAGATGAATCAACCAAAGACTTTGATAAAAGATTCAAAGAGGTCGTTAGATGCTTGGAAGAACCTCTAAGTGACAAACAATAGATGGAGTGATTTATCTCTAGAGTCCTATAAAAAATAAGAGTATCACTTGACAAAAGACAATTCAATACATATTCGGAATTGGCTACATTTTCCTACCAAATTTAAAACCAGCCATGATGCAAACAAGACAAAGAAAGAGACAATAGATAAATAGAGAAAATTCAACTTGGTGTAAAACAATTAAGACTCCAATAGGACATAAGGGAAAAAAGAGAAGGGAAGGCCATGTTAGAAATGAATGTCCTAAAGAACTAGGGGAAAAGAGATCCAATGCACTATGCGTAGACCTCCGGACACTACCTAAAAAAGTAAATATAGTCTACTGTAGAATGTCTAGAGAGTGGGATGCCCATAATATTGAAGATTTTCCTTCACAATTATTTTGATTAAGAGAAGATCCCTCCATGGTCAGCAATAATGACTAGCATACACTGGCATATGTAAAAGTATTGGCGGAAGGTAAGCTATATGCAGTAGATACTAATATAGAGTACCATTATGGAAATAGAACCAATGAAATGAAAACAATAACCAAAATTTGGAGCAATACAATAGCAATGGTTTGTTCCACAAAGGAAGAGGTTGAGGCCGAGGAAGAGGACGAAGAGAAAATGCTACATGTTTTAATTGTGGCAAGCCGAGCCACTTTGAAACTGAATGATGGGGTAAAGGAGAAAACGCTATAGATTCTACAACCAAGAAGATCATAATGCATTTAATTGTGAGAAGGCATACCAGTATTATAAAAACACATCACCGTAAACTCAAACTAAGGAACCAAAAAAATCCAATGCAAATAAAGGAGCAAGACTTCTCTGGAAGGTATCCAAGAATCTGAAAGAAGAAATAAGGAGATATTAGAAGGAAGGGATGAAGGATACACCACATAAGAATATAACATAGAAGAGGAGTACCACAAAGACCCTAGAATAATAAAGAAGGGTAAAGCAGTAGTAGTCACTAGACATGGTACAAATACTGAAAAACATGTGGTACTGGTAGAAGAAGAAAGCTCAGAAGAGGAGAAAAAAATTCACCCTAACAAGCAACAACATAACTAGATCCTAGAACAAGCTAGGAAAATAATTGAGAAAGAAAAAGAAAAGGAAAGAGATCATAATGGGTTTTTATTTGAACAAGAAGGATACTAAAACAATTAGCACAAATGGCATGAAAAAATGTGTTGGCAGTGGTTGTCATTGATGTCAACACCTAAGGAGATTTTTGATTGTTGGTTGTCATTGATGTCAACACTTGAGGATATTGTTGATTGTTGGTTATCATTGGATTTCACGCCTTATCTAATGGTTGTTGAAGTTTATGTCACTTGAGGAGATTGATGATTGTTGGTTGTCATTGGATGTCATACCTTATAATCACTTAATTTCATGACACTTAAGGAGATTGTTGATTGTTGGTTGTCATTGGATGTCATGTTTTATCTTATAGTTCTTAAAGTTTATGGTTGGATGTCATGCCTTGTTCCATGCCAAGAAAATTTGTATAGTGCACTATTTCTTAGTAGAGTTGTTTTTATAATAATATATTTATATGGGGATTGTAAGCATGACTAATAATAGAGAGATATTATTGAAGGTCTACGGTATGTGTTTTTCTCTCTCCTAATGTTCTTGGTGAAGTATGTGTTGTTGAAAGAAATATCTAGCCTCTAGAAGGTACTTAAGTGTTTCTGGTTAAAGAAACTACATTGAAGTCTATCTGGGAGAATGATCCACATTCCTCCACTATGGAAGTTTTGGTCTTGTGGTTTTGAATTCAATGCTAGTACTCTATGGACATTGCACTCCTATCTTTTCAGGTCACTTGTGTTGCCGAGGAGATTTCTATGAATTGCAGAAGGTTGGTAGTGTTGTTGGTTGTTTAGACTGGTCTAGCAAATGCTTCACATTTATTTGTATTGATGTATCTACTCTTGTGGCTTACTTAATGTTCTCTCAATTTCTATGTTGTGTCTCAATTCCAAATTCATGTGATGAAGTGGTCTGTAAGATGATGTGTTAATGTTATATCTTCTAGTTATGAATTATGTGCTTCCTGGATGGAGTATTTTATTCTTGTTCTATTTGTGGTGGTTGCTAGTGGCAAGATAGTATCACATAAGGGTATAAAAGTGTTATTGGATATTCATGGAACATCCCCATGTGATCCACACGATGTTGATTATCCACTTTTGTGTTGCATTGTGTCTTGAGTTGGATTTTTGGGTTATTTGTAGATATCTGGCCGACAGGGTTTGTTCCTTTGCTTGTGTCGTGTGTTTGAAGGTTTGCACCAACAATTGATGTTTTAAGTTAGATTCGGGCCATGACCTATCTTGGTTAGAACTACCTTGAGAAAATTCAATTAGAAGTATGATTTTGAGATTACTAGTTATGTGCTTCAAAGTTTCATCTGCACATTTCCTTGACACCAACTTAAGTTGATATGCACTAGCATGTGAATTATTTTATATCACATTAGAAGATGTAATAAGATTTTTTTGGTCCTCTCTATCTTCGAGATAGTACCACATTATGTTTTTTTTGGATCACTTGTTGAATTCATTCGTTATGTTCTTCTTGGTTGACCTAATTGAAGTTTTGAAGAGTTGTAATGGATATAAATGCAATATCATTTCAAATGCGACAATATGGAGTAGCATACAAGTGCAAAAAGAAAAGTGTGTGGAATGTATTGAATATCCAACCGATTTAGTGCTACATTGTGAAGAGAAAAGTTAGAATTAGATGTGCTATAACACCTCAATCAATAGAGTGTTATGTTGACAAGTATTATAATCTTTATCTAAATCTTTGTATTTTTCTCTGAGATAGTGAATCTCATCAAGTCCTTTGTATCTTGCTCCTGAAGTTGTGTTGGATTCAATTATGCAAGTCCTATGTATCTTGCTTGAAGACAGTGAGACTTCTCGCAAGTATTTTTGGTAGTGAGTCGTTTATATTGTGAGTTAACTCTCGTTGTGGTTTTCACTCATTAGGTTTTCTAAGTAAATCTTGTGTTCTCCTTGTATATACATGTGTGTTATCAGTTTATTTCTCATCGTTGTTGATCTGATTAGAAGTAGAAGTGTTATATCTTTCATTAAAAAGTATTATTGATCATACTAAGGGATTAAACTATTATATTTGATTAATGGTTTTAGTTGTGATAAGAGGATTGTATTGTGCTGAAAGTTTCCAGGTCCAGAAGGGATTAATTTTTTGTGTAGACTGATTCACCCCCCTCTCAATCTTTGGGTGTGTTTAAAAAAATGACTTACTAATAAAATTAAAAAAATTACTAAATATTAGAATAAGAAGTCCATTCCACAAAAATCCTATCATGATTAACCTCTAGATACATAACCAAAAGATCTCTAAGGTAATGGTTGATTTAGGGGCAAATTTTAACCTAATCCCAAAAAGGATATGGGAGTACCTAGGAAGACCCGCACTAGAACCTACCCCATATAACATCAGTCTGGCAGATTGTTCTAGAATGAAAACCTTAGGTACATGGAGACAAGTAGAATTAAACGTTAAAGGAGTTAAATGGATTGAATATTTTAAGGTAGTTACAACTAAAGAAAAATTTGATTCACTTCTAGGATTAAGATGGTTTGTAGACTCCTGCAGAGTAATAGATGCAAGGAAGGATGGAATTTCATCTATAAATAACAAAAGGATAGTACACATCTCCTTAGGGAAGAATCAAGATGAAACCTACATAGAAGAGGTAAATATGAAAGAGTATGATGATGATGACAAAAGGCTACATACCATACCTAAGTTGCCTACAACTGAAATTGGGGAAGAACCCAATTCAAAATTGGAATTGGAGATAGATAAAACAAGTGGAAGCACAAATAGTGAAGTTGCACTAGAACCATGGCTACAAGATGAACCAGAACAATATTCTCGTAGAATATTTACCTCTAGAAGGATATTTATTGTAAGGAAGACACCAACAAAGAACCATTCATAGAAAACATATTGTAGCAAAGACAACTTCTCATTAGGTCAACCACATTTCACATCAAATTTCAAACATCAATTTACCTAAATATTTTTGAAGTAGGAGACTTTATGTCATACCTAGGAAAAATAGAACAAACCTTCCCAAATTAAACCCAAACACTTAATACACTACTACATACCCTTACCTGCACTGTCGCATGTTGGTGTAACACACATAAGCACATCGTTATTGTTGGGATTAGGGTCTTTCAACCTTAGAGTCCTAGAATTTAATTATCATTTGATGTATTTATTTAATTTATAATATTAATTATGCCTACTAAATATGTAGTCACTTTGTGAGACCCACTGGTGATGTGGCATCCTACATAGAAAGTGACATGTAGATGTTGTAAGCTACATTTGTGGAGGTAGACATCCACTTTGGAGGACCTGTATTCTTGGCTAGATTGGTGGAATTTGTCATAAGTTTTTATCTCATGCACTATGATAGAGTATGACACTTGCTATGACAATCTATGGTTGAGTATGAAAAATTGCTATGACGGGATATGATGGTTGTAAGAATCATGTATGACGATTTCCAATTCACACTATGACAGTCATGCTACAATTATGGGGGCTCCTAAGTTTGGATGTGGCAACTTCATGTGTAGTGGTGCCTTACATGTCAAGTTGAAGCTATTTTTGTGGAGGTAGGTGTTAATTTTAGAAGATTTCCTAATTAATGAGTCTTGAATATGATAAAATGTCATAATAGACTCATGTTCACATCATGAGCATGATATATGTTTTTAGCAATTTTCGGGTGCCTTGTTGCATGTTGTAGCATTATAAATACTTGCAGTGTTAGTGTATTTTCATGGTGACAGATTTGAAGAAGCTTACATATCGTTATGCTACCATAATTTATCTAGATTCTCGTTGTAGTTTGAAGATTATTGAGCATTGATTTGATATTGTATTGTAATTGTTCTTAGTTTTCGATAATACATTTGAGTTGCATGGTTTAGAGTGTGGGTTTTTTCTCGAAAGGGTTTTCCCACGTAAACACTATGTTATGGTTTGCATTATCTTTATGTTGTTCATATTTTTAAATGTGCATCTGATGGTACCTGCAGCAGGATAAGGTGTTAAGAAGAAATTTGTGTAGCTCTCCCCTACCTAGATTAGTGTAGGAAGTTGCTTCCTCTCACCTAGATTCTTTTCAGTTGGTATCAGAGCTTGGACAACTTTGATTCTATTGTTGGATTTGAAGGGTTTTTTGAGCTGATATTTTTTTAGTGGAGTTTTGCAAAAGGGTGTTTTGTGACTTTGTTGCAAGCAAAACATCGAAAGCACATCTGGAAGAATCAATATGGAGAAGTTTAACAATAAAAAAATTAAACTTTGGAAGTTAAATATGGAGGATATTCTTGTAGACAAAGATCTATGGGTTCCAATATTCAACACAAAAGCAACCACAATAACCTAGGCAGATTGGGATCTTATGAATATGAAATATAAGGGTTAGATTAGACTTTGTTTGGCTGATTTCATCCTCTTGAATTTCCATGAAGAGAAAATTGTTGCTTCTTTGTGGAAGAAACTTGGAGATATTTATCAGGAGAAATCCCTAGTAAACAATTTGTTCTTGAGAAAGAAGTTATATTCTTTGAAGATGGAAGATGGAGGTTCTATGGTAGATCACCTAAATGCATTCAACATGCTGATAGCTCAACTGGGTTCCATTGGAGATCTAAGATTTAAGAACAAGATTGTTGCATGCTCATGTTATGCTCGCTGCTAGACTTGTGAGACTACTTGGTAATGGCTATGAGAAGTATAACCAACACTTTCAAGATGGATGAGGCGGTTTCTTCATTTTTATTTCAAGAGATGTGAAAAGTCTTCTGAGATGGCTAAGGAGGCTCTTCTTGTGGTAGATTGAAGGATAAAGGCAAGAAGAGGGACAATAAATCATAGTCAAAATCTCTAAGGAGATCTAAGTCTCTTAGCAAGTCTAGAAGATACCTTATAAACTAAATCCAAATATGAAGAGGAAGATCAAAATAGAAATAGATGAGATAATAGCTATTAGAATCATTAAACTGGTAGAAAATGCTAATTGGATAATTCCTATGGTGGTCCAAAACAAGAAAATCAGAGAGATAAGGATATGTATAGATTTCACAAAGTTGAAAAAATATTGCATACATGATCCTTTTCCAACTCCATTTACAAAATAAATCCTAGAATCGATTGTCAAAAGAGAGATTTACTCATTTACTGATGGCTTCTCTAGATATCACCAAGTTAAGATAAAAGAGGAAGACCAACCTAAAACCACTTTTGGAACATAATGGAGATCATATATGTATATTGTGATGCCATTTGGGTTGAAATATTTCCTTGTGGTATTTAGCATAATAATGATTACCGCTTTTAAATACTTCTACCACGAATTTCTAGAAGTTTACTTGGACTTTTTATGGGCTAGTGAAAGATCATGTATAGGTCTTGTGGACGATGTTAAATATGTGTAGAAGTATGTATATATCCATGAATTTGAAGAAATATACATTTGTGGTACCCTTTGGGACTCTACTAGGCCACATTATATGCAAGGAGGGATTAATGGTGGATCCTATGAAAGTTGCATTAATATTAAACTTATTGCCACCTAAGAATGTGCTAGAAGTGAAGACAGTTTTGGGCTACATTAGATACCATAGGAAGTTCATATGGGGATATGCCAACATTGTTGCACCACTAGAAAAACTCTTAAAAATAAGAAAGGCATAAACATTGAATGGACTAATAAATCCCAAAAATCCCTTGACACCCTAAAATAGAAAATTGTAGAAGCACCAATTCTAATATTCTCATATTAGAATAATCCTTTTCATGTTCATCTAGATGCTTTTGGTATAACCATAGGAGTGATACTCACATAGTCACAGAGTATAGTCAGTGATCAAGGGAAGCATTTCGTTAATAAGATGATAAAGGAACTACTTCAGAATTTTATGATAACACATAACAAGAGTTCCCCCTATCATTTGCAAGCTAATAGGGTAAGTGAAGCACTAAAGAAGATAATTGGCAAGGAATTAACCAAGATGGGTGATGGGAACAAAACAGATTGTGATTTAAAGGTACCTACGATACTCTGGGCGTACCACACATCGTATAAAAGGACAAGTAAATTCATCCCTTTTCAGTTAGTTTATACTATTAATGTCATGGTATCAATGAACTTCATTATTCCAAACATACATACTACACTTACTTTGTGTTTGGAGGATGATAAATCCTTGATACAAAGGGTAGAAGACTTAGAGAAATTAGATGAATATTGACAAGTTACAATATATACCTCAATTAGAATGACAAAGATAAAAAGCATGGCACGATAGAAACCTATGGTTGAAAATATTTAAGATAGGAGACATCATATTGTTGTATGATAGTAAATTCAAGAAACAAGACAAGCTGAAAGTGTGATGGTTAGGTCCTTATTACATTCATGAACTCAATCATTATGGAGTAGCAAAAATAAGACAACTGGATGACAACCCTTTGATGGGGTATGTAAATGGCACATGCCTGAAACATTAATACTTGTCGATAGGTTGATATTGTAACTTAAAAACAATCAAAACCCAATATATATTATGTATCATAGCTCAAGTACAAACCCCAATAACATTAAACTCACAAAATTAAAAACATAACTCACAAAAAAATAATAGCTAGAAAAGACCATGTAGGTAGAATGCACATTCAATGCACCATCCCACTAGCTTGCCTGTATAACACCACCTCTTCCACCTTCATTCCTCACTAAAGTTAGTTGTGCCTTTGATTTAATTGTGTGATAAATATTTTGTGAGTGTTTTGTAGCTTCCCTGCACTTCACCATTCCCTCTACGCTTAGATGGCCACTCCTACTCTCGTTGATATCTTAGAAAAGCCTCACCCAAAGTACAAGAAATATCCCTAAAAATCCTTGGAAGTTGACAGATAAGGGGAATTCTCCAACATACCCATCAATTTTGTGTATTTGGAAGACGTGTGGAAATATATTCACGAGTATATACTAGAGATCCATCATACCAAGTTCGACGAGCTTTGTAGGACCCTCTTAGCACCATATGGGAGTGGGTACTTGCCATAATATAAGGAAGTAGGGTTGAAATTTTTGGATGTTTGGAAAGATTACCCAAATTTCTGAGATAACCATGAATGGGTATGTCTAGCGCATAGCAGAGTGTATGATGAGTTTATTTACCTTGACAAACCACACCACATCACCAAAGAAGCAATTCACATGATAACTGGACTAAGTATGAAGGGAGAAATTATATCCAAGAAGACCATTAAGAGTGAATAAATCACCAAGCTTACCGATGCCAACCCAGACGGAAGGAGCATGAAGGTTCATGAAATCACAAATTTGGCAGTTTGGTACGCCATCATGGGCACTTCCTATAAGATATACTATGAAAATAGAGAGGACTTTGCAACACCCACTATTATACATACCGCATAACAGATTTTCATCGAAGGAAAAGCTTCAACCTCTATGAATTCATGAGAGAACAATTAATGGAGAACATTCAAAAGAACAAAACCTTGAGGTATCATTTCTACTTTGGCACATTACTTATATGGTTAATTTTATATTTCATGAATGAGCTCCCCAACTTCAAAGGAAAAGTCTGGCAAATGCACCTCCCTATTGCAACACACTCAGCAATTCCCAGACAAACCATCATACAACACGACATACTGGGGATTTTTTTCTAAAGCCTCCAAGAACAGATGCAGCCTTGCGAATGGCTCCCCTATGAATAATTACACCAATACATCAATGTAATAACATTTATGGTAGATAAAGATTACACCTATATGGAGACGGTAGAGCCTAAGATCACATGGATTTTGAAACTCACCTATGAGGTCACAATAAAGGAAATAGATGTATATGCATTTACCCTTCTCACCAAACCAAAGGGCCCCAATGTAGAAAGATTTGGAGCACACAGAGAGGTAGTGGATAGCATGTATAAGAATGGGATAAAAGAGAAATTAGAAAAAATAGAGAAAAAATCCATGAACAATGGGGTATTCCAAAGGAAGGATACACATAGAAAGCCACATGATGAAATAGCATTCACAAACAACTCTCTCTCAAAACTTCAAACTTCTAAAACACATAATTCCAGCAAAAATCATGAAAAAGAAACCCTTTATTTCTTGTTGCACAAGACATGAATAAATCTAAAAATGGATCAATCCTGAAGATGAAGGCTAAGACAAGCAACCACAATCAAATCCCAATGCAAATTCTATCTCAAATAATTTTTAACATCAACATTAAATCCCCTCTTTCATGAAGAAAACCATTATAAATAAATCCAACTATTGGAGGTAATTTTGATTTTAACTATCAAAATCAACAACACACATATGAAAATTTCAATACTCAAAGTTTCCTACAACACATGAAATTGCAACCAAATTAGAAAGATAACATATGCAACCCTCTGGGCTGATGAAGAACATTGAAAATTAGACTCATAGGTCTACTACAACCAGTTAAATCATTCACAAATTAACTCTCATCCATCTCCCTTCTTGCACATTCATTCTGCTTCACCTACAACCTTCTTTCGGAAAATAAATTCCACATTGAACCAGACCTCTCTCAAAGTTATTTTCTATTAATTGACACCTCCAACCTACAACAACAAATTTTGAAACCTCTTCCCATGAAGATCCACACCTAAACCTTCAAGGCCCCAAAATTTGGAACAAAAAACAAACAAACAAAACCAAGAAATAAAAACTGCCTCCAACCACAAACTCCAACATTTGGGAAACCTCCAACTCCGCCACCCTTTTGGAAAATTCATTAATTTACATCAGTTCCACATTTTTGATTCCCAATGCATGTTTTCTCCACCTCCATGAAGGCAGGCCTCCACCAACTAGCACCATTACTCACCCATTTCACCAAATTTTTCCAATCAAACACCTCTGGGGCATCCCATTCTTGCTTGTAACATCATCACATATTAAATAAAATTTAAAATTCATAAATCCCAATAACCCCATGCCCCCAATCTAATTTTTGGTATTTAAATAATTAAAATGCATTTTTCAGCACATTTCCCAATTTTTGGATAATAAAATCAACTAAATACTCAAAACAGTATTCAGAATATTTCACATCAAAATTTAAATCTTTCTGGTGATGCAAGATTGCTCTTACACCCCAAGATGCTCCTGCATCAGACACCTAAGGTAGAAAAATTTTGTGAATTTGGATTCAAAAAATGGAGTTGAGTGGTAGTACCACCCTTTAAGATTGTAAGAAATCTTCAGCAAAATCCATCACTAAAACTGGTACCTCTGATTTTTTCTTCTTTCTCCTCTTCCAACACCTAGTCAGAAAAATATCCTTCTCTCACAATTCTTACATGCACTCAACATCTCCGATGTGGAATTAGCTCCACCATAAACCAACCGCCTCCACCAAATACAACTCACACTTTCTTCCAATATTGTGGGATTCAACTCACCATAGTCTGACCACCTCCACCAAGATGCACCTGCACTAAAATTTACAACACCAAACAAATATTTTGTATACCAAACACCACTAGCAAACTCTCTTTGAACCAACTTATCCAAAATATGCAAATCATCATTTTTCTCAAATTTAACAAAACACGAATCAATTTTATCCTCTGCTACAACTCTCTCGTCTACACAAAACACACTCTCATTTTCATCATAAAAGTAAAAAATATTGTGTATTACCTCTTTATCTACAACCCTTTTCTCACCACTATTTTCTTCCATATCTTTGTCACCTTCACTCTCAGCTACACCTTCATTTTCTAATACTTTCAAGTCCTCCAAAGGACACTCATCCACTATTGCAACACCATTTTCCTCTTTGATTGTTGTACTTTTTTTTTGCTTCTATCCTCCGCTACAATCTCACCATCTTCCTTCACACTATCCTCAAAGCATACTTCTGCAATATTTTCTCCATTTTGTTCACCTACATACATAACTATGACAAACCTTTTGCCTTTCTTCTTTGTCATTTCTTCAAACACTTTCCACACACACTCAAATTTCAACCTCTCAGGTATAGAATGTCTCACATTCAATGACCTGTCTACACACTACACACACTCCACCCCTAGGTCTTGGTGCAAACTGCCTCCAATTGACGCTTCTACCTGCACACTTAGGAATACTAGCTTTGATACCATTGATGAAGTAGCATTCATAAACAACTCTCTCTCAAAACTTCAAACTTTTAAAACACATAATTCCACCAAAAATCATGAAAAAGAAACCCTTTATTTCTTGTTGCACAATACATGAATAAATCTGAAAATGGATCAATCATGAAGATGAAGGCTAAGACAAGCAACCACAATCAAATCCCAATGAAAAATCTATCTCAAAGAATTTTTAACATCAACGTCAAAGTTCCTCTTTCATGAATAAAACCATTACACATAAATCTAACTATTAGAGGTAATTTTGATTTTAACTATCAAAATCAGAAACACGCATGAAAATTTCAACACTCAAAGTTTCCTGCAACACATGTGCAACCAAATTAAAAATATAACATATGTAGCCCTTTGGGCTGATGAAGAACATCAAAAATCAGACTCATAGGTCTGCTACAACCAATTAAATCATTCACAAATCAGCTCTCATTCATCTCCTTTCTTGCACATTCATTTTGCTTCACCTACAACCTTCTTCTAGAAAATTAATTCCACATTGAACTAGACCTCTCCCAAAGTTATTTGTTTCTAATGGACACCTCCAACCTGTAACAAAAAAGTCTAAAACCTCTTCCCATGAAGAGCCACACCCAAACCTTCAAGGCCCCAAAATCTGGAACAAAAAACAAACAAAACCAAGAAATAAAAACTACCTCCAACCACAATCTCCAACATGTGGTAAACCTCCAACTCCACTCGCCTTTTGAAAAATTAATTAATTTACATCAGTTATACGTTTTTGACTCCCAATGCATGTTTTATCCACCTCCATGAAGGCAGGCCTCCACCAACTGGCACCATTACTCACCCATTTCACCAAATTTTGAATTTCAAATTCAAATTGCCAATCAAACACCTCTGGGGCATCCCATTCTTGTCTACAACATCATGACATATTAAATAAAATATAAATTTCATAACTCCCAATAATCCCATGCCCCCAATCTGATTATTTTGTATCTAAATAATTAAAATGCATTTTCTAGCACATTTCCCAATACAAATTACAAACCCAAAATTGTCCAATTTATTAAATTTGATTTTTGGACAATAAAATCAACTAAATACTCAAAACATTATTCAAAATATTTCACATCAAAATTAAATATTTTTGGTGATGCAAGATTGCTCTTATACCCCAGGGTGCTCCTGCATCACCACATCACCCTCCACATTAGAGCCATCTACCGGAAGATTTGGTCAGTTCCATCCAGAGGGGCCCACTTCCTCTGCACAAATAGAGAAAGGCTCAACAACCCAAACACCGTAAGTAAAAAGAACAAGAAAATCCCGATCTAAACAAATGGCCAAAAGACAAATGAAAAAGGAGACAATGGAGGAATAAATAGAAGAGATACCAGAGGGAGAAGAGGTCAAATAACCTCTTAAGAGAAGGAAAAGAAGAAAATAAGCTTTGGTACCTCCTTCACAAGTACCTCTAAAGCAACCACAAGTGTGAATTGAAAGCTTGATAGCTTACAAAGCCATTGTAATCCATGGGATGCTACCACAGCTACTTCAAATATATAAGGACGCGACCACATAAAACAAAGACAAAACCATTTAGTGTTTGGTTAAATATGTGAACCATTCCAACAAAGCACTTGATGATGCAATGAAAGATTTTTCGAAATAGGTTTTGGCAACCATAAGGGAAAAATGGGCCAAGGCACTTGTGAGAGTAGAAGAGATAAGAGACAAAGCAATTCCAAAAATCAGCCTCAACATCACTGAAGAGAAAAGACAAATATTGGCACAAGAATGAGCCCAAGAGCTCCACACAAAATAAAGGGTACATTCTCATGGTGGAGGATCCGAAAGGAACATAAAAGATCTAGAAGGAGATAGTGGAGGTAACCCAAAAGCTCTATGAGAAGATGATAGAAGACAATAAAGAAGAACAAGTAGAGGGACTACCACTAGAGGAAAACAAACCTAGAGAGACATGGACCAACCCTAGAGATAATACAAGTCCTAGAGAGAAAGACAAGGACAAGGTAGATTTTGAAGACACATCCACTGCTTCATACACCATCTCCACCATAAAGAACTTCCTAGCACAATAACAACAATACAAATTATTTCATCATCACATTTGTTGCAAGTGCTAATGGGGGGATCACAGGTTGACTTTTCGAGCATCTCACCCCTTTGTAAGATACAATTAGGGAACATTTTTCATGCTACCGCTAGAGAAGAGTTGTTGAGTGAGCATGTACAGAATGTGGATCAACTAGAAGATGCGGTGCAAACACTCCAGAATGTCATCCCTCATCTACTATGGGACACTTCACTCCCACTACTACAAAAACTCAAATAATTGGTAGATAGTCTACAAGTAGATTTTGCCTCCACCAAGGCTAGCATTAGAAAGGAGGCCCAAGAGGAGCTTACAAAGAAGAAAAAAGAGTACATAAAAATATGTTCCACTGCACATTCCCAATTGGAAGCACAGATAAAATAATTAGGAGATAGCATCCAAGAGGATGGGGTACTATACCAATTTTGTTTACAATGCTCCAACACAACAAAATTTCTCCACACCCAAATAATTTATCTTGAAGATCAAATAACGTAGGCGGTGTACGACCCTCTATAAGACCCATTCAGAGTAGTAAGAGATCAAGTTGAGAATCTCCACAACCAGCTACAATAGCTTCATACTCAATGGGAACAAGTAAAAGAACAATTCAAACAATTGAGGGAGACATATCGATAGTCATCTAAGACTTCTCCAAACAATTTTGAAGGATTCAAAGAAGATAGCATAGAATATTTCAATTCCAACTGATCTCCGGGAGGCAGAAATAACCTTAGCTCAAATTTAAGGACAAATGGGTATAATTCTACAATCAAAATAATATTGGGCTTCAACCATGGTGAGACTCAAAGTATAATAAAATCATCTCCTTCCCAATTAAAGTATCATGTCTTGAGGACAAGATAAGGTTTTAAAAGGGGTGATGATGTTAGCAAGTGAAAGACAGGGTTAGAACCTATTGTAGGCTATCACAAAAGATCTACGGTACTAGGAAAAGGTATTAGATATCTTTAGGAGTCATGTCCCTTCAAGGGAATGGATATATATATGCAAATGTAAATCATATGCAAAATATATAGATAGATAGAAAGAGATGCATAGGGAGATATAATATAAGCAGAGATTAAGACTTGTCTTTTGTACATGATAAGGATTACTTATATGTGCAGTGAATGTATGAGTGTATTTTATTGTTAATATGGTATGCATTAAGTATTCCTTCTAGAATCTTACCATAAATTCTTGTTTCTCTTACTATATCCTCTAGGGTATAAACTGACTACACAAAAGATCCTAGGGTACAGATCTCTAGATTGTACTTTCCCATCTTTTTTGCCAATTGTATGTATGTATGTATAATATATATTTATATCTTAGATTGTAAAGAAACATAAATTATATATAATCTTATATTTTTACTCTTTATTTCTTAAATTTTAATTTACAAATATAAAGCTATATTTCTCTAATTCTTTATATATAGATATAATATGTCTTTATATATATCTTTATATATAAAATATAAGATATAAAGATAATTATATATCTTTATATATCTTTTTCACAATTATATCTTTATATAAAGATATATCTTATAAATATTTGTAGTGTAGGAGATTGTATACCTTTACAATTTCACACTATGTTTGGGTCCCTTAATTTATTCAACTTAATAATGCTTCCACATGTACCAAATTATGCATTCCAAAGCCTTATTTTTACCATTTTCTAAAAGGATAAGCAACATTAAGTAAATGCATTAAAAAATTTAATTTCCATGGAATATAAGTGTCCAAAAATTTAGGTCAGGACCCATTCACCCAATCCCATTTATGTGCTAGGACCCATTTTAAATGTATTTTTGACGGTCTTTTAATAATCCAAATTCAAATTGTAAATGTCGGATTTTGGAATCTAATTTATAAATACAAAGTTATTTTATCATTTGAAATCTAACACTTAACAAGAATCAAGAGGCGAACATTCAAGAGAAAATATTATTGTCAAGAGAATTTAAGAGCAGTACTATCAGTCATTTGTAGCAACAATCAAGATCCTAAAATCATGATCAAGTTTATGTGTGTTCATGTTGTCTTGTGAAGGCTAACATTCATTATAGATCCTCAAGCATACAAGCATTCAACAAAATCAAGCAAGAAAGATTAATTCCTTTGAAGAGATGTGTATGACTTCACTCCTTCAAGGAAGCGATTGAAGGGTGGTGAGTTGAAAAAGTGTTCATTTATTATTTCCTTCCCTTTTATTATCTTTTTATCAAGGTTTAATTACCAAACTAGGGTTTGACCAAGGCAAACCCCAATACAAACCAAAAAAAAAAATCCTCTTTGTGTATGTGTAGATTACAGGTTGAAGAAGAATTGAAGAAGACCTTGAAGAGAAATTTTTCATTGTTGCATTTGTTGTCATCATTCTTGCCAAGACATAGAAACTAAGTTGTATAATGTATTTCCATCATTTCAAAAAGTTTGCAACTGGAAATCAGCATCTCAGATCCAACATCAAAGGACTGTGAAAAGTGTTTTCATAAGCCCTATCAAGGATCCATTTTCCCAAGGGAAACCAATCCCTCAACACTGCTCAAAATCAACTTTCGGTGACAAATACATGCTATAAAACCCTTCTCAAATATGCCTGCAAATTATTGTTATAGTTTGTACCTTTTCAAAAATTTGTAATTTACATCTTAGGTCATATAGGTCATTTAGTTGCATTAGTTTAAATCATTCCTAATCATTTTATGTCATTAAAGAATCACCAACCTAGGCTTGATTAACTCACTTTTGAGGTTGAAAGTCAATCTATTGGCCTTGTTGGTTTGCATTCTTTATGAAATGTTTGGGAAGAGGGACTTTAAACCATAAATCTCCTTTAGTTAAGGGAATTAGGGCTTTATCCCACCTCTTTTTCCTTCCATTTTATTTTGGTGAACCCAACATCCTTACATTATTGCTTTCTGATTTGGAAGTCTTTCAAACCCTAGATCTAGATTTTGCATCATTATGTTTTGCATTCTACATTTAGGGTTAGATCTTGCATGTTTGCATCATTAAAAACTCATAAAAATCCAAAAATATTGCATACATTTTGTATTATAGTCTGCATTAGTGTGTGTTTCATTCATTTTGTATTATAGTCTACATTAGTGTGTGTTTCATTCATTTAGATTAAATTTCATCCAAAATTGTACTCAAAATTGTCACTTTTGTTTACACATTGTCAACATTTGCACTTGCATTTCAACAAAAAATGCTAGAAAAAACAATCACTCTAAAACCACTTTGCAACTAGAAATAGTAATCATAAACATTAACTCAGACATTCAGATTTTAATTTTTTGGACCCCTATACAAAGACTCATTCACCCCTAGGTGACCCTATCCTTGTACAAGTGCTTCTACAAAAATTTCCTCACATTTCTATTTTTTTCTCAGATTCCTTGTACTTGCAAATCTCTATTTCTATTTCAAAAATTGCATATTATGAAGCATTTTTACATCTAATTCATTTGAAAAAAACAAAGTGCATTGTTTAGAATCTAAATTTGTATTAAAAATTCATCATTTTCAAGTCTCTGCATCTTAGATCAGTCAATTACCATATTTTAGATTTGAAAGTTGCATTAAAATTTGTTCAATCATCTTTTACATTTTTGCATACTTGCATTTAAAATTAAATTGGAATACATTAAGAAAATTATGGAAATTCAATTACTATTTCAACTATCTACAAATAGATTCAGAATCTTTAAATGGTATAGTCAACAGTCAAGCTTTCATTTTTCAAAACCCTTGACCAGGACTCATTTACCCCTAGGCGACCCTATCCTTCTTGTCTTGGCTATACCAATTGTGTTTGTTATTTTTTCCTACTAGTTGTTTCTTGTTTCTAGGTCTTTGAAATATCTTAATTTATTATATCATTATTCATTTTGGGTGCACATTTTGTGTGATAAAACTTGCATGAGTTTTACAACTTGGTGTCTTATTTCCAATACTCTAGTGAGACGTAGTTTGAGACACATGGCATCTCGCATTGGTACATCTACTATGGATCTTGGGTTTTTCAACTATTTTACACAAAGTGTTGACAATACTCAACCCATGTTGGACTCCCCCCCTAATGCCACATTTCCCATGACTACCTTGTCCTCAACCACTATCACTAGTGTTGAAACCATAGTTTCCCATGTTCCTCAAGAGAAACTCAAACAATTGGACAAATCTTTAGAAAAACTTCAATATTATGTGATTATGGAATACATTGTTGGTACTATGGTTCTTGTCATAGATAACATGAGTAAAAGGCTTGATAATGACCAAGGATTAGAGGTTATGTGTATCCTAGCCCATATTATTTATGATCATGTTTCAATAATGGCTAGTTGTGCTCAAGCTTTGGGATAGACTCAAAGCCAAGGAGGAAATTAGATCCCTTCCCCCACAACCATAACCTCTATCCCTACATAAAAAAATCCAACTATTACCACAAGAAGGCAACTAAACAATAACTTATAGCTCCAACCTTGGGTATTTCCACTTGAAATTCTTTTAGTTTTGTGCACTCAAAATAAATCTCTCCAAATCTATCACCTCTCACAAATTTTCACTTTAGTTTCCCACCTAACACATATACACCTCCACCCTATTCACCTCCATACCAAAACACAACCAATGATTTTGTCATAAACTTTTACAAAATGTCACATCCCTTCAACAGAAAATAGTAACATTGAACCAAAATCAAAATGGACAACCTTCACAATATGTCAAGAGAAACCCATTACCATTGGAGATATTGAAAACAAAAGGGCCACAAGGTATAAAGATACCTCGTTTTGAGAAATACGGTGGTAAAGGAGACCTTAATAATCATGTGTCAGCATATACAACCTTATGTAGTGACTTAATTTTTGAAGATAAGCTCTTGGATGAACTCTTTCCTAGGTCCTTAAAAAACACGACCTTGGAATGGTTTTGTTCGTTACTGAATAATTCAATCCACTCATTCAATGAGAATTTTCATGCATTTCTTAATAATTTCTAAATGCAAATGGGTCCTTGTATAGGAGCGAATTTGCACCCCTTACACAAATTCCCCTTTTATACATCCTCACCTTAGAAAACCAAATCTGAAGGAAAAAAATCCCCATAAGCTCGTCGCCTTCATTCCACTTGGTGTATGTTTTGTTTTTTGGCAGAGAAATAACTATCAGGGACGCCTGCACGACCTGAAGACGTCCACGCGACATGCTTACATCCCTGTCAGATTCCCATGTTTGGAGCCTATAGAGGCGTTACACTTCCCATTGGAGGTCGATTTGTAACGCCCTCTTCGACCAACCAACCCGAATATGGTCATTTTCTTCATTCTCTCCTTCAAATTCACTCTTACTTCCTTCATTCTACCCTTCTAAGCATTAAATTTATCTCTAAGCATTCAGTTCAGAATCTAAGCATTCAATCCTTAACTCTCAAGTAACACTTTGCACTCCATAGCAGCAATAGCAACACTCCATCAACTTCATAGAGCAAGTGTGGAACAAACACCATTGTAGCAAAGGCTTGAGTCCTCTCATTTTCTCCCCCATTGGCTAGTGAACTCTTGGTGGAGGTGGTAAGATTTCTACTCCTCTCTTCTACGATTTGGTTGGGTAGCATAACACTATTTTGTAGTGCTTTTGTGCTCTTTACTTCATTTCTTTCTTTATCATACTTTTCTCCATTATCATTATCTTGGTTGTTTGTGGAGGTGGGAACACCAAAATGGGGGTCTGACTGAGGCAAACCCCTATACAAGCCCCCAACAATTTTCCTCTCTTGTGTGCAGGTGGAAGTATTCTTGGAGCTATTTGGTGAATGATTACCTTTGTCAGATCATTTTTGCCATCCTTACTCTTGTATATTTACTTTATCATATTCATGTATATCTTGCCTACTTCATAGTGTTGTTTTGGCCCTTCGGAAGTAATTAGCTAGGTTGTTAGTCTATTTTCTCGCGTTCAACCTTGTCTCTTTAGTCCTCTTGTCATACGGATTCCAGCACACCTAAGAGACGCCAACACACCGCGTTGTCGTCCCGAAGCCGCGATTTCATCCTTGAGCAGAGAGCTCCCTAAGACATAGTTTTGACCCCGAAAATCGACTCGCTTATACCCATTTTGAGTTTCGGGTCTACAGAGTGATCGAAGGACCTTATAGTCCTCATCATTCTCGTCTCGCATTTCCTAACACTCCTTTAATTTGAGGTAAGTTAGGGAAGCCTTCTTCTCTTGGCCCTCCATGACCTGGGGCCTTGATGTGGTTGGTCCCCCTCTCTTACAGTCCTAAGATGGCTCTACTTGATTTAATGAGGTGTAAGCAACAACAAGGAGTAAAAGTCACAGATTTTATAGCATGTTATCAATTGATTTACTTGCAAATAAATATTAAAGTCCTTGATGTGGATCTCCAAATAAATTTCATTGACAACTTACAAAAAAGAGGTAAGAGATAAACTTGGGATGATGAAGTTTCCATCATTTTCACATTTGTGTGTGGCTCTCCATGATCATCCAAATTCGGTTAGTCAACATGAAGAGAAAAATCCCTCAAGTCATTCTAATAAATTTGAATCCATAACTCACAATAACTTCCAATCATTTAAGAAGACAAACAAAGTTTGTACTGATCCACCTCAATCAACACTCTATGTTGAGCCTCAAGTTGTAGAAATAAAAACAACCCCATACCAATTTCAGGCTAAGGGTAGGAAATTCACTCCGCTCCTTGATTCCCTTCATTTGATTATGATGTAACTCATGAAAAAGAACTTACTCACTTTACCTCCAATTACAGTTAAACCTATTGATCCAACCAAGCCTTCACCTCCAAACCGTAACCCATATGCCTTTTGTCACTATCATTGACAAATTGGACATGATACAAAAAGATGCATGTGTCTTAAAAATTTAGTGAAAGACCTCATTGATTCCAATCACATCCAGCTGGGCGGTGTTAATGATCAAGGGAATAAGTTTGTTTCCCACCCAACCAAAATTTACAAATCTTTATGAACCCAAGGCCAAATAATTCTATCACTTTTGTAAAAGCTAGTGAAGATAAGAATGATGTGATGAATGTTGATAAAATAGAATACATGATTATTGATGACAAGAGTGATAAAGAGGATAATCCTATACAAGGCATGATCAGTCTCATTGACATTCAATGTCTTAAGGGCCAAACCACTTTGATACCTAACATTTCTTTTACTAATGATGATGCACTTAAACATTTGCCTAATGGTCCTCTATACATTGTTGGTCATATCAATAACATACCTGCACAGGGAATACTTATTGATCTCGCATGTGCAGAGAATGTGATCACTGAGGAATTCTTGTTTGTGCAAGAGCTTTATCAAGATACTTATGAACAACCGAAAGCATGGATTTAAAAACATAATAGTTTTTCTTGCCCTACAATAGGTTCAATCACTCTTCTATTAAAATTTACACGTAAACAATTATATGTATCATTCTCTATCAACCCATCGTCAGACCAATTTTGTGTGAAGCTAGGCTACTCATGGTTATGGTCCATGAATTCTATCACGTCAGTTATTCATAAGTGCATAAACTTTCTTGTAGGAAATGAGATATTTACAATGTATTATAGTGTATTTCATCCCTTGTCTTCCCACGGAAATTTTTAACTAGATTTATTTTGGCCTAGACCTATGGAACCTATAAAGCCTCGTGAATACTTCTTTTTCAAATCCTATCAAAAGTTCAAGGAAAAGCGGAGAGTAGAATAATCTCTTAGAAATATTCCTAGGTCCATGGTTATCCTTTCTCCTTAACCTACCATTGGTGAACCTATGATTGAGCCACAAGCTCTTCCAAGTAACCAAGATAAATTCACCGTAGTTCCTCCAAATATTTCCTAGATAAGAGACCAAGAGATAATAAGATGATCCCTTTTCTACCTCCAAAGATTAAAAAAAGTTTATAAACCTAACAAGACATCATTTTCCTGGCCCTGATGGCACCTTTTGTTCCTCCTTTAAACGAAGAAAATAAACTAATGGTTGATAAGCTCACTCCTACCCCATACCAACTTAAATCATTCCAAAAGAAACTGAAATGCTAAAGAGTGTAGGTGTAAAATTTGTTCTATCATTCATTGATTAGAGGAATAAAATAAATCAACACCACCTACACCCATGAAAACAACTCAAAAATAAATCCAACTTCTTCCAAAACAGAACATTGAATTAAAATAAGAGGTAAAACAAGAAGAATCAAAGGCAATAATCATAAAACCTTATATTGTGATTAATTTGGATGACGATGACGAGATTGCTAAGATTGATGAAGAAGTGCATAAAGAGTCGAATCTATTATTCTCCACTTCTACGAATTTAGATGGGGTCAAACATGATGATCCTCTTGATGGGAGTGACCACCACGCGTTGAACCTAGAGATGCTCCTAGCATGACACTTGTAGTCCCTATAGCTAGTTATATGCCTTCTATTTATGATGAACAAGATTGGGGTGCAGACGACCTGATCTAGGTTGGATCGCATGTGACATACTTCTTCATGTTTTCTTTATATGTTATTTGTGATTTCTTGCATGTAATGTGATCTCCCATACTGTGTTGCTTGGCATGTCTTTATGTTTGTGAATTTTCTTTGGATGACTCTTGATTGCTTTGTTGGTGTAGGGATACAAGGGAAACAAATATTTCATGACATTCTTCTATTTATATCTCAATTATTCTAGATGTCGTAAACTTTATCTTTTCTTTGTCTTGTGTTTTCCTTTTGGGCACGATGCAAAGCATTGAGACATTTAGGTCTCTTCCATGTTGACCCAAAAGCTTCTTTTTTTTCTCTCTCTATGTGTCTTTCCTCCGCTGTGTTCGTTGGTCCACGAGTATTTGGGAGATGATGAAATTTTTGAGCTCTATTATATCACTATAGGAAAGACATATGGTGACCCCAAATCTATGGATCCCTCAGTGTACCTTTCTATGTTGTTCATGGCATTCTATTTTTGGGTCAACCCCTTATCATGATGAGGTTTATTTGGAAACATACCATTGACATAGGGATTTCCAAATATGCTTCTTTTGATCTTTAGTTGAATAAAAATTATCATTTTCTACTTTAAATTAATTGCTCACAACATCATGTTTAGCAATTTCTTTAAAGTGGGGGCTTACATTGACATTATTTATTTGCACCCCCTGAGACGAATTTTGTTTGTACCCCTTGAGGTGACTTCTATTTGCACCCCCTGAGGTGAGTTTTATTTACACCCCCTAAGGTGAACTTGGAATTTTTTCTTCACTTTGTTCATAGTATTTGAACTTAGTGTGGTGTTGGCATAACATCTTGATCATTTGTGGCACCTTATCAAAGTTATCAGGGAGTATAAATCATGGTATGGTTGATGTATATGTACACACCCGTACACTTGGTGCATCCTTCCCATCTGTAACCTTTTAATGGGTACACACCTTATGATGACTTAAGTGTATGTTTCTTATCCTTTTGTCTGTGGGGCTCACTTAGCATATATCAGACTGCACTAGCCATTGTGAGTATATTTTATGGACAAACAACTTAGTTTTGATCCATCCCTTTTCCTTTTGCATTAACTTTGACATTGGATGTTGGTGTACATTGTTTTTTTGCTATACTCATGTGTGTGTTCTTTTGTGCCTATGTTGGTTTTTCATGAGATCATATATCTTGGGGTCTTTCTATCATCCTCAATCCCTTTGTCATATTATCTCTAACATTTGTGCAATTGGACCTCTCTTGACATACATTTCTCTACTTTAGTGTGAGTCTAAGCGTATGTCCATACTCTCACTAAAGTGGGGGCTAAATATAGTGTAGGAAATTTTATACCTTTATAATTTCACATTATGTTTAGGTCCCTTAATTTATTGGACTTAATTAAGCTTCTAATGTACCAAATTATGCATTCCAAAGCCTTGTTTTTATCGTTTTCCAAAAGGAGAACCAACATTAAATAATGCATTTAATATTTTAATTACCATGGAATATGAGTGTCCTAGAAATTTAAGCCAAGACCCATTTTAAAATATACTTTTGGTGGTTTTTTAATGATCCAAATTCAAATTGTAAATGTTAGATTTTGGAATCTATTTTTTGATAAATTAGATAAACACCTATAAATACATAGTTATTTTATCATTTGAAATCTAACACTTAACAAGAATCAAGAGGTGAACATTTAAGAGAACAAATTATTGTCAAGAGTATTCAAGAGTAGCATTAACAGTCATTTGTAGCAACAATCAAGATCCTAATATCATGTCCAAGTTTATGTGTGTTCATGTTGTCTTGTGTTCAGGCTAACATGCATTGTAGATCCTCAAGCATCCAAGCATCCAAGCATTCAAGCATTCAAGAAAATAAAGCAAGCAAGATCCAATTCCTTTGAAGAGATGTGTATGACTTCAGTCCTTCAAGGAAGCCATTGAAGGATGGCGAGTTGTAATAAAAGTGTGCATTCATCATTTCCTTCCCTTTTATTAGCTTTTTATCAAGGTTTAATTACCAAACTAGGGTCTGACCAAGGAAAACTCCCACACAAACAAAATAAAATATTTTCCCTCTTTGTGTATGTGCAGATTATAGGTTGAAGAAGAATTGAAGAAGATCTTGAAGATAATTTTTTCATTGTTGTATTTGTTGTCATCACTCTTGCCAAGACATGAAAACTAAGTTGCAAAATTTATTTTTGTAATTCCGACAAGTTTACAATTAGAAATCAACATCTCGAATTTAGCGTCAAAGGATTGTGAAAGTGTTTTCAAAAGCCCTATCAAGGGCCCATTTGCCCAAGGGCGAACCACTCCCTTTGCACTACTCAAAATCAGCTTTCGATGATAAGTACATGCTATCAAACCCTTCTTAGATCTGACTGCAAATTTTTGTTATAGTTTGCACCTTTTCGAGAATCTATAATTTGCATTTTAGGTCATATAGCTCATTTAGTTGCATTAGTTTAAATCATTCCTAATCATTTTCTATCATTAAAAAATCACCAACCTCCTAGTTTGATTGACTCACCTTTGAGGTTGAAAGTCAATCTCTTGGCCTTGTTGGTTTTCATTCGTAATGAAATGTTTGGGAAGAGGGACTTTAAACCATAAATAACCTTACATCAAGTGGAATTAGGGTTGTATCCCCCTCTCATTTCCCTACCATTTCAATATTTATATATATTTAAAAGATATAAAAATATATCTTTGTATCTCTTTATATATCTTTTTTCTCCTTTTTCTTAATTAGGTTTTTTAATTTGTTTAATTAAGCATTTTTCTCTTTATTTATATGTATAACCTACTTTAATTCTTTTTTCTATTATTTTATTTCTAGCATTTTTCCTCATTTTAAATTTTAATCTATAATTTTGTGCAACCTTCTCCCCTTCTATATTTCTATCCTATGTTGGTATGCAATCACTCATTTTTTTCCTACAACTTTTTTTCATCTTCTCCCATTCTCTATTTTTATCCTATCTTGGTCTACAATCACTCATTTTTCTCCTACAAATCTTTTATTCTCTAGATGATGGATCTTGAAGTGTGACCCGAAAGTTTCTCCTACAACTCTTTTTTCATCTTGATGATGGATCACATAGTGTGATCCAGAACATTGATGCAAATAAACCATACATAATTAAATTCAAAAAAAAATGCTCTCATCAATATGGACTATGAAAATCTAATGAATATGTTTCTAATAAATATCTTTAAAAAATTCTAACACTTCATATCAATAAACATTATTTAAATACAATAAATAAATAAATTATTCATAATCATAAAAAATAAGACTCATAAAATATCAACAAAATATAAATATATGAAAATGAGCTCAATAAATCATCATTCGTTATCCCCACAAATTGTAAAATATCAAAATAAAATATTAAACCAAGAAGGTAAAAAGTCCTTGAAATAAATAATAGATATATAATAATTTGTTAAATTTGAAACTTTTTGTTGTGCCTTGCACACTTACCTCATTGAAAACATGGACCCCGTTTTCATCTTTTGTTTTTGAAGTCAATCTTGTTCACAGTTCTTGATCCGAATTTTTCTTTTGACGGGTTTTATGGATTTGAAATTTACTGTTTAAAGAAAATTTGGTGATACAAGTCCTAAATTGGCATTCTGAGTCAACCTTCTAAACGATCTTTAGTTTAATTGCAGAGTTTTTATCCCTTTTGAGACATTGCAAGTTTTCAACTTCGGTGTAGATATATCCTTTATATCCGAATTGTCTCACAATCCCCAAATTCTTTGCATCAATTCAATTCGGTGTTTCCTACTCTTTCGAATGCTCTAATGGGTTGTTAGGTTGAATGGATCCCATATTTTGTATTATTTTACTTTTCATTTTAAGATTGGGATTGAACTCCATGGCCCTGTAAATCTCCTTGCCATTTGAGGGTGCTGGTTTGGTTAGTTATCACAAATCTATCTATAACACTTTTATATTTGGTCAAATGAGTATGTGAATCAAACTCTGGTATAATATCCTTGAAAGCATATGTAAATATTAGAAGATTAAAAGTGATCATGTTAGCCTTCTCTAAATTATGAAGGGGTGATCCCACACTACCGGTTTACAATTTTTGGCCAAATTGGACATTGGACTGATTTTTTCTAACTAAATCTTCACTTTTGAGCACCTAAGCAGCTAAACCGTGAGGAATTTGAAGATGATGCAAACTAGTGATTTGTGACATTTTGTTTGTAGATTCTAAATATATTTTTTTCAAAAAAAATGGAATCAGATTGCACTTCTTTTTCCATCTCCTTCGAAAACTAGTTTTTTTTTCAGTAAACACCATTTTTAAGGAGTGACGCTCACCGTATACAACATAACTTTTTTTCCATGAAGGATAATTTATTTATTTTTTGAATTTATATTTGTAACTATGATATCTAGTGCTTTCATTTGGTTTCATAGTGTTTTATTGATTTTTTTTCCTTAATCAAGTTTCGAGGTCAAACTAGTTACAATTCAGACATAGGCGAACCATATACAACATAACTTTTTTTGTATGTATCGAAATTCAATTTTTTTTTGTGGATCAAGGACTTCAATATCTAGTGCACTGATATTTTTCAAAAAAAAAATTGATAATCTACTAATTTTCCACATGTGCAGAACAAAGAGCTTTATTTTCGGTGAAAAACCTATGTTTAATCAAACTAAAAAAACACATACATAATAAAACCAAAACATATTAAAATTATATTCGTTGGATAGTTCCTTCCGAGGACTACCATCATCTAGTTGGATATGTGAAGTCTCCTCCGTTTTCATCCTCAACTCGAGCTTCGAAGGGAAAAATTCAAGAGATTTTTCGTGCCAGAGGGGGAGAAGGGGGGAAAAGGAGGTTTGTTTGAACCTGGGTTTGCTCATACCCCTTTTCCACAAACTTTTCTTTTGTTTTTTCCCAATAAATGTGGGACCCAACATTTAATGGGTTCGCTCGAAGGGGGGATCTAACAAACCCCCTTTAGGTTCACTTGAACCAAATGTTCGTTCAAACCCCCAAAAACCAAAACAAATTCCATGGAGGTGGTTTTTACAATTTTCCTTCCTCACTGGAATTGTAAACCAGTTTTGTGGGTTTACCCAAAGCAGACTTTTTATCAAGCATTATAAATGAGAATTTTCTCTTTTCAAAACATCATATCTTGGGATTGCGATATGCAATTTTTAAGTAAAAACCTGTGTAGAGTGATATCTTATCTCCATACCAAAACCTAGCCATTCGTCTTCAAAAATATCTATATATCTTCTTTGGATTTGTATTTCAGTCTAACTTTCTTTCGTCTTCGCATTATTGCAAGGTGCTCCTTTTCAAGATTTTGGCCCATTTGGGATCCATTCCTAGGGCCTATCAAAACTCCACCATATCTCAAGCATCTCTAAGCGCTTAATATCCCTACTCACATGAATCCCAACAATATCACTCATTCCCTTTAAATGCATGTAGTATCTGCATATTGCAGGATTTTTTTACCTATCTGGATATATTCCAATACATCTTCAATCTCTACTACATCCTAAAGGCCTTCAATACCCCATGGTATCCATGCATATTTAAACACTTCACAATAATATAAAATTCCTAAAATACTACCATAGCTTATACACTCCCTTGACTTTCCTCAATTTCCCTAGACCCCCACTTAATCCTAATCAAACCTAAAGTCTCACAATATCCTAACATACTCAAAAATTCAACGAGGTGTGGAAATTGACCCCAAGTCAAATTAAGATATATATCGGCCTCAAGTGGCCCTTGGATTCTGCCAATTACATATTTTTTCAATTAAAGCCTAAGGATTTGTCTAGAAAAGTGGAAACACTACATATCATTAACCTTGAAACACATAATTGACCAAAAAATTAGTTGAGTTGTTTATTTTAAACAAGTTTTCTTTGTATTAATTGGGTTACTTTATGGTATTGACATCTTGTACAAAATAATTTTTTTGCATTAATGGAAGATTTGGATGTAATTCTTACTTGTTACATTAAAATGGCTTGATATGTTTTTGAAAAGATAAGCAACATTTACAGGGTGTTGTACCCTTTACACAAAAAGCTAAAAAGGCCAAAGGAAAGCATAGTTCAAAAAAAACTTGAACTAGAAGTACAAACAGAAACAGCTGACCAACAGTTGTAGAAAAATAAAAATTAGACAACTCTCGAAACAGAGGGGTCTAAATTGACTCCCCAAACCCGAGGCCTAGAAGAGGCAAAAAATTTGGGGAGACCCTTCTTCTTCCGTGGCACAACTGACTAGGAAGGCTCGGACTCAAGAATCGACGAGCAAGGAGAGGGGAGCTGATCCACAACAGCCACCTCAGAAGAGGAGCCACCACACAACAAGGGAGTCGGCAATAAAATAGTGGAGACAGGAGCTAACAAAGGTCCAACAACATCTAATGATGAAGGACTGGCAAGTTCAAGCTGAGCATCAACAACAGAAGGTTTCGACGACACATAGACACCAGCAGGCATAGACAATACAACATCGACATAAACCATCAGTGGCACCATGGGAGGGACCACAAAAAGAGGAGCAGGGGTAAGTTCCTGAGAAGAAATGATAGGGTCAACCTTCGCAGAAGAAACTCCCGAAGGAGGAGAACCCACCGTGAGATGATCCGAGAGAGCATCCTTTCACCAAGTCGTAGCGCCTTTGCGATGGGCCAGAGGGCAAGCAAAGGCCAAGTGACCCAGCGAGAAGCATTTCCTACACCGAAAGGGGAGACCCTCATAGTTCAAGAGCTGCTTCCAAGGTCTGTCCTCCACCAATAAGACTACATCACCATGGTTCGAGATGTCCAAATCCACCAACAACCGAGCCACTGTAGTATACCCCAGCTCCCTAGTCGCATAATCAACCATTAAGAAGTGTCCAATGGTATTGCCAATAGCTTCATAGCAAGATTCCTCCCAAAATTGTAGAGGGAGATTTGGTAGACAAACCCAGACTCGTCTAGTGTTCAACAGCTCCGTAAGGGGATTGAAAGCACGATACCAAGGCCTGATGAATAGAGAATGAATACCCCATATCCACCCCCTATCTAGCACACAGTTTCACTCCGTGATTGAGGCAAAGGTAGCAATGAAAAAAACCCTAGCACTAGTGTAGAGTTCGATCTCCCAAGAGACCAATGACTTCTAGGAGATAGACACCCAATTATGGAGATCGGGGAGGGAAGGCCACAGGCCATTGAACCTGCAGACCACTCCCAAATTCAAATAAAAATATTCATTTTCAAGTACCTCAGAACCACAAACCACAACAGGGGAATCCTTGACATAGGGTAGAGGCCAACAAGCCTGAACAGGAGGTCGACCCACCTTAGCAGCCTTAGAGAAGGACTTAACCTGGCCAGAAGAACCCCCAACAACAGGAACCACTCTAGGAGAAGAGCTTACAAAAGCATCAACCATCGGAGAAGCAGCAATAGGTGGGACAACCTGCACACCTAGAGGGGGAGGGCCCCCAGAAGCCCGCACCTCACAGAACATGGGATCAAAAACCCCATCAAAGAACAGATGATCCACGTAGGGAGGCACCAAAGACTGAGGGAAACTAGCGAAAGAAGGGACTCCACCGGTCACCCCCCCAACAGCCCACGCCAGCATCAGACAAAGGTAGATCCATCGCGTCCCTACCAAACTCGACAATGTTGTTCGAATCCAAATTTGCCCGTTTTTTCCCGCTCAACGCCATTTGGTTTTGATTTCCTATCAAATGGTTTGATATGTTAAATGATCTCTATTTCATTAATTTTTAGAACAACCGCCTTGATGATGTATTTGAAATAAATTATTGATTTAAAAGGGATTTTTTATTATGTCAATTGATCTCCTATATGTATTAAGATGATTTGTGATGTTAAGATTATATTAGACATAAACTTTGCATAATTCTTGAAGATTATTTGCATAATTTTAAAATAAAACGTTATGCATGAGTATTTCTTATGCATGGTAATTGGTTACAAAGTTTTTTATTATGTTTTTGCATACAAGTATAATGATATGAGGCCAAATAACTTATGGAAAATTTCATATGGAGTATTTGGCTTAGAAAACATGCCACTTTAGTTTGAATTTCTTGATAGACACTAGATTTGCACAAGAGGATGACGTTTCCTATATGCATATATTAAACTGTGCCAAGATCTTTATTAATTGGCGTCTTGGGTTATTTTATCTCTCTAAGGAGACTGTGAAGGTGCTTCTCTTAAGATAAAAGGTGTAACTGAAGATGGATAAAGATTATAAAGTGATGCTCTAATAATGTAATGCCAATATTATGTCTTGTTGTGCCACTTATCCAAAAAGTAACTTATCTTTGAAAATTCAATGTCAAAGGAGGTGTATTTTTTTATTTTTCAATAAAGACATTTGTCACGATAAGGAGTAACTGATTTCAATTAGTTGGAAATGGATGAAGAATATTAAATATTGTTCCAATTCTTAAATGCAAATGTAATCTCAGCTCTTGGTGTATGACTAATCCTTACCCTGGATTGAATTATAAGTTTCCTTGCCTTCCCTATAGGGGAATTTATTTTTTCCTTAGATAGTTTAGTAGAAGCTCAAGAAAGATCATAAGTTATTTGTGCTCAAGTTAAGTAGTTTAGTGTTAGAGAGATCAAGAATGGTTTCAAACTCAAACTATTTTGAAATTAATATAAGTAGAAGCATTGGTTTTGGTGTTTCATGGTTCATCTCAGGTATTAGATTGAGTGTAACAACATTGATGATGAAGTGTTTGGATATTTAATTGATCTATAGCTCATATCATTTGTAATTTGTTAATTGTAAGTTACTTTGTATGGTTAGTCTGAACAAGTTTATAATTCAGTTTGATTTTGAGAATTTGTTTAAGTTATGTCAAATCAGGGTTCTTAATGATTTTTTATAGTTTGAAAATCTTTACTTCCATTGAAGATTGCTCCATTTCTATGTCATTGTGATTTTTTTGATTAAGTAGAGATTGGTTATTTGATGGATCTGTCTATCTAAAGCACAAAGTTATCATTATAGTTTTCCATAGGAATTATTAACCCTTCTCTATCTTACCTTTCTTTTAAAGTTTATTTTAAAATACAATAAATTGGTTAGAAATACCATCATTTCCTTGTCAAATCAGATGATAATGATTATTCTTAGATCTAAAGATATACTTAGGGTTTTTATACTTTATATAAATCAATTGAACAAATCCTTAATAAGTTTCTAGTTTACCATCATAAAGCTCCTTGTCAAAATAGAAAATGTAGATTATACTACTAAGTTATATTGTAAATTCAAGACTTGGCATTCAAAGCCTTGGGGTGGTCATTTTTTTAGTTATTGCATGCAAAAACATCCATCAACAAATTGGCGCTAGAAGGGGGGCTTGAATGAGCATAATTAGCTAGAATCAAAATGAGCATTCAAGTTGAAAATCGAAGATATAATAGATATATTTATATGTTGAAAAAATAAATAAAATGAATTCAAATGAACAATCAATGGTCTTATGAGTCTTTTTGTGAAGATAATTTTCAAGTTGATATCCCTCTATTTTAAGATGATGCTCTAAATAGACAACTATATCCTAAGAATTTGTCTCGTATTACTTTATCAAAAAAGTGTAGGATACACAATACCACTAAGCATGATAAATAAATTGTTTAAAACATTTTTGACAAGATTAGATTTGGCCTTCAAAAGAGTAATCTTCTTTTGGGAAATATATAGTGCTGAAGTGTGTAGAATAGAATGTAGTCGCTTCCTCAGATGATAAAAGTACAACATTAGAAGGATATACAAATTTTATTTAAAAATTCATGAAGGATCAATTGAGTCTTGGAAACAAAGTATGTTTGGAAGATCTATTGCTTCCCAATTAGTGCATAGTGCATAATGTTGCACACTCAGAATTCACATGTTCATTGTGTCAAATTGCAATCCAACAAGTGAGATATCATGTGGGACTCCTGGAAAGATCAAGTATAGATGTTAAAAATTCTTCCTCTCCTTATACTTAAGATTCACAAGTGTCAGAGAGTCAAGAGTTGGAAGGATACACTAATGAAAAGATTCAGCAGGTGGAAACTGACGTCGATTTTGGAACGACAGTAAAATAAATTACATCAGATAACATAAATAAGCTAATGTTTAGGCCAAATTGTTGCAACTCAATGCCACCAAGTAACAATTCATATCATACTATTAACTTTATTCATGACACTTCACCAGGCAATGAGAGACATGATAGGCTGGTGGAGAAAAGCCTTCTTCTCATATTAAGAATTTGCAAACATCAAAAAGATTATTTCAATTGTGTAGACATGGAAGAAAATTCTAGAGCAGCTACAAAGTAACTTGGCACAATTAGAGCAAATGAGGTTTCTTCTATTTTTTTCTAAATTAAATGATCAATTGTGGAACTATTACTACTTAGGGCATCTAGACATTTTACCAGTCAATTTGGGAGTGAAGACAAATTGGTTGAGCCTCAAATGATGAAAGTGGCAGAAATTCTTGATGAATATCAAGAGATACAAAATGAGGGAAATTTTACCATGATTTCTTTGAGAAACATCGATCATAACCTAACGCATAGAAAAGAAGTTCCTTGTTGGTGTTGAATGGTTGGATATATGTTTTTGAAAGGTGAATTTTCACGTTGATGTAGCTTGAAATATCCTAAATATCTTATATCTTTCACATTTTAAGGATCCTCATGTAACTAAGGATTTCTTTATAAGACTATATTAAGTAAAAATATTTAGCTTTCACCTAAGGGATTGGTTATTTGATGGATCTATCTATCTGAATCATGAAGTTATTATTATAGTTTTTCATAGGAATTCTTAACCCTTCGCTATCTTAAATAATTTTTCCATTAACGTATAATTTTTATTTTGAGCAAGATGTGGATACCATAAATGAGCCCAATTAATACAAAAAAAACCCTTTAAAAATAAATAACTCAATCAGTTTATGATCAATTGAGTGTTCTAAGACTAATGATATGTAGGGTTCCCACTTCTCTAAACAAATTTGTAGGATTTAATTGTAAAACTTTATGCATTTGGTAGAATCCAAGGGCCACTTGGGGCCAAGATATAACTTAATCTAACTTGGTGAATTTCCACACCTGACTGAATTTTGGAGTATGTTAGGATATCACAGGACTTTAGGGTCGATTAGGATTAAGTGGGGGTCTGGGGGAATTGGGGAAAGTTGGGGGAGTGTATAAGCTATAGAGAGAAATTTAGGCATTGATTAGGATTATGTGGGGATCTACGGGAATTGGGGAAAGTTGGGGGAGTGTATAAGCTATAGAGAGACATTTAGGGATTTTATATTATTGGGGAGTTTTGAAATATGCATGGATACCATAGGTTATTGAAGGCCTTTAGGATGTAGTAGAGATTGGAGATGGATTAGAATATATATGGATAGATAATGAATTCTCGCAATGTGCAAATATTTTGTGCGTTTAAAGGGAATGAGTGATATTATGGGGATTTATGTGAATAGGGATATTGAGTGCTTGGATATGCTTGGGATATGGTAGAGTTTTGATAGGCCTTGGGAATGGATCCCATATGGGCTGCAATCCCACAAAGGAACACCTTATGATAATGTGAAGACAAAACAATGTTAGACCAAAAAACAAAATCAAAGAAGATATAGAGAGATTTTTGTGAGGAAGGAGACAAATCCTCATCTAGGTAATCAAAGTTTCATAACATAAGTTGATGACTAACTCACTTTACGAGGAGGAGACTCAAGAGGATTTTTCCATGCAAATCTTATGAGCAATGTAGACTAATGACCAAGTTGTGGTATGGAGATAAGATATCACTCTATATTTTGACTTGTAAATTTCATATCACAATCCCAAGGTATGATATTTCTAAAAGACGAGAATCTCATTTATATTTATTGATAACAAAACCACATTATAATTTAAGGAAGGTTGACACAATCACTTTTAAACTTCCAATATTTTACATTTGATTTCAAGGATATTATACTAGAGTTTGATTCACACATTCATTTGACTAAAGATAAAAGTGCTACAAATATGCTTACAATAATTAATTAGACCAACACCCTCAAATGGCAAGGAGATTTATATGGTCATGGAGTTCAATCCCAATCTTGAAAAGGAAAATAGTCTGAAAAATGGGAGCCATTCAACCTAACAATCTATTAGAGAATTTGACAAAGTAGGAAGCACCAAACTAAACTAATGTGACAAATTTAGGGATTGTGAGACATTTGGGGTATAAAGGATATATCTATATTGGGGTTGAAAACCTACAACGTCTTAAAAGGGATAAAACTTCCACAATTAAACTAAGGACTATATATGAGGTCAAATCATAATGAAAATTTAGGACTTGTATCACCAAATTTACTTTAAACAAGAAAGTTCAAACTCTTAAGACCTCCCCAAGAAAAAATCGGATCAAGAACTGCGAACATGATTGATTGAAAACAAAAGAGGAAAAGGGGGTCCACGTTTTCAATGGGGTGATATGCAAGGCACAACAAATGGAAAATTTATTGGGAAAATTCTCTAGAGAATTTTAGAGACAAGCAATGATCACGAACCCAAAATCTCTGGTTTGGATCCTTGTTGGCATAAATGAACTTGAATACTTAGTCCAAAAATCGAAATTGCATGTTGACACAACTATCCATATCCTAAAAACCAAGTGTGTGCAAATGTGTTAATTCTCATTTTTAAGTGACCAAAGGAATCCTAACTCGTTTGTATTATGCTACATGAATAAAATTCTATCCTCATACTCAACTCAAATATTGCCTCCCTACCAGTCGAGTGTCTATAGCTTCGATGTTGTCACTATGATTCCACTCAAAGCATAGCTCTACTGCCATCTAGGCGTCTATAGCATGAGTAGAGATACTTGAATCCTCCAGTTGATTGAATTTGTCATATAGAGATTTTGGAAACTTGCATATGGAGTATTTTCCTAGAAAAACATGCCACTTTCATTTGAATCAGATGATTGACATTATATCTACATAGGTGGATGATGTTGCCTATATGCACATATTAAAAATTATGCCAAGATCTTTATGAATTATTGTCCTAGGTTACTTTATCTCTCTAAGGAGACTAGGAAGGTGCTTCTCTCAAGATGAGAGGAGTAACTGAATACGGATAAATATTATTATATGATACTCTAGCAATTTAATACCAAGATTATGTCTTGTGTCAATTATCCAAAAAGTAACTTATATTTGAAAATTCAATGTCAAAAGGAGGTGTATTTTATTTTTTCTATAAAGATAGGTATCAAAATAAGGTTTAACTGATTTTTATTAGTTGGAGATGGATGAAGAATATTAAATATTGTTCTATCTAGTAAAAACCAATGTAATCTCATCTCTTGGTGCAAGTTTAATCCGCGCCCTTGATTGTATACTAAGTTTCATTTCCTTCCCTATAAAAGGCATTCATTTTTTCCTTGTACAGCTTAGTAGAAGCTCAGAAAAGATCAAAAGTTAGTTGTTCTCAAGTTAAGTCATATAGTGTAAGAGAGAGATTAAGAATGGTTGAACTCAAACTATTTTAAAATTGATACAAGTAGAAGCATTGGTTTTGGTGGTTCATGGTTCCATCTCAGTAATTAGATTGAGTTTAATTGCATTGATGATGAAGTGTTCGAATATTTGATGGATGTCTAGTTCATACCATTTGTAATTTGCTAATTGTAAGTTATTTTGCATTGTTGGTTTGAACTTATTTTAAATTCAGTTTGATCATGGGAATTTGTTTAAGTTATGATGGATTTGGTTACTTAATAAATGTTTGCAGTTTGGAAATCTTTACTTCCATTGAAGATTATTCCATTTTTGTGGTGTTGTGATTTTTCTATTAAGAAAAGATTGGTTATTCAAGAGATCTATTTATCTAAAGCATGGAGTTATCATTATAGTTGTCCATATGAATTCTTAACCCTTCTTTATCTTACCTTTATTTTGAAGTTTATTTTAAAAGGTAGAAAAATAGTTAGGAATAGCAAAATTTCCTTGTCAAATCAAACGATAAAAATATTCTCAAATCTTAGATCTAAAAATATACTTAGGGTTTTTATACTTCACATAGATCAATTCCAAACCTTCATTATGTTTCCAGCTTACAATCATAAGATCCTTGTCAAAACAACAAATATACATTATACTACTAAGTTATCTTGTAAAGTCTACACCTGGCATTCAAAGCCTTGGGGTATTCATTTTCTGATTTGTTAGGATCTTATTTCATTTCAAGAGAGGTTAAGTACTCAATATTGTATGTAAGTTGTGTGCAAAAACACCCATCAACACTTACCAATAGTTCTAATGCACTTTTGAAGTGATATGTCAATGTAGATGTCTTACATATATTAAGAAAGGACCACTAGATGGGAATGATTATCTTAATCTATAGAAAAAAAAAAGTTCAATAGAAATAAAGCATATACAATCTGATATAACAATAATAATAGAAAGCAAAGATAATAAGCAGTATTTGTATTTAGAAAATTCTTTCAGATGAAAAACTTAGCATAATAAAAAATATTCACTATTGTTAAAATTCAACCATTCTCACATATAATGATATAAATAAAAAGAAAAAATCCAAAATAACTCCAAAAATATTTTTGAAAAATACATTGACATTAAAACATTTTTTTCTAATAACAAAAATTTCAGATCAACTTACCAAATTGATGAACATGGATTTTTAAAAAAAAACAAAATAACACACAAAACATTTCTTAAAAAAGACATTGACATCAAAAAGTTAAAAAAATTAAATAAATAATTCAGATCAACTTGCCAAACTGATCCCATCAGAAGATTACACAAAGGAAAAAATACAATTCTTACCCAACACATTGACTCAAGAAAGAATTTGAACTGGCACTCTGCTGTAGAAAAGAATCCATGCATACCAGAGACTTCACAACTAAAGATGATCATTCTAAAGATGATCATCTACCAGAAAGCCCATTGTATGTGACTCCATAAAAACACTATTGCTGACATGAACCAACCCTAAATTTTGCACTGTTCAGCCATGCTTCCCCCAACTATTACTTCACCAATATTGTCTCCAACTAAATAGATGGGAAAAAAACTCAAGTCAAAAAACAATCATGAGAAAAAAAATTGCGTTTCAAAGGACATTACCAGAAATAAGAGCACCAATTATCATCCAAAAATGCTTCCAGTGATGATCTAAACAACAAATGAAAGCGAAACAATTGGCTTACTTGCAATGGTAAGGTGAGAATATGATGCCTCTCTGATCTTGGAAGTGTCTGAAATTGACATAAATTTTGGGAAGACTTGACTTGGGCACTCACTTTTGTTGAATCTACCAAATATTACATAATCAACCCACATTACAAGTGCACGATTCATCAAGTGTACTAAAATTCAGAGCCTCAACAAAATATGATGAGAGCCCTAAAACTCAATAGGAATACAAGAAGTTACGCGACCCAGAAACTTGTTTAATTGCTTGGAAGAGACTTGTCAAGTCGATCTCATTTATCATGAGGAGGCCCACAAGTATTGACAAACTATAAATGAACTAGTTTCACTAGTATGCTATCCCTAGAACCACAATGTCAGCCTTCACTAAAATTATTGGGTAAGTTCATCAAAAGTGCACATATTAGTGGTATATAAGTTCACACTGTGGAAAGGAGACCAAACTGATTTTACTGAACTGTCCTATACAAACCATTCCAGTACTGCCATGATATTCAGTTATCTTCAATCTTTAACTATAAGTTCCCAAAGAGTTGTTTATAATAGTTTTTTTTTCTTTATGATATTGTTATCAGAATTTAATCATGTAGATTTTCGAGTCAAACTTATTTATTCATTTTTCCATGAATAGTGATTCACAAGAAACCATCTCCAATGAGAATGAATGGTCCACTTAGCACTCATTGCATCTAGGTGATGCTCACAGAGGTGAAGCATTGGACCTTCCTCAAGGTTACCCATCCCAATACTACTCCAATTCAAATGTGCTTACTCGTAGAGTTCTCCCCAATATTAAGCTCACTTACCTTTTTTTTCCTGTATTCCTCATCTGTCTCTTTAAAATGGAAAATTAAATAAAAATATTTTAATTAATGATTAAAAGAATCATACTTCTTTAGCAAGTTTACTACTTAACCTTATGGTTCACTCATTATTCAAAACATATTAAATTAGAAAATCAAATGATCTTATATACTTATTATTATTTTTATTTTATTTTATTTTTAAATTATTATTGATAATTCTAAATTATATTAATTTCAATCTTTACAGTAAGTTTTGTTTGGATTAATTATAATAATTATGTCATTTTATTAAAATAATTATATTTTAAAAGGTTTTAGGTGGCTATTTTAACGTTTTAAATCTTTTATATGGCTTTATTTAATAAATGCACTACTGAAATCTATGGTTTGAAGTGGTCCACATGTTTTTGTTTAATGTTATAAAATATACAAGAAAAAAATTAGTCTAATATTTGTGTATTAAGTCATATTGTTTTGATTAAAGTAAGTTTTTGATGAGAGCTATAAATCAGAATACCGAGGAATGACCCAAACCCAAATATAGATCAACCACAAGTGCAAACAAAACTTGTCTCACAATAAAAGACATAAAGAAAACCAGCAGCAAGGAGCAACAAAAAAAGAAGGCCCTAGCTAACCTAGGTGTATTAAGTCATTGTTTTATACATCATTGTGACATCATAAAATTTGTTACTTCTTTATATATTTTTTTAATAATTTAAATCACTAATAATGACTTTTAAGTTACACTAACCAATATCAATCTTAAGTATAAGTTCTACTTGAGTTGACAATAATTTAGCTTTGTTGTTCCTATTCCTAGACTTATCCTTTTGAAATAGATAACATTAAAGAAGCATATTTCAAAATAGTCAGTTGGCTATTGAAATGACCTAAGTTTCATGCAGCTTATTTTTGTTGAGATATCATAAAATATACAGAAAAACTATAATTCAATATTTATGGAGTCTTATTTTTTTGGTGGGTCAATGTGACATGATTTGTTACCAACTTCCAAGTCGTAAGTAATAGTGAAAAAATATTAATGAATAGAAAGGAAATGATGATTTTCAATTATGCAACAAAAATGGCTCTACATAATTAAAAAGAAATAGAACATTTTGCATAAACCTATTCAAATTAATAAATAAATGCAATCAATGAGTATATTAAATCTAGATTATTTTTTAAGTTGAATTGATAAATGAATAGAATTAGAAGTTATAATTGAGTGAGAAATTAGATACTAAACTTTAATATTGATGGCAGAAGAATAATGTTGATGTTGGATAAAATTGATTCAATATTTAAAAAAAATTAATAGTCATGACTTGAAGAACATCTTAAAACCTGAACAGGTGCAAAAAACCTTGAGGTTCACTTTCAAGCATTATGTCTCAATTTTGATTGTCACAAATTTAAACTTTGACACAGGTCTAAATAGCTGAAGTCCAAACTTTTGAAATCCATTCACCTCAATCTTTGATGTCTAATAACCTTAGGACTATTGTGTTTATAAACACCTCAAAGGATCAACATGATTGATATGCTTAAGTTCTCTTGGGTCAAACCCCCATACCAATCAACTTTATGACTTTGAACAAAGATTCAAAGATGGCATACACAAACATGCAAGTGGTCCATATGTAGATGCAATTCTTGTCCTTCAGAAATTGAAGAGTACTCTAGATATTCTTTTATTCCTAAGGTTTAGCATATGAATTAATGGTACATTGAATTTCTGTAAATACCAAGACATACATGTCACAAATGTATACCAAGTCAGCTCATAAACGGTTAATAGGAAGCAATGAAAAAATTGAAATTTCACTTGAAAGTTCATTCCCAGACACTAAAATAAACCTACATAATGAAACAATAATCTTGACCCAAGAAGCAAATGTATTGAGATAAATGTTAATGGACTGAAATAAATGAAAAATGAACGAAAAAAAATATATTTAAATGAAAAAAATGAAGGTTGAAATCATTAAATAAACCTAAAATAAATGTATGTCATCTATCTAATATATAATTATATAAGATATTCCACCAAAATAAACACAATTTAAAACTCCACATTGCAAATTGTCAGAAGACTCAATCATAAGTGACAAAACAGGGATAAAAAACAATTTCAAGATTAATTACCCTTTCACCAAGACAAAAACGTAGATGAAAGAATAAAATCTTACTGTAATCGTTGATTGTTGCTCCCAAATGCTAATTGTTTACAGATCTCAGTGTATGGAAACTTGAAGACCAAAAATAAACGAGAAGAACATGTAATGTAAGTTGCAAATATCAACTAAACCTTATTGGTTGCGGTAAAGTAATTCAGATGAAATACCAACTGAACTAAGCAAAATCCCATATCACAGGTTTTGTGCCAAGCAACAGAAGTATGCCATCAGGTAGCCTAAGTTCAAAATGCAAAATCTTATAGAAACTCTACCCATGAGAAGCATAAGGACTTGACTTTACTATGGCCCATATATAAATCTATTGCCCAAAATCAAATGATGAAGTCTCTCTCATTAAAAAAGATATAAATTAGCTGATAAGTGTTTCAAATCATTCTGTCACTTTCAAGGAATTTGGCATGTCTACCCCACGAATACATAGAATATAGCATATAGCACTTGCTCCTCCCATGACTGCCATACTGACCACAAGAATAGCTGAAAACCCAGCTGGGTGAGCGGCCCTCTGCACACTAGCTAGGCAGAGAAATATCAAAGAAATAACACACTAATTAGATTTACTTAAGATACCCTTCAAAATTCAGAACAGACTTAAACAACGAATCCTCATGCAATGCTTCTGTTGCAGACCGTCTGTCAAAACTTGAAACCCTAAAATTTCCACTAGCAGACATCGACATACCAACATATCCTGCACTTCTTTAACATAATGCTCTAATAAGGAAATGTATTATGGATATGACTTATGATTGCTAATGCTGACCGGCCAAAATACCCCACTTGTAAAAGTCTAGAAGAAACAGACTGTATATAGTAGGTTACTGAAATAGTAGACAACTGGCAAAGCATCCACTAATATTGTCTACAAAGTCAGATTGGATATAAAGCATCTCTCTGCCCTGTCCTTGGCAAGGACACATTCTCTTGAATTGAGGCGACATTTTTGGCATTTAACTATTCCTTGTTGGAGTAAGCGGCAAAGTATTTCAGATTGAGGGACAAGAATCAAGAATCATGTACTAAGAATTTCATAGACCATAAAGTTTCTGCCAAAAAGTAAGAATATGTACATCAACACTGTATCAGCAAATTATTTGTTAGGCATGGCATTACCTTCTTGGTGTATCTTTGATTTTATATGATCTGGCTTCACTCTCATCAAGAAAGTCACAATCTCATCGATACAGCAATTCTACAGTGCACATATTATTCACAGAAATTAAATTCCTTGCAGCCATAAAGAAACATACAACAGTCATAAGAGAAAATATGTCAGTACTCAGCTATCTTCGCAACCAAAAAATTCTGGATTATTTCTGAAATGGCTTTTTTTCAATATTTATTTGTTTCTCTTCCAAAATAAAAAATAATGAGGTGGCTGTATTAAGATGTTTTACAATCTTAAAATAACAGTAAAATAATAAATTTTATTTCTGTAGTTCTCTTTCATTCTGATGATGAATCACAGAATGTGATTCGAAACATTGATGCAAAAAGCAACACACAGTTGAATCCAGAAAACGCTCTCTTATTAGTAAATAAAGAGTTTTAAAAACTATCATGTTTCAGACAGCACTTAAACAAACTTAGGCAACTTGCATTTGATATGCAATTATTCGACACTCAGGCATATTGATTTCTGAAAATAATGATTTGTAGTAAAGAATAAGCTCATTCTTGCTTCTTTGCAAACCACTCTATAGAAAATACCAATCCTAACATATCACGTTCTTAGTGTTTGAGGTCATGTAAAGTCTTCTTCAATTTGTAGATGTTATGTTCTTTATTTTGCACTTCAAAACCTTGTGACCATTGTAAATAGACTTCCTCTTCCAAGTATCAGGCATTTTTCACATCCATGTGACTATTGCCTTGATTCTTCTCATAGATTATATATTATTTATTATCAAACATCACTTTGTAATTCTTTTTACACAATTGTCCAATACTCAATAAATTATGTTTCAACTTTGGACTGTAGTAAATATCACTACCACATTTTGTACCTTCTCTAATATTCACTTCCATAGCTCCTTTTGTTACAACTTCCAAGGATTTTTCATAACTAAGCTTGATCTTGGATTTGATGCAGCTATTGTAGAAAAAATCTCAATTTTCTCAGACTTACTATTATTTTCAATTATATGATGAGATAAAAATAAATTATTTGAAGAAATCCCCTCATCCTCATGAATAGAATTAGCACTTCATCTTTCATTAAAAATTTTAACCTACATTCCCTTTCAATGTAACAGCCATAACTGTTGTAATGAAAACGCTAAATATTTCTCTCATCAAATCTGCCCTTATCTCTTCTTCTATTTCCTCTTCAATAATTATGATTCATGTCTTTGTCTTGTCCTTGATTGCTAACACCTTCTTTCTAGGTAATTTGCAATTTTGAAAAAAAATATTCTCATCACTTTCTCCAAATGTTTGTCTCACTCTTTCTTCCTGAGAAAAAATATCAAACTCTAGAACAGTCAAATCTTTACTTTCCTCAATAATTAGTGTAATGTGATTCTGTCTTGATGTTAAGACCTCAAAACCTTTTTTACTACTATATCTTTGTTCATAATTTCTCCAAACCTAACCATGTTATTGTTCAAAACTTTTTTACTATTATATCTTTTTTCATAATTTCTCCAAACCTAACTATGTTATTGTCCCTTATTCTTACACACTAATCACTCACATTTTTAACTTCTTGAATCTTCAAATTCTCATATTCTCTTTTCAAGGTGTACAACTTGACAGCTTTGACTTGATCATTGTCTTAATTAGATTTTTATAGAGCCTTCCAAGTACATCAATGACTGTCTTTATATACAGCTCATAAACACTCTTATTGAGAACTATTTGAATAAGAAATAAGACTACAAAGTTTTTTTGTAACCTCCTTAACTATTTTGTCATTAGTTGCAAGAGTGATCAATCGCCTTGTTTTTTATAACCGGTATCTAAATTTACCATAAATATTTTCCTATCGAAAATGTCATCACTTTGATATTCAAAACAATTATAATGAATTTCCATTAAATTTTAAAATGGACAAATCAACATGATCAATTGTTAAATAAATTTTGTAACCCCCCTCCGCCCACCCAAAAATCCTACTCTAATACCAAATGAAGACTTTGAATCTGATCCTTTTCTTCAAATCAGCTGAATAATAACTGATACAACCGAAAAAAATTACTTTTTACAGCACATGGTATTAACAGAAATCAAATCACGTACAGCCATAGAAAAAATACAAAATAGTCATGAGAGAAAATACCGTAACTCAAAGATCAGCACAGCCAGAAAATCCTGAATTATATCTGAAATGGCAGAATTTTTCAATATTTAATTGTCTTCTCTCTGACAAAAAGAAAAATGAGACAACCGTTTTTTATAGATATCTTAGAGTCCTAAAATAACAATGCGCAAAGAGTCTAAATACCTATGCAGCATACAGCGCTTAAACAAACTTAGGGGCATAAACATTAATCTTTCAAAATAATGATTTGCTAAAAATAGCTAGCAGCAATCTGTGTATAACCCAGCATCAATTATCCAGCAATTTAATTATAATTCTATACAACTTTTTACAAATTATACCAAACAAAATAGTCTTTGCAAAATTTTAATTACGTTTTACTGTAAAAAACTCTGAATACGGCAATATGCCCATCAAATTTATGCCCTGCTCAGAATAAACAGTGTGTGCGACCTAATCTGAAAACAGTTACAGATTTGCCAATTCTGATCAGCAGTTACAGTTAAACAGAGTGGAGAAGCAGTTTCAACTTCCCAATTCTGATCAGCAGTTACAGTCAAACAACAGTATTTCACACTAAAGATATGAACAGTATTTCACACATTAACAGCAGTAAATCGATTAAGAGTTAACCTTTTTCTTTCCTCATTTCAGTTTATGATAGCATTCAAAATGTATAGTGGAAGAATATGATCAGTAAAGAAACTGTCAACAATCAGTAGGGTTGGGTTGTTGGTTAGTTCTTTCGGAGGTTATTATGCTGTTTCCAATCTCGAGTTCCACAGACTGCTTGATCTCATGAATGTCACTAAAAAATTCATTTCGATTCAATCTCAATTTTATTACTTAAAATCAAATTCATTTATTACTTAACTCATTCAATTACCCAACTAGTGCCATTGTGATTGGAAAAAAATAAATAAAAATCCAAAGACAAACACCAATCCAGATGTGCAATGGAAGTTCAAAAGGGAATTTAAGCGGCAGGGGGGAGATCATTCATGTCTAAGAATAATGGCACCCTCTTTCCTTAGGTCATTTTCATTTCATTTCATTCCTCTGCCAAATATGCAAAAAAAATAACAACCCACTTGCTTACATTGACAAAAGAAATCCCAAAATGTATGGTGATCAATAACTTACATTTCCTTCCATAATGTTGAAACCACAGATAAAAAGACTTGTAGCATTTACTGACACTTCTGAAGCGATGAATGCAAACTTCTGCCATTGCCCACTTCATATAAATTTACTGACAGTTCTGAATCGATGAATGCGAACTTCTGCCATCGCCTACTTCATATAAATATCAACCTCTCCAGGCGTGAAGGAGCGCTTGGAGTTGCCTCAACTTATTTCATTCAACGTTTGCAGCAAATCTTACCAATTTCAACACAGTTTGCCTCTCTCACAGCTTTTTAATTTCATTCTCAATGCAAACATTCAGAAATAATATGTTGGCCGCCCCATTCAAGCCAGGGAAAGCTGAATCGAGACAAAAGTTACAAAAACTCAGCTACATCATTACTACTGCAAAAAAGGTCGAGTCTTTCCTACGCATCCCATTCCCTTACTAACCCAATTCAGAATCATCCAAAACCACAACGGTAGGAAGAACAACTCACGAGTAACAAAACTGTACCTTTGCGCTTTCTTTTACCCCAAAAAAAGATAAAACCCATTTCTGTGCAAGCTGCTCAAAATGAGGGAATGTTTTTTCAGGTATGAAAAGCCAACATTCCCATTATAAATAGACTCACAATTGCCATCGATAGTTGTCAGTGACTGAGCTAAAGCCTGGTAGGTAGACAGGGATTCAGCTCATATTATGCTGGAAATCTGTCCTTTGAAAGATTCACTGAAGATCTTCCACGTGCTCCGTACCACACCTGCGTCCCCTCATTTTGGTGCTTCTTATTACTTAAAAAAAAGGAATAACCGATTATTATATAATCAGAAATCCTCGATTATTAGAAATCCTTTCAAAAAGGAAAAGCTAAAAAAATCCTCAATTATTAGAAATCCTTTCAAAAAGGAAAAGCTGAAGAGGGTATCTTTTGAAGGTTGACATTGATGGCGGCTGAGAGACATCATTTCCTATCCACTTTTACATGTTGTACTGATAAGCAATTATTATAACAAGACAGATTTTTGTTGTAGTTTATTTTCGAATTGACAATTTGAAGTTTGCATAGTTTCTTCTTTGTGATTTTCGATGTCTTATTTTTGTGGACGATATTAAAATCCCATTCATTCATTCATCTTCACACAGATGTGATCTATTTACAGGTTTCATTGGATAGAGATGAAATGGGTTTCAGTGGATAGAGATGGAGTGGCTTTCAATGTGTAAAAAGAACGTTCATCTTTGAAGAGATTTTTGATCAAACTCCAATAAAACAATCAATAGCAGGGAAGATTCGATGTTATTGTTAAGTAGCGTGGCCGCCTTTACTTTTCAGTAGCAATTCTCTTTTCTTACTGGACCACATTCTTATCTATATAGTGACATTCACAATATTTCTCTTGATGAGTTTTGAGAATTTTGTAGAGGGTGAATTTAAATTGAAATGAATGATTGATTCAAAACGTGATTAATGTTTACATCTTCTGAAGTTTCAAGTCTTTCTTTTTATAAATCTATAAAGGAGAAAAGTGTATATTTTGTCTTTTTTGATTTTATGTTATTTTAAATTGATTTTTTGATGTATGATTAGTACAAGATGCTTTTTTGCATTCTCACTAATTTAAGGTTGAGTTTTTATTAATATGTTTATCTTAGATAAGATTTTAAATACAATCTTGTTTTCTTATTAGGAAGGCAATTGTGATTGTGACCCTTACACAAGATTGCAACTACGATTATGTATTCCCATTAGGAAGGTTATTATGATTGTATCCCCTATACAAGATTGCAACTACAATTATGTCCATAATATAAAATCATTTCCATGATCTTATCCCTTACTTTTAAAATTTGAATTCCCACATTCCGAGCTAATGATCTCAAGGGTTGATTGTTACCCATCAAGATGGGCACCAAAATTTCAAATTATGCATCTAGGGTTGTGACTATAAAGACATGATCCTATTAAACTAACACATCACCAAAAAACATATTGTAGACATCCAAATTTGATCACTCTCATATGATCAAAATCGTCTACTTTAATAGTGATTAAATAATTTATTTAATCATTATTTAATTTTCTGCCTAAGGTTCCTAAAGTATCTAATTAAATAAATTAAATACTTTACCTTACCCCCTTGTCTTCTCTAAAGTAAATAAACATGACAAATTATTTAATTCAGTCATTTAACCCATTTGAATTAAAATCAATTTTTAATTCTTTTTTTTCTCTCTCCTTGTCACATTCTCCATAACCCTCTTCTAATCTAGATTAAATTAATTAATCTATGATTAGGATGTGCACCACTTAATCTTGATTAAGTGTCACATCCTCCATAATCTCCCACTTGCCTCTAATCAATCATTAATTAGCTTAATCAGGTGTTTGCACAACCTTAATCAGAATTATTAGCCACTTTTGGCTTACCTTTTTTGGTCAACCTTCCCACTTACCATTTTTAGCCTGGACTCCCCTCCCCATGTGGATTTTTAATTCACATTTATTTGCCGAAAAATCCTCTTTTCCCCATGTGAATTTTTAATTCACTTTTGTCCTTCCAAGGTCTTTCCCATCCCCATGCAAGATTCTAGAAGCCTTGCCTTGTCACTTCACATGTGCCAAGGGCTTCTAGAACCTTGGACTTGTCACATCTCCCACATGTGACAAATCTCCAGCTTTTTGGAGATCTCCTTTTATCCAATGAATCTTCCATTAAATGTAAATTTTTAATTTACATTTATTCTTCCCACACATTTCCCCTTTTTCCCATGGAGATTTTTGAGGAATTCTAAAATTCCTCAAAAGTCTCTTTCATCCTCATTTGGGGACAAGAAGTTCCTTTTTGAGGAAATCTTCTCATCCCCCAAGGTACCTCAAAGGTACTTGTCCTTCATCCACCTCATGTCCTTCCCTTCCACCTCTTGTCCTTCTCTTCCACCTCATTTCCACATCACTCCACCCTCTACATGTCACCTTCCACATGTCAAGATGTGAGGGCTTGTGAGTCCTCAACTCACCATAGCCCTTCATCTTGATCTTGGTTGGATCAATCCCAACCATTGAATTCTCTAGAGAATTCAATTTGGCCTATAAATACCCCTTCAATTCCTTCATTTTGGAGGATTGAGTCTTTTGCAAATAAACTCTTGCAAAATTGCCATTCAATCTCTCATCTATTTTAGCATCCATATTGCATCAATTCATCTTGCATCCACTTCATTTCATTGCCATCCAAGGAGCACACAAGACTTCAACATCAAGGGCCAACCAAGGAAGCAACAACATGAAGGTATAACAACAATTTACTTGTTCATCTTGCTTTCATATTGTTTATTTTCTTAGGCTAATCATTGAGGTGCCCTATTATCTTGTTGTTTCTCTTTATTGCACTATTAGTTTCTTATTTAACATCTCTCACACTTTAGGAAGCAACACTTTATTAGGATCACATTTCTGGCACGCCCGGTGGGACCCACAAGGGGGTCTCTTTCTTTCACATTTTTTGTTGTTTGCTTGTTGTAGATTCAGGTCGCAGAAGGGCGAACTTGCCCTCCCGGACGCCGCAGAGGGGTGACCTTGCCCTCTGTTTCTGACTGTTTTCTGCAGAGGGGTGACCCTTCCCTTTGCTGTTTTCGACTGTTTTCTGCAGAGGGGCGAACTTGCCCTCCCGGACGCCGCAGAGGGGTGACCTTGCCCTCTGTTTCTGATTGTTTTCTATAGAGGGGCGACCCTGCCCTTTGCTATTTTCGGCTATTTTCTACAGAGGGGCGACCTTGCCCTTTTAGGCTGTTTTCTGACTATTTTCTGCAGAGGGGCGATCCTGTCCTTTGCTGTTTTCTGACTATTTTCTGCAGAGGGGCGACCTTGCCCTTTTTGACTATTTTCTGCAGAGGGGTGACCTTGCCCTTTTGACTATTTTCTGCAGAAGGGTGACCCTGCCCTTTATTGATTGACTATTTTTTGCAGAGGGGCGACCTTGCCCTTTTTGACTGTTTTCTACAGAAGGGCGACCCTGCCCTTTACTGATTGACTCTCTTCTACAGAGGGGCGAACCTGTCCTTAACAGCACATTCGAGAGGGTAAAAAGGGGCACTTGAATTTTGTGTTTGTCTTCTTATTTTTGTTATTTCATGCACTAACCCGCTAATCTTGTTTGGTGGTGAGTGAAGTCAGATTTGCTGCACATCACAAAGAAGGGAGAAGATAAACAACTAACATTTCCTTGCAGGACCTTCCTTTTTATTCTGATTTTTAAAAGTCTTTCCTTGCTACTTTATCTAGGTACTTAGTATAAGTAGGGGAAAGTAATATTTGTTGTTTGTTGTGTCTATTTTACTTATTTTACCTTAAGGGGGCATTAGTTTGTTTTCACCTTCCTCCTTTGCACGTTGTGCGGATCCGAAGGGGGTAGTTGGAAACAATTAGTGTCATCTTCTTAGTGGGACTTGCTTGAGGATTTCATCACCCCAAGGGACGATCCCAACCACGCGTACCGGCGGGGTATATAAAGGGGGGAGAGCCAAAGTTGTACCTCAATCCAGTTACGTCGTAATTGGTGAAACGTCGAAGCTAGGGTGATACCTAGCTAGACGTGAAGAGTTGGTCCGAGCCTTTCAGTATCTCGCTGGGGCTCCCCACTCACGCTTGTGACGGACTGGTGTTCACGGTTGTGCCTCACGTACCGAGCGTATATCGAGGAATCCCTAGAAACCTTGTTCATCCTAGAGTAAGACCTTTGCCGGCCATACCCGTTAAAACGTTAATCATAGGATTGTGCTTGTCCAAAGTGTCTTTTTGTGAAGAACCAGTGAATTTTGGTAAGTCAAGTTGTCATTAAACCATTTTAAGTCCTTGCCAAAATCCCTTATACAAACCAAGTTCAAGTTTTCACTGCAGAGGGGCGACCTTGCCCTCTGTTTTCGGCCATTTTCTGCAGAGGGGCGACCTTGCCCTTTGTTTCAGCCATTTTCCACAGAGGGGCGACCTTGCCCTCTGTTTCAGCCATTTTCTGCAGAAGTGCGAATACACCCCCTGAACAGACAGTTTCACCCCGTTTGATCATTTTGAATCTCCATTTGAATCCCCGAAACCTCCATTTGACCAATTCAAACACCCATTTGATCATTCCAAACCTCCATTTAACCCCTCCAAAAACGTCCATTTGCCACATTCGCATTGACCATTCCACCATTTGGAACATTCGCCTTATCACAAGACCTAAACATCTTCAACAACATATCTCCTCTTTGTGTCCATCATTAAAACCTTGTTTTAGGAGTTATTCTCCCAAATTGACCAAGGTGTTAAATTGATTGTTATCCTACATAATCAATCCTTGTCTTCAACCTAATCAATCCGCTCCTATCTTGAAACGGATTTGTGTTGTAAGTCAACATCATTGGCCCAAATCAATCCCCTTCCATCTCAAGGTGGATTAGGCGTCATAATCATTGATTTAATCCGATCAACCAACGTTACAAGTCACCTAGGGTGATCTCCAAATCAGGTTTTAGGATCCCTTTCATCATCCAATCATCAATCCAAATCATCATTTAATCCAATCACCACCCAATCACCAAATCCAATCATCATCCAACTATCAAGTGATACATCATCATTTAATCCAATCACCACCCAATCACCAAATCAAATCATCATCCAACTATCAAGTGATACATCATCACTTGGTCCAATCCAATCCAATCCAATCACCAAATCCAATCATCATCCAACTATCAAGTGATACATCATCACTTGGTCCAATCCAATCCAATCACCAAATCCAATCATCATCCAACTATCAATTGATACATCATCACTTGGTCCAATCCAATCCAATCACCAAATCCAATCATCATCAAGTGATACATCATCACTTGACCCAAATCAAATCCAATCGTCAAATGATACGTCATCACTTGACCCAAATCAAATCCAATCATCATCCAATCTCATCAAGTTGATACATCATTATCCAAGCATCAATAGTGATACATCATCAAGCCAACACCAATCATTATCATTGTCTAAGTCATCATCTAGAAGTTGAATCTTGAAACTACTTAGTTATTTTGCACGTTCATGCCCATTCAAACCCGCTCACAAACAAAAAAGCAAATGGCAGACCAACAAACACAAGGTTCCCAACCAAATGCCCCTCAAGATCCTAATAACATTCCACATGATCCCCATAATGGCGTTTCATCCCAATCAAACACTGACATCCAGAATACCACACCGCCTAGTGACGAAAACATGGTCAATCAACCTGAAGTCACTGTGGACGAATATCTTAGTAATCCTGCCAATGTCCAAATGACGGATCACCTCCTAAATGAACGTGGGGATAAGATCCTTGCCACCTTACTCATGAAGGGAGTCAAACCACCATCCGGTTTCGATACATCACAATATGGCCTTCCCCCATTTGTCGACCCACAAACCTCACAAAATATTCCAGAAAGCTCCTATGTTCCTGAGGGTGCACCCACTGAAAATTGGTACCACCCCGAACTTGGAAATGCTATCATCCATCAAGTCCAAGAATATCCTCGCCTTCCAACCACAACATCTACCATTCCACCACCTGATCCTAATGACCCCCACATCTATGGCATGCCGTCATACATCCCGTCTGCTCCGCCGCTTCCTCCCCCATATTCTAATATTGGGGGCACACCTCCACTTACCAACACACTACCGCCTGCATTTCAACAACCTCCAAATAACCCACACCAGTCCACCACACCACTAGCACCACCACAATATGTTGCTACTACAATAGCTTCACCTCAACACTTACATCAACAACATCCACAACATCCTTCCGTTCTCACACAACCACCACATCAAGTGGTGCAACATACATCTCAACAACAACAACACATCCCACCTAACCCATCATAACAACAACAATACATCCCACCTAACCCATCACAACAACAACAATACATCCCATCTCACCCGCCTCAACAACAACAAGTCTTACCTCATCCACCTCATCAACAACAACAACAACCTCCACAACAACATGTGCCCATCCCTACGCAAACACACCATAACCCGCTCACCAAATACCTTTATCATCCCTCTAGCACATACACTATTCCATCCCATACAAACCCTCCTCAGAATGTGCAAAACCAAACATGTACCCAAGCGCCACCTTACGCCAACCCTACACAACCTCAACACAATCCCCATCAACAAACGTTAAACCCATATGCCATGCAACAAACCACCATTGCACAACAAAACCAATCCTACCCACCCTATTTTCAACAACAACTAGCTCACCAACATGGGGCACCTTACACTCCCTATTATCAACAAACATCATCACACCAACAAAGAGGCCCTGCCACCATGCATTATCAAAATACTATGCAACAACAAGCCCCCTCTCTTGTGTCTTACTATCAACAACAAGTGGCTCCCACTCAACACAACCAATCATCCCACCATCAACCTTCTTACAATCAACCAATACATTCATACCCGAATCAGCCCATTTATGATCCAACAATGGGAGGGTCATACACTCAATCCACTTTGACTCCCATCAACAAAGACTTGGAAGAAGTAAAAGCCGCATTAAAGGACTTACAAGCTGGAACGGGAAAACAATCCTTCGAGTTTGAGGACATATGCCCTTATCCATTTGATCCCTCCATTTCCTTGATTCCTTTTCCTAAACATTTCGAGATACCCAAATTTGACAAATACAAAGGAACCAAGGATCCTAGAGCTCACCTTCAAGAGTTTTACGCTCATTGCCAAGAAGTCATGCACAATGACAATTACCTCATTCGACTTCTCCCTAAAAGTCTGCAAGGGGTCGCCCTCAACTGGTTTATGGGTCTGGAAAAGGGATCTATCAAGACCTTCGCACAGCTATCTGAACAGTTTGTCACACACTTCTCTTTTAACTTAGAGAAAGACATTGACACACTTGATCGCCTCAAAGAAAAACAACATGATGGAGAGACCTTTGCAAGCTACTTGCAAAGATGGTGTGCCTTGGCTAGCAGGATGAAATCCCCACCAATAGAAAAAGACATGGTAACGTTTTTTATCGAAAACTCTCACCCGGATATGGTGCACAATTTCCAACTCCATTGCATCACTACTTTTGCGGGACTTGTGGAGAAAGGCCCCATCTTAGAACCAGCTCTTGTCGCAAGAGGACAAGTCAAACATTTCAATTCCGATAGAGAGAAGTCCTTCAGGGATAAACCTCGTTTTTGGAATAGAAACAAAAATGCCGTCAATGAACTAAACACGTCCAAGTGGCCAACACCACACAAAGATATCCTTCCCAGCAACAACCGTCCATTCAAAACGCCATATCCGTTCCCCAAGGAGCACCACAACAACAAGCTAATCAAAATAACCAAGGTGGGAATAAACGACAATTCACTCAGTTGGGGGAACCCCTTAGCGCAGTGTTTAATAAGCTTCTTCAAGCCAAGTACCCCATAACATACCCTGTCACCAAACCCCTCGATACGTCTAAACCCAAGCTTGCTTGGTTTAAAGACAATGAATACTGCGAATTCCACAAAATTAAGGGACATACCTTGGATAAATGCCAAGGCTTAAAAACCTACATCCAAGGTCTCATTGATCGAGGCGAAATACATGTAGATGCTAACACGGCATCTTCATCCAATGCTCAATTACAAATATACCAAAATGCCTTTCCTAATCATAATCAGGGTCCTAGTACGTCCAACTCAAATCCTGGCCCTAGCAATAACAACCAGCCAGAGAACAATACCAATAATATCAACTACAAAAATGTACCATACAATTATCAAGGTGTGGTTTCATGTGTAGAACAAGTGGAACCCCGTGTATCCATGATACATGTTAAGGGAAAAGATCCACAATGTGCTGTTACTACTCGGCGAAACCGCATCACAATCCCAGCAGCATCTCCATCCACCCAACAACCATCCACCAATTCCCAGTATAATATCCTAGACCATTTAGGTAAAACTACAGCCCAAATATCCATTTTGGATTTGCTCAAGTCATCTCCCATACATCAAGATATCCTAACTAAGGCTTTGCAAAACACACAAGTACTTGATAATATTGACCCTACCCAATTTCAAGCATTGGTAGGTAATCTTTCATCGACCTATCAGCTAGCCTTTAGCCAAAAGGACATGCCGCATCTCGATTCAAACCACAACCGCCCCCTCCATCTCGAGGTTGGTGTCAACTATCAAAAAGTAAAAAGGGTATTAGTAGATAATGGTTCAGCCCTAAATCTATGTACGTTAAAGTTTATACAACAGGTCGGATACACCCAAGCTGATCTGAGAAATCAAGTGATCACCATCAAAGCTTATGATAATGCAGAGCGAGATTTTGAAGGCATTATTTGCCTCCCTATACAAGTGGGCCCCATTGTGCAATACACTATGTGCCATGTTCTGGACCTTGAACTCCCATACAACATCCTTCTTGGCCGTCCATGGATTCACTCTATGCAAGCCATACCATCCACTTATCACCAATGCCTAAAATTCCCATTTCAAGGAATAGAAGTCACCATACAAGCCGACGCTCAACCCTTTGAATATTTTCGCGCCTTGGAGGCCTCTTTTCCACATTCACATTACTGCCCGGGGGTTGAAATGGGGGCACCACCGACATCCGATCCTATCCCATCCACCAATACTATGAACACATCATCTCCACCATCATCCACACCTCCTTCCACCGTCACCAAGGTCCAGATCATAGATAAGGGATGTGGTGAATACGAAATGCACACCACACTCAATGTGGCAACCATGCCACCTTCTCCCCGCACATATGGACAACCAACTCTACCATTGCCAAAAGTAGAAGAAAAGACGCTTACCCTCACTTCCAAGAACGTGGGGTCCACAACATTCAATAATTTGGGATCCCTCCAGGATCTAATGGATGATGATAACAGTCAATGGGTTTATCAGGAAGAGCCTGAACCACCATGGCCCCTTATTGAATACTTTCACGAAGCCTATCCACATGCCTCCAAATTCATCGAAAATTGCCATTACCAAGGCGGAGGCCTTGGTGCAGAGGAACAAGGAAGACGTCTGCCCATCGAAGCAACTACCATCCGACCAAGGAATTTGGGCTTGGGCTATGATACCACATAGAAGGGTCTTACAACATCTGCTAACACCTCTAACAATGTTAGTGTTGACAACAGTTCCCTTGAAGACATACCGGAGGAGGAATCCATCATACATGCGTACGACGATTTGAATCACATTGACCTCCCCGCCATGTTTGAATGCTTATCCATTTGTACCATAACTTTATCCCTTAAACATCTTGAGCTTATTGATCATGACCTACAAGATAGCACACCAGTTAGCACTTTTCCCTCAGAAGATACCTATGTACATCTAATGGGATTGGGGGAAGATGAACGCCCTAATCGCAAAAGCAAAAAGAAACAAAAGAAGAATGGGTCATCAAGTGAAAACCTCACCGAGGCGCTTTTTGACTATGAAAAAGTAAAAACAAAGGATGTATCTGACAGTGAAAACCTTGATACAACACTGGAAGATGGGGACGTTCATCTTCCCCTTGTAGGAACACGACTATCCAAGCAATCTTCGATTCTCATTGAAGAAACACAAGAGGTAAACCTGGGGACACCAGAGATTCCAAGAATAACCTATGTGGCTAAATCTTTATCTGAAGCGGAGTACACCACCATTGTCTGAATTCTCCATGAAGGGATTATCAACTTTGCATGGGCTTACTCTGATATGCCTGGCTTAGATCCTAATCTTGTTGTCCACCATCTGGATGTCCGTCCAGAAACTAAACCTGTCAAGTAGAAGCTCTGAAAAATGCACCCACAAGTGGTATTATTGGTTAAGAAAGAACTGGAAAAGTTACTGGATGCTGGTTTTATCAGGCCTATTGACTACTCTGATTGGATCTCTAATATTGTACCTGTTGCTAAACCCAATGGAGACATCAGGATTTGTAAAGATTTCTGGGATCTCAACAAAGCTTGCCCAAAAGACGACTTCCCCTTGCCTAACATCGACATGTTAGTCGACATCACTGTGGGACACGAGATGCTATCCCTCATGGATGGCTTCTCTAGCTATAATCAGATCCGGATTGCCCCTGACGATCAACATAAAACCGCTTTTACAACACCTTGGGGTACGTTTTGTTATAATGTCATGCCCTTTGGTCTCAAAAATGTAGGGGCAACATATCAACGGGCAATGACAGTTATATTCCATGACCTCATTCACATCATCATGGAAGACTATGTCGATGACTTACTGGCAAAATCTGGAACCCAGGAAGAACACCCTACCATTTTGAAACGGATCTTTGAACGCTTAGAACAATACAAGTTTCGATTAAATCCAAAAAAGTGTGTATTTGGTGTCACATCAGGAAAACTCTTGGGCTTCATAGTGTCCCGCAGAGGCATCGAGGTTGAACCAGCTAAGGTGAAAGCTATCATGGATATGCCTCCTCCAAGAAACTTGGAAAAATTAAGGAGTCTCCAAGGGAAACTACAATCCATCCGCCGCTTTATAGCGCAACTTACAGATAAATGTCAGTCCTTCGCCCACCTTCTCAAGAAAGACACCAGCTTCAAGTGGAATCAACAGTGTCAGTTGGGTTTCGACATGCTCAAAGGATATTTGGCCCACCCGCCGATCTTGATGCCACCTATCCCCGGCAAACCTCTCCTGTTGTACATATTGGCCACGTCAGTAGCATTGGGGGCATTATTGGCACAACATGATGAATCTTCAAAGGAATGGGCAATCTATTACATCAGTCGCACCCTGGTCGGGTATGAACTCAACTATTCACTAATGGAAAAGGCCTGTCTTGTTGTAGTTTTCAGCACACAAAAGCTACGCCACTATATGCTAAGCCATCCTATAAAATTAATATCCAAAGTCGACCCCCTCAAGTACCTGCTATCCAAGACAGCCCTGACGGGTCGAATGGCTAAATGGATCATGCTCCTCAGTGAGTTTGATATAGAATATGTGGATAGAAAAGCCATTAAAGGACAAATAATAGCTGATCAATTGGCAGATGCCCCATTAGTGGACGCTTATCCCATAGAAATTGAATTCCCAGATGAAGGAGTATTTGCAGTCTCAGAAACCACCACTTGGACATTGTACTTTGATGGATCACACAACCATAATGGATCGGGGGCAGGAATCTTGCTTATCACTCCCCAAGGCGACTACATACCAAAATCATTCAGACTAGCTTTTCCTTGCACCAACAACATCTCTGAATATGAGGCCCTTCTCACCGGCCTCAGAATTGCAGTTCAATGGCACATCACCCACTTGCAAGTTTTTGGTGACTCCCAGTTAGTCATAAAACAGGTCAACGATGAGTTTCTGACAAAAGATGAAAAGTTGTTGCCTTACAAACGCATGGTGGATGACTTCAAAAAATATTTCACTACCATCCAATTTGAATAGATCCCGAGACTCCAGAATAAGGCAACAGATGCTATGGCTACCATTGGTTCTCTCCTCGACATGCCGAAAGATTGCACAAATTGTTAGTTCCTAGTTGAGCAACTCCTAATCCCAGCATACGATATCCCTGAAAATGACATGGTGTGTGCTATTGTAGGCCCTGAATCCCCATGGTACCATGAAATTTACACCTACATCCATGACAACATCCTCTCGCCTGATCTCACATGAAACCAACGTAAATCATTTATCCAACGCATAGCTCGTTATACCCTCATTGGCGATACCCTTTATCGACGTGGGTATGATGGAACTCTCCTCCGTTGTCTAGACGAAACTGAGGCTCGCACAACATTAACAGAAGTGCATAGCGGTATTTGTGGGGCCCATTCTAATGGTATGGCCCTAGCCAAACGGATTCTCAGAGCAGGATATTACTAGCCCACAATGGAACATGATGCTTGTGAATATGTCAAAAAGTGTCTTCCATGCCAACAACATGCAGATCTGATTCATGCTCCAGCGCAAGATCTCCAACCCATCACGACACCTTGGCCATTTTCACAATGGGGTTTCGACTTGATTGGCAAGATCTACCCTCCATCTTCAGATGGTCACACCTTTATCATCACAGCCACTGAATACTTCACCAAGTGGGTGGAAGCCATTCCACTCACTCAAATCACTGGTGTTCAGATCTCTAAGTTCATCCTCTATCATATTCTCTGTAGGTATGGTATCCCCTCAGCCATCATCACCGACAACGGAAAACCCTTCAAAAATAAGTGCATGAAATCCCTTTGTGACACATATCATATCCAACATCGTTGGTCCACTCCCTATTACCCCCAAGGTAATGGACAGGCCGAAGCAACAAATAAAACATTGATCAAAATCATTAAGAAGATGGTCAATAGCACTGGTCGCGATTGGCACCTCCATATCCATCCTGCTCTTTGGGTCTACCGTACATCCATCCACACCCCTACTGGAGCCACTCCATATTCTCTTGTCTATGGCGCTGAGGCTATCTTGCCAATCGAAGTTGAAATCCCTTCACTCCGCATCTCCCTCAAGCATCTCATCACTGAGGAAGACACTTGGGTGGCACGCTTGGCACAATTGGAATTGCTCGATGAAAAGAGAGTCAAGGCTTATACCCATCTACAAGCTTATCAACATCGACTCAAAAGGAGCTACAATAAGAAAGTCCGCCCTCACCAATTCGAGATTGGTGATTTAGTCCTAAAAGAAAATCAGCGGAATCAGCAAGATCGAGAAAAGAAAGGTAAGTTTGAAGCAAACTGGTTGGGCCCTTATGTCATCACCTCCAAATATGGTTCTAGTGTCTACAGGCTCTCCACCCCTGAAGGTGAGCCTTTGGAGGAACCCATCAACATCATGCATCTAAAGAAGTTCTACACTTAGATCAGCTGGGGTATCCTTCCTGGTAAAAGTCAAAAATACAAAAAAATCCAAAAATCCAAAAATACAAAATAGTAAAGATAAATAATTCGTCCTATGGTGAAAACCACCCCTGCATGGAACCTTGGATACGTACGATTGGTGAAAACCTGGCAACGGGCGCCTCTCGTATAGGGCTGAATCATTATCTATCAAGCGTCCTGGTTACTCTATGGCTTGCCCACCGATTCCTTAATCCCCATATCCTCCCATCTGCTTACATCACCTTGTCGCTTGGTATATTTTGGTTGAGCATTGGACGACTATCATCCGCTATCCAACACCTTGAGCTTATTATCCTAACCTAAGTTTGTGACATCTCTTCTTGGTCTCACTGCGTCCCCTTTCGAACTACGTTGCCCCTGCGCTTGCACGTAGGCAAGGTTGATCTTTTGATCTACCCCCGGGGCTTCTTCGTGTCTTAATCCCCCATCTTTTGTCATCATCACCCTCTTTCCGCTTTTCTCATCATCCCCACTTGAACTACGACGCCTCTGCGCTTGCACGTAGGCAAGGCTAATCTTTGGATTAGCCCCCGAGGCATTTTGTCCTTCATCACCTATCCTCATGGTCTGCTTTCCGATCTTATCCATCTTCAATCTTTTGTCATATCCGAACTACGTTGCCCCTGTGCTTGCACGTAGGCAAGGTTGATCTTTTGATCTGCCCCCGGGGCTTGTGTTTGTCTTGGTCTTCCATCGGTTTCCATCAGTCCTCTTTCCACTCTTTTATCATGAACTACGAGGGCTCTGCGCTTTCACGTAGGCAAGGTTGATCTTTGATCAACCCTCGAGCCCCTAGGTCTTTAGGTTGTGTCTCGTCCTCTCGTTGTCAGGTATGTCCTTATCGTCACTGATTCTTCACAAACAAGGTCTCCTCATATCAAGAAATCTATCCAATGGCAATTATCCTGCGTCATCTAGGTCACTTTAGCTTAGTATCCATCATCGGTCTTAACAGGATGCATCCTTCCTAACAGACCACATCAACCCCATCCATCCCTGGGATCTTATGGCAAAGGACGCTTGTAATTGATTACCATCTTTTGGTACTTTTCGATTTTGTTTATCATTTGAGCTCCCTATATTCACTAGTCAAGATCGCCATGATCCTTCATATTGTGGTGTGTTTTGCCTAGTTACCATAAGGACATCTCTTGACTTTTGTTTTTGTCTGCTGAGATGCCCCACATGGTACCCACCGGGATTCTTTTCGGACCCCGTGTTATGTGGGGGCATCTCTTTGTTCTTGTGGTTATTCCACTGCCTAGCCCAACCAACGTCATCATGACCTTGGGGTATTGGGATATCCTTCTTGTTTGTCGTGTTTGTTTTCTGCATTTGACATTAATTCGTCTTGGTTTGCATACCCTGACGTCCGATGTCTTATGCTATAGCAAAGATCAGTGCTCTAAAAGATGGCAAATTGCATTCATGTTGCATTTCATCTCATGCTGCATATTCCCTCTTCATCCTATGATTGCCCTTACGTCTATGACTTATGGTTTTGGTTGTACAAACTCTCATTCACTTTTACTAACTTTTCTTCTCGGGATCCTTACGGTCTTTGACAGGTATTGCACCCCCCACATCCTACACCTACCATCTACCCATTGACACTTATGTCCACGATCATTAGGTCCATTTATCCATTTACATCCATTCATTTATCCATTTGCATTAAATTCATTAAGTTCATTAACATTCATACATTAACATCCATACATCCATTTACCTCCATTCATTTATCCATTTGCATTAAATTCATTAAGTTCATTAACATTCATACATTAACATCCATACATCCATTTACCTCCATTCATTTATCCATTTGCATTAAATTCATTAAGTTCATTAACATCCATACATCCATTCATTAAGTTCATTCACATTCATACATTAACATCCCTACATCCATTCATTTATCCATTTACATTAAACATAAGATCATTAACATCCATACATCCATTCATCCATCCATTTGCATTAAGTTCATTAACATTCATACATCCATTCATTTATCCATTTGCATTCACATCAATTCATTACTCACCTCGTTAACACAATTGCATTACCATTCATAAATCATTTAACACAATCACACATGCATAAGTAAAACATCAACATCCCATAAAACATCATATACGTATGCATAACATACATACTATCATAGGAACATCACATAAAATACCATATGCATACCATCCATCACCAAAATGTGTGACATACTATCAATGGAACCATCACACATCATCATCATAATAATACACTGTCCATATCCAAAATATGGTCATCACATATACACCTCCATATCATGCTCAAAATAAGATGCACTCTACTACCATTTGGTACCTGTCAAAAACACCTGCATCCTGTCATCTATCCTCTGCATGTCCTGAGCTGCCCACATCTGACCTCTGAGGAGACTCAGGTACTGGCCCCCTGTGTGTCGGAGTCCCCTGGGACTCACGCCCTGGAGTCCCAAACCGAGAGGGAGCCGGCTGAAAATCACTGTACCCTCTGATCCGTGTACCTAACGACTGTGATGGTGCCGACATCTGAGGTGGCTGCCTAACATACCGCGCTGTACGCTGCGCCGGATCTGGCACTACCTGCTCATACGCACACCTCCAATACATTGCCTCCTGCATATAGTCATCTCTTTGCCCAGCCTGGTACCGAGCGGCATTCCGCTTATGCTTGTACCTATCCCTCTCTCTACTCATGGCCCGTCGCTCCTACTCCCATGCCTCTTGTGCTGCTGTCAATAAACGTATTTGCTCTGCGGATCTGTCCCTCTTTGCACGCATCGTCTCTAGCATAGTCTCATCACTCGGCCCTCGACATGTCCGCATCTGTGCTATATCCCTCTTAGCATTCTCTGCCCGACCCACTGCTGCGTCTCTTTGAAACTGCAAAATCTGGACCTGTCTCCATAAACTGTCCCTGTCTCCCTGGAGTGCCTGCATCTGTCCCTGTAAACTCTCTCTCTCTCTCTCCCTGTAGAGCCTGCACCTGTCCTTGTGCACTCTCTCTCTCCCGCTGCACTGTCTCCAATCTAACCTCTGTGGCCTCGACCCTCACCCTCATCTCCTCTGCAGATGCCTCTGCCATATGTGCCCTCTCCTACAGTGTCGTCCTCTCATCCTGAAATCCTGCCACCTGCAGTCTCAATGTCTCCATCTCCCCCCCTCCTGCTGACTCCGGCTGCCCCCGCATCTGTGCAACTGTCATCGCTGTCTCTAGCCTGTCTCGGTCCCATGTCACCCGATCCAGCTCCCCCTGGGCTCTCTCCCTCTCTGCTCGCATCTCATCTCTCTCTCTCTCCGCAGCTAATACATCTGTTGTGAGCCGGCTCACCACACGATCAAACACTATACCCTCTCTATCCTGTATCCTCCGTACCTCTATAACCGCCCTCCTCACCTCCTCCTCTAGCACCCATATCCTCGCCTGGGCCCCTCTCAATAAAACCAGTGGATCCTCAACTGCGGCTGCTGGTACTATGGCTAACGGCTCCATCACTAGTACACCTGTGTCCATAGCCTCTCCCTCTCTCTCCTCCTATCTGGGCTTTCTGTTTTGGTAGCGTCGTCCGAGATCCTCTGGCGGTACGTCCATTCCTCCAACCCTCATCGGTCTCCTGCCCTCACCGCTCAGGCGGCTAGACTATCCCTGTGATTGCTCTGGGCCTCTCCCTAGGGCTGTCCTCCTGCATCCACCACCTTCTGCGCACTCATCTGCGGATCTCTACGGCTCTACCCTCCATAGCTCGAGACTCTCCCCTCCTCACCTCGACCCTCACACTTTTCGCCTCCATCGGTACTCTAACACGATCCCTGGCCAGGCCTCTCCCTCCACCACATCTCCACCTCTGGCTCCCTCTCCAATCTCACCACCTCTATCTCCTCCCCCCCATCAGCTCCTCCTTCCTCCCCCTCCTCTACTACAGCTCCCCTCGGCCTCCTCCCCCTCGGCCTCCTCCTCACACACTAACCGTCCCACTATCGGTAGCCTCAGGATACGCCACACATCCTCCAATGTAAACGTCATCTCTCTAGTCGGCAAATGGAACGTCGACGTAGTCGAGCTCCACCTCTCTATCAGGGCGGTCAGCATCGCCCGATGCGCCCTCATCTCTGGAAACTGCACTAAGTGCAATAGCCCCGTCCGCTCTAGGGCTGCATGGTCCGCTCCACTCATCGCCTCAATCGACGATGCCAACGCCTCTGGTCTCCGCTCGTGAGTCCGCATTCTGCCAAAATCCTGCAAAAATTTCATCCCCCCTATCAGCAACTTCTTTTTGTCTTCAAATTTCCTCTCCCATCTCTTTTTTTTCTCTCTTTTCTCTCCCTCCTTTTTTTCCCCCAGTTTTCCTCCCCTTGCAACGAGGCGACGCCGCCCACGCCTGCCGCGGCGGGCAACCTGACCGATGGCGGGCCGCCGGCCGACCCGGCGTAGCGGTCAGTCGCCAGCCCGCGGCTGTCGATGCCACGCAGGTGCGGCCCCCCGTAGAGGTGGCCCTTCGCGGCCGGACCCCGGACCAGAGGGGCGGCCCAGCCTTGGCAGCGGGCGGGTTAGGTGGGAGTGGCGGCGACTTGATGAAGGCGGTTCGCCCGCGACCTGCCCTGGTGAGGCGGTCATCCCTCTGGTGGCATATTTCGAGAAACCCACGTTTTTTTAAAATCAATTTTTTTTAAATTCTATCTTCTACCCATTTTTTGATTTTTTCCCGTCCACAAAACCCATATTTTATTTTTTTAGTAACTTATTTGACAATGCATTAAAATTTCAATTTAATGCATGGGTGGTTTTGTCGCTTACCTGGCGGGGCCCCTCCTGCTGTCGGTACGCCCGTCGAACCTCATCTATCCGGTGGACGATCTCGGTGTCATTATCTCCCGGCATTTTCACGTCTTTCTCCTCGCTCTTTCTCTTCTTCTCTCAACTGCTACAGTGCAAATGAGGTGAGGTAATTTTCAAAATTACCTTATATTAACTTTTAAAAGGTATTTTTTACCTTTTATTTACCCTTTTATTCCTCTGATTAATCCCTTCTCTTCCCGGAGCTACCATTTGCACTCTGTTTGTCTGATTGACTTCGTTCAAAAGGAAAACTTGCCCAATTTTTCGTCCTCTTTCCATCTGTATCATCCATTTATTCTTATCGAGATGTTGCCTGGGACCCTTCTTTTTCCCCCGTCACCCTCTCGAGGGGGCATACCCTTCACATTTACTAATTTGACCTACCATAGTCAATCTCTTCCAAGATTGGGGCATTCTCATCCATTCCCCACTAATTGGACATCTCAGATCTTCTTCATCACGCAGGGGCATCATATTCCCGATTACTTCCTCTATAGAGTCATCTGCACTTTCTTTTCTTCGAAGCACGGTTATTCTAACAACACTTCGAAGAGGGGCAAAATGTAGACATCCAAATTTGATCACTCTCATATGATCAAAATCGTCTACTTTAATAGTGATTAAATAATTTATTTAATCATTATTTAATTTTTTGCCTAAGGTTCCTAAAGTATCTAATTAAATAAATTAAATACTTTACCTTACCCCCTTGTCTTCTCTAAATTAAATAAACATGACAAATTATTTAATTCAGTCATTTAACCCATTTGAATTAAAATCAATTTTTAATTCTCCTTTTTCTCTCTCCTTGTCACATTCTCCATAACCCTCTTCTAATCTAGATTAAATTAATTAATCTGTGATTAGGATGTGCACCACTTAATCTTGATTAAGTGTCACATCCTCCATAATCTCCCACTTGCCTCTAATCCATCATTAATTAGCTTAATCAGGTGTTTGCACAACCTTAATCAGAATCATTAGCCACTTTTGGCTTACCTTTTTTGGTCAACCTTCCCACTTACCATTTTTAGCCTGGACTCCCTTCCCCATGTGAATTTTTAATTCACATTTATTTCCCAAAAATCCTCTCTTCCCCATGTGAATTTTTAATTCACTTTTGTCCTTCCAAGGTCTTTCCCATCCCCATGCAAGATTCTAGAAGCCTTGCCTTGTCACTTCACATGTGCCAAGGGCTTCTAGAACCTTGGACTTGTCACATCTCCCACATGTGACAAATCTCCAGCTTTTTGGAGATCTCCTTTTATCCAATGAATCTTCCATTAAATGTAAATTTTTAATTTACATTTATTCTTCCCACACATTTCCCCTTTTCCCATGGAGATTTTTGAGGAATTCTAAAATTCCTCAAAAGTCTCTTTCATCTTCATTTGGGGACAAGAAGTTCCTTTTTGAGGAAATCTTCTCATCCCCCAAGGTACCTCAAAGGTACTTGTCCTTCCCTTCCACCTCTTGTCCTTCTCTTCCACCTCATTTACACATCACTCCACCCTCTACATGTCACCTTCCAAATGTCAAGATGTGAGGGCTTGTGAGTCCTCAACTCACCATAGCCCTTCATCTTGATCTTGGTTGGATCAATCCCAACCGTTGAATTCTCTAGAGAATTCAATTTGGCCTATAAATACCCCTTCAATTCCTTCATTTTGGAGGATCAAGTCTTTTGCAAATAAACTCTTGCAAAATTGCCATTCAATCTCTCATCTATTTTAGCATCCATATTGCATCAATTCATCTTACATCTACTTCATTTCATTGCCATCCAAAGAGCACACAAGACTTCAACATCAAGGGCCAACCAAGGAAGCAACAACATGAAGGTATAACAACAATTTACTTGTTCATCTTGCTTTCATATTGTTCATTTTCTTAGGCTAATCATTGAGGTGCCCTATTATCTTGTTGTTTCTTTTTATTGCACTATTAGTTTCTTATTTAACATCTCTCACACTTTAGGAAGCAACACTTTATTAGGATCACACATATTTTGAAGAAAATCTTCAAATGTATTTCTCCTTTTGCAAGTAATTAGTCATCAATCTTCCTTTGTTAAACATCAACAACAACCAATAAATGACATGTATCATCAAAGCACACTACAAGCACATTCTTTAACACAATCACTCATTAGCTTGTATCATTCTTTAGCAAGGCAATCAACACTCAACCTAGTGATATTTTGTTGGAGCATATTGAAATTTTATTATATATAATTTAATTATTGCATTACATTAGTGTGCACTTAAGATAACACATACTTAGGTAAGTATCAACTTGGGTAGGTGTTATCTCCCTTGCACAATAGTAGGCATCTACTTAGGACGCCCTATAATATTTATTTAACAAAGGTCATTATACTTTCCTAGTTTGGTGAAGATGTGTATTAGGTGTGCACTATCATTTACCCCACATTGGTTGTACATTCACATCTCCTGGTGTGATATCTTATAAATTCCTACCTGTATCTTACTCTTGAGAATTCATTCATTATTTTACATCCTCTTTTTTAAAATAGTTATTACATTACATTTTATAATATTGAGTTATCTTTGTATTGTTTCTATTATGGTCACTCTTGTCATCAAGATTTTAGGTTTGTTTTCCCTATTAACAAATCTTACCTAGTATCAAAGAAATCTCTATACTATTCCATAATTCAATCCATGTTCATCTCCTTGAGGATTAAATATTCCTTTATGGCTTCATGTTGCAAAACAAAATTGGTAATTGGGAGAGCATATTGAAGCTCACCATTGCATCTAGAGCTCTAAAATAGTTCATTTCATCTTTTGTGTTTAGATTGAATGTTGGAGATAAAATCTATTAAGAAAGATGTCTCACCCTTGCATCTTAATGTTGAGAATACTAAAATAAAATTTATGGGCTACAAATATCATGTTTCCCTAAAAAAATTATCAAAATGGGCTTCAGCCAAATAAAATAGGTTATAATGATATGGAACCCTACAAATATTCAATTTTTAAAGTAGGGTTCAATCAAATTCCCAAATCTTATATAATGATCCACTTATTATTCTTATTTTGCACATATATTAATCATTAAATGATCTTGCATATTATAATCTATTATTCATCTTATATCCTGTGCTTTCCTTTAGTCTCTTAATATTGAGTGGCTTCCACAAATAAGTCTTACATTTTCTCGATTAATTGTTAATCTTCTTCTACATGTTACAAATTTATTGATTCATTCATAATAAGATAGTTTTTCCTTTGGAATCATAGCTAGGTGGTTAATGGATAAGTACGTTCATTTGCTTTGATCGTTTTCTTTATTTGAGCATTTGTTGTTGCCAAAACAACATGCCATGATTCAACAAAACCAAAGAACCTCTTTTTATAAATTTTTGCACTTAATGTTTGGCAATGTCTATGGAGACAACAGAATGCACCGCTGAAATCCGTATTTGTATCGTATCCGTCAAAAGCTAAGCTTGTATTTGTAGAATCTCCCATGTTTGTCAAACGTACAAACAATTTAACACTCTTTTAATATTTTCTTTTCAAACACCAAAAAAAAAATCTAAATTAATTTCTTTCATACGGTAACTATACATATAATATAGATTTATATTTTCATAATATATTTTTATTATATATAATATAAATTATATATTAAAAAATAAAATAATAAAAACAGTGTGAAGAAATGTGAGAAGAAACTCCAAAAGGGCCCCACAATATAACACATCACAAATTATTAAAACAAACGACGGAACGTGATATGTTTTCGAGAAGCGAATGAAGAAAACGGAACTGAATTATCCTAAATTACTGTACAATGTATTTTCGGCTCCGAGAATATTCTCGGAGGACTTTTTAAGCTTTCCAAGGTGCAGCAATAATTCAAAAAAGTCATTAAGAAATTAAAAAGATTAAAGGACAAAGTCAATTTTGGAAAATTAAACGGCACATGTGAAACATGAACAAAATACTAAATTAATAATATTTAAAAGGGAATTCGATTCAATAAACAAATTTCATTTTAATACTGAACCAAAAGTCCTTACCTATTTTGGAGTATAAAATAGCTCGGGTACATGATCAAGAAAATATAAATATTAAAATATTAAAGAAAATAATCAGGTTTGTATTTTATTTTATTTTAATATTTTATTTTATTTCATGGTCAATTATTAGGTCAAATTGGATAAAATTTTGTATAAAGTAAAGTAGATGCATGAATGTTGGAGGGGATAACCATGGAAGAACTAATAATGGACGAAGAGGGACAAGTCAACCAAGTTTACAAGATCAGGTTTAAGGTGACTCTCAACTACTTCAGCACACCTAGAACTCCAAAGGGGGATGATCTTATCAAATTGGAGACTTTATTGCTAGTGTAGCAGTCTAGTTCATTGTGTCCACTTAAGCTCTCTTCTATGGGGTTTGTACACATTTATGAAAGGTTAAACATCCTTGTTATGATTTATATTAGAGTTGTGGATGGATTGTGTGTGCAATGTATTTACCCCATCTAAAATGCAAGAAATAAATTCAAGCAAAAGGATCAAAACAAAACAAAACACTCAAGATTGGGTTAAAGATGAAACTCAAACACGAATATGAAAAATATCACTAATTTCACATTGTTTGAGCTTGATGGAGTTGTTTGCCTTCGTCGATGACTTGATATGTGTGCTCTAAGATGATTTTGACAACATAACAATTTGTTGTAGTTTGATTTTGTCATGAAATGGATGCAAGATGGCTATGGTTGCAAGGATTTGGCTATGGTGATTATGTGAGAGATTGAGTGTGCATGAGATGGTTGAATGTGATAGAATGAAAAATGACAATCTTTTAGTCATTAGCAAGAGGGGAGATGAATGAATGGCCAAGATTGATTTTTGGGAGAGGATCAATGGTTGAGATCAAGAGTTGACCAAAGGAATTAAAAATTCATTTTTAATATGCATTGGAATGATAAAAATAATTAAATATTCCTTGGAAATGAGAAAATGAATTTAATATTCCTTGGCGGATAAGAGAGGAATTAAAAATTCCTCAAAAGGGCCTTGGGAAGACAAAAAGGAATTTTTACAAAAAGGAATTAAAAATTCCTTGGGAGATGGGAAGAGTTGACCAAGGGGTTTAGGATAACTAGTCAATGATTAGGTTGTGCAAGTGAGAGATTAGGAAAATGATTAGGTAGGTAATGGGGATTAATGATCCATTTGCATATTATGGAGGATGTGACACCTCCCTAATCAAAGATTAGAAATGTGCACATCCTTAATAAAGGATTAACCAAGGGCGATTAAAATTAGGAGTGGATTGTGGAGGATGGGACATGAGGGGAATTAAATAAATGTATTTTTTATTTAATTTTTGGAGGAAAGTGATAAGTGATGATAGTTGTAACATAGACTAAAAATTTGGAATAAGATATCTGCAACTAGAATAAACGATGTTAATCCTAATCTAAACAATATTAATCTAAATCAAACAACAAAGAACGAATAAGTAAACATAATAAACTAAACAAATTAATGGAAAACTCTCACCGAATATGCGTTCACCCCTTCGAATTATATCGATTGCTCTTCTCTATTTTGTTGTTTCAGTATTCTTGCCCTCAGATTTTTGTGTTTGATGCAAGCATAACTTCGTTGAATGTCTAAGCAAAATATCGAAGATAAGTTTCTTCTCAAAAGTGTATGATTTCGGGAGGAGGAATAATGATAATGACAGGCCATTTTATAGATTTTGGGTTTTCGAACGATCGGCTCAGATTGAAAGAGAGATCGACGGACGAGATTGATGAATGTCATGCGATATGAGTTTTGTCTCAGATAGAATGTGAGTTAGAGCATGAGTCGGAAAAGATTGCAGGATAAAGACTAAGTTAGAACGTGAGTTTAATCTTCAGTTAAGAATCTTCGAAAACAAAAGAAATAGACTTGGAATGTCAAAGGAAAAGTTAGAACTCAAAGAATAATGCATTCGAATGCAAACAGGAGTTAAAACTAGTTAATCGACTAGTTGTGACGTAGAGTCTTCTCACAGAGACAATCAGATGTTGAATCTGAAGATAACTAGAGAACTAAAAATAGATCTTGAGTCAGAAGGTGAGTAAATGATTAGATAACTAAATGATAGAAGAATGTAACATAAATAATTAATAAATGAATTAAATGTTAATTTAATTCAACATTCGAAAAATGAAAGATTTAATTAAATAAATAAAGATAATTTATTTAATTTGACTATTTGAAAAGGATAATATGAATAATTAAATAATAAATATTTAATTATAGTTGAAATATGACAAAGGGGGTAATTAAATAATAAATTATTTAATTGATAGATAAAGGGGGAAGAATTAATTAGTTCACAACATAATTAAATAAATATGATTTATTTAATTAATCAAGTTGAATAAAGGAATTAATGAATTAATTAAAAAGGGGTATTTAATTAATAGAGGAAATATGTGTTAAAAAGGATAATTAAATAATAAACATTATTTAATCAAGACCATGGACTATAGAAAATAATGTCGAATGTGTATTCGTAGGCCTAGACCAATTTTTTGTGTCTACAGTTTGCCCCTCTTTGATACAATGTCATTACGACGTTGTGTCAAAGAAAATATGCCCTGATCATGCCCCAACATGAAATAGGTTAGGATGTGCCCCCTCGGGAAAATTGACAATTTTTGAAAAAAATTCAAAAAAATCAAGAAATGTTCCCGATAAGTCAATTTGATATAAAAAATGCTATGGAGTTGACGAAATTGAAATTGGAGATGGTACGGACGTGTATGGGTCATTTGAAGTTGAAAGGTTAAGCAGCCAATAGACTAGGGCAACAGAAATGCCACCCAAACCCTAGCTATAAATAGGAATTAGGTTGAAAACCAATTCATTTGCACCCAGAGGAGTTTGGAAAACTGAAGATTTGCTCTAACTAGCGGACGAAAATGGCACCCATTCCCTATGCTGCGCATCGAGGATATCAGATCTAGACCTTCTGGCAGCTAGTCGACGCAGGACCACCGGTATGTACTCAAAAACGAACCCCTGAAATTTATTTTTGCACGTATTTCTAGGTCTTGAAAAGTTAATTAGCATATGCAGTCCTTCGTGAATGACGCATATGTCGTCGTATTTGCCATATTTGACTGCAAAACGACGAATGTGCCAAAACACGTCTAGGCTAGGTTAGGCATTTTAGGGAATAAACACATTTGAAATATAATGCACCGCATATGTATATATGCAACACATCTACATTAGGATTAGATGCATGTGGGGTAGTGTACTGCATGTGCATTAGTGAAACGCATATGTAGTAGGTAGATAGGCTATAAAAAAAAATGCACCGCATGTGCAGTAGGTAGATGCGGGTGTGGGAAATGTGTGACGCATATGTAATATGCAATGCAAATGAGGTGTTGTGCAACGCATTTGTAAAAATGCACCGCATCTGTTAAAGTGAGCCACATTTGGCTGGTAAAATTTTCTAAGAAAAACTTGAAAACTCTTGACATCGTGGTTGAAATGCAGGTTGTATTAGATCCTATATATACGTGGGAGACACGTCCTGACACATTTGATCTGAGAGATCATCTGACTAGTGCAGAGATACGGTTTCTATGGAGACTTGGTCTACGTCACTGTCTTTCGATGCCCACTATTCGGGTGAACAGCAGGATGCTTATTGTGTTGTGTGAGCAATGGCACTCTGAGACATCATCATTTCATTTGCCGACTGGGGAGGCGACTATCACATTGGAGGATGTGTATAGGATACTTACACTTCCGATTAGAGGAGAGCAGGTGATGTACGATACCCAGCGCAGATTGACTGAGCTAGCGAGATTTTATCAAGTGGACGATATCAATAGGCTGGGCATCGAGCATTATAAGATCAGATGGCCGGTGTTGGTGGATAGATACGATAGGATTGACTACATATTATGTACACTAATAGGGGGGATACTTCTACCAGATCGACGGGGTCATGGTTTTTCGATTGGGTGGGGTGAGATGTTGGTCGGTATGCTGGAGAGAGAGAGACCATGTATGCTTGGGGTCCATGTCTATTAGGGATGTTATATTTCCACTTACACGGCATTGCATATAGAGACGCACAGTCACTGAGTTGTGGGACCACTATGCTGATGGTGTGGGCATGGGAGAGGATAGTTGTTTTTTCGTCCTCCAGTTACTGTACAGTGATGGGAGAGATCTCCATATGTGTTCCAATACACAGGACACATCACTCAGAGCCATGTGGGAGACACTGGATTTTGGAGACATGCGCTTGACATTCTAGATCAGTTCACGTGGAGACCATACATGGATTGTGAAGAGTGATCAGATGAGGACAGACAACTGGTGTTCTGTAGACAGACATGATACTTGATTGGGAGGACTGTTTCGAGTGTGCACATCATTGAGAGACACTTTCCAGACAGAGTTTTAAGATAGTTCAACAAGGTTCAGGATGAGCCGCGAAGTAGAGCAGAGTTTGCTCATTCGTCTAGAGAGGTTCCATATTGGGGGCCCATGATTCCAATAGCTATTGCAGAGGCAAAGATATAGGCTTTACATCCAGTACAGTGGGGATGGAGAGATGGAGTAGCAGACCCAGGGATGACAGTTGTGTATGATGCATGGTGGCCAGAGCATCGGCCTGTTCCTTACACAGATCTGGATCAGCTGGCCCCAGTTGAGAGACAAGGCACAGGATTGAGAGGACAGCAAAGAGGCGAAGGTGCTAGAGTTGGTAGAGTTGGAGGGAGGGGTGATGATGGAAGAGGCGGTAGGCGAGGACGAAGAGGGGGTTGGGTAGGTGGACTTTCACCTATCTAAGAGGCAGTAGTAGAGGATGTACCGATGTTGGACATCGGAGGTGGAGCTGATGTACAGGCTAAGGATGAGCATGCTACCGAGGAGGCAGTTGTAGAGGAGCGAGCTGAGGTAGAGATTGGGGGAGAGGATGTGGACATGGATATGGATATAGACCCTCTAGGTATTTTGGCAAGATATGGGGAGGATGATGTTGAGGAGGAGGCACCGATGGAGGAGCAAGAGAGAGAGCTCAGGGATCGGATTGTGGAGGGAGACGGGAGGATGATGCCCCTGGGGATGGTGATAGGGAGGCTTTGGAGGAGAGATTGAGACTGATGAAAATAGAGTTTGATGCTACGAGGATAGAGAAAGAGAGTGCCTATGTAGAGAGAGACAGTGCTCGTACGGAGAGAGACAGTGCACTCATGGAGAGGGATCAGGCCATAGCTCGGAGATAGGAGATAGAGCAACAGTTTATAGAGGTCAAACGCCTTTATAGTGGGTCTTCATCTGATGGCATGGTATGGGAGTTAGTCAGATCAGTTGAGAGAGCTACCTATTACAAGGATTTATATGAGGCAGTGGTGCCAGCAAAGAGACTAGCTCCTAGCTTTTCAGAGGTTCACAGTCAGAGATCACAGAGCAGGAGTCATACTAGGACACAGAGTACATAGGGTGTGGTAGGACCACCGAGGGCAGGTCCATATGAGAGGCCTTCCACCTCACAAACTGCACCTTCTAGGATTTTCCCACCACCTTCACCACGTGACAGTAGTGGCAGTGGGACACGATGATACTATTATATATGTAGACACTGTATTTTGATCAGAGAGCCTGTGAGCTCATGTTTTATTTATGGATACACTCTGATACTGTACTGTGACACACTATTTTGAGCTATATATATATATGATTTTTGTGGCTTCTATATGATTTTCAGTTCTATTTTATGGATGATGCATTATTTCTACATGATTATATTTCCTAGATGATGTATATACATGTGTTATGAATGAATGTTTCTACATGTTATGAGTTTATGCATTTTATAATGATGTTATGGATGTCTTTATTTACTTATGATAATGGTTGTAATGCTCTATATTATGTTATTTATATGTGATGGTGATATGTACATGCAATATTTACATTATGTATCTTATGATGATGAAATGCCAATTATGTCATGATTTCGAATGTACGCAATGAGGATGTTAATGTTACTATCTATATGTTTGAAATGCAATGCAACTATGTGAAATGCTTATAGAATGTATGCATATGCAGATGATCTAATATTTTTGTGTTGTGTCATAGCACGTTATCATTATGTCGGACAAGAGAAATGTTAGCACGAATGAATTCAGAATGTTAGTAAGAAATGATGAAGGTTGATTGATTGAGAAAAACCTATAATCTTCGATATATTTCCAAATACGCTATGCTTGCTTGTTATCATCATTGGGCGGGACATGACACAAATGGATAGTACACACTATGATATGAGATAGACCATAGTGTACAAAGTCATCCATTTGTGAAAAACAGACAGTCATAGACAAGGAATGTCTTAACTCATACTAAGGACAAAATTTCCCCAGTCATCGTTGTCTTGACAAACCACAGACAACAAACAAATAAAAGACAGGTCATGAGATGTCATTGCTCCTCTAAATCCTTGATAGGACATCCTTGAGGAAACTAGTAACATGACACAAAAGCCAAAGTTAAAAAGACAGTAGCCAAAGAAAAAGAGTCCTAAGACATCCTTGCTTCTCTAAATCCTTGATAGGAGATCCTTGAGAAAGCCAGTAACCGGACTAAATTCACAAATTGATAAAAAGATAAGACAAAATAAGATATAAAGTTATAAAGCCAAATAAAAGTATTTGCCAAAACTTGATCTTGTAGGATTGTTTGATTGTTTGATGTTTGACATAGCGTAATGTGATGGATGACACATACCGCAATAAGACGTTGAGTCTGGTTTCGACTTGGTGACTTCTGTATAAGGCATGACAAAGCCTAGTTTCAGAAAAACACGTGTCGTATCAGACATTGGAGCCTGATGAAGTTGATGCGATAAGCTACATGAGGCTATGACAATTTGACAGCGTTTGTTGACAAGAAAGACATATCTTGCTTAAGACATAGGTTGATCACTTCGACAATGTGTTTGATATTGACTTGATGACTTTGAGATGTTTTGCCTTGTTGATGCATGACTTGTTTTGATTCCTTGATTGATTAAAAGTGTGTGTGTGTGTGTATTGACAATGTATGACTTGAGATGATACCCTAAACTATGATATGCAGCTTGTGTGATAGTGATTGTGAATGAACCCTATTGGACCGACCTAGTGTGGTCTTGGGAGCTCATTAATTGATTAGCCTTTCCTACGTTGTACATGTAGAGACCTCGTAGTTCGACACGACCAATGACTTTGAATGTGCAAAGAGTCATGATTTAAATGTGTGTGATACATGACAAACCTAGACTAACTGACCTAATAACTCGGGGGCACATCGATTGATGGCCTTGCCTACGTCCCAGTCATAGAGGCAACGTAGTTCCACTATGACTGACTTGACTTTGTTTTTGGTATTTTCTGACATGTTTTGATTTTTTTGGATTTTTGAAGTTTTCTAATGTTTTTGAGATTTTTCAAGACATTTATGATGGTGTGACATTATATACAAGGTGTCAGGGCATAGAACAAGGATTTTCCCCCAGTCGGGAATAAGACTTGCAAGATGGAGTGGGGAATGTGACGGAATGGACGTTTAGATGTCAATCGTTCCAAGCAATGGATAAGACAATCATTTATTATGAGTGATGGTGAAAAAGTTCTGAATGGAATGATGGTAGACAAAAGAGTGAGCTTGACTACACATGGCACCTGTTTGCCAGGTTTTCACCATGGTACTTATCCATAGCGCAACCAAAGCAGTTTTCACTATTGGACGGATTATTTCTCTTTACTTTTTTGTTGACTTTCTAATTTTTTGGTGTTACAAAGATGCCTGTTTGCCAGGTTTTCATCAAGGTAACCATTTTATTTTATTTTTTCCATTTTTTTGTATTTTCTAGATTAAGACACAGATTCTCAGAAGCTAAGCATAGAACCTATTTAGATGCAGGCTGTTGATAGGTGACAAAGTGGCTCTCCTTCAAGAGTAGAGAGCTGGTACGCTCCTGATCCAAAAGCTTCTGTGACTATATAAGGCCCTAACCAGTTAGGTTCAAACTTACCTGGTTTTTCTCGTTCAACTTGATTCTTAGGATTCTCCATTAAAACCAGGTCACCAATGTCAAAGAATCTATTTAGAACTTTCCTATTGCAGCTACGACGAAGATGATTCTGATATGCTTGCAAATGGTCTAGTGCTTTCTGTCTTTGTTCATCCAGTAATTGTAGCTCTTGTAACCTAGATACACGGTATTCTTCATCATCAATGTGACCCTTCAAGGATACCATCAGGGAAGGTATTTCAACCTCAATAGGTAAGAGAGCTTCGGATCCGGATACTAGGGAATATGGAGTGGCGCTAGTGGGAGTACAGATGCTTGTGCGGTAAGCCCATAAGGCAGGATTCAACTGTAGGTTCCAGTCACAACCAGCGTCATTGACAGTCTTCTTCAGGATTCTAACAATGGTTTTATTAGATGCCTCGGCTTGGCCATTACCTTGTGGGTAATACAGGGTGGAAAAATGTTGTTTGATATGGAAATCTTCACATAGACGGCGTACTTGGTTCTTGAAAGGGTGGCCATTGTTTGTGATTATGGATTGGGGTACACCATACCAACAAATGATATAGTTTAGGATAAACTTAGATATTTGTGTGCCGGTGATGTAGGTCATGGGAATAGCTTCAATCCATTTGGTGAAGTATTCGGTGGCGGTTATGATGAATTTATGACCGTTGGATGATGGAGGGTGTATCTTACCTATGAGGTCAAATCCCATTGGGAAAAGGGACATGGTGATGTAATCTGATGAAGCTCTTGTGCTGGTGCTCTTAGCAAATCTCCATGTATCTGACACTATCTACATTTCTTTACAAAGATATATGAGTCTTTCTCCATTGTAGGCCAATAATAACCTAATCTCATAATCTTATGGGCTAAAGTAGGACCACTCGAATGAGATCCGCATATAGCCTCGTGCACCGCTCGCAAAGTTTTTTGTGCTTCCTCAGCATCGAGACACCTCATTAGGGTGTTATCTAAGGTATGTCTATATAGGGTTTCTCCGATGATGGTGTATTTAGCTAACTTTCGGATGAAGGTTCAGCGTTGGTTATTGGACAAGTCTAGAGGTAAGGTTTGGTTAGTTAGATAGTCGAATATGTCTTTATACCAAGGGGACGTAGGACCAACAATGGTACACACCATCGTAGTATTAGGGAAATCATAAGTGGGGACCAACAACTGTTCAACTAGAAACTCAAACTTAGGCACGTTACTCGAAATATCCAACAAGGAACCCACGTTTGCATAGCATCTACAACCCTATTATGAATATGTGATATTTGTTGAAGGGTAATTTCATTGAAGTACTACTTGAAACTATCAGCCATATGCTTGTAAGGGGAAAGTTTCTCATCCTTAGTCTCGTAATCATCATTTACTTGTCAGATTACTAGCTGAGAATCACCAAAAACATGTAGGCTCTTAATCTTCCACTGAGCTGCCATTTTTAATCTTGTCACTGAGGCTTCATACTCTGCTATGTTTTTGGTACAAGGGAAAGCAATCCTTAATGATTTAGGAATGGTATCACCTTGAGGTGCAACAAATAGGATAACTGCTCCCGAAGCATGATTTGTATGTGACCCATCAAAGTATAATTTCCATTCGGTTTTAATGTCAATATTGAAGAGAAATTTATAAGCAAAATCTGCCACTAAAGGATGGTCTGCCTTCATAGGTGCATCGGCTAACTGATCTGCAATCACCTGCCCTTTTATAGCCTTCCTCTTGACATATTGGATGTCATACTCGCTAAGTATCATAACCCATTTAGCCAATTGACTTGTTAATGTTGCCTTACTTAGGAGGTATTTGAGGGGATCAATCTTTGCAACCAATATTGTTTGGTGGTTGAGCATATAGTGTCAAATTTTTTGGGTAGAAAAGACTACCGCAAGACAGGCACGTTCTATGTTGTTGTAATTCAATTCATATCCCACTAAGGTACGATTGATGTAATAGACTGCCCTTTCATGAACTTGATCATCGTTTTATGCGAGAAGAGCCCCTAATGCCGACTAAGTTGCTAAAATGTATAGTATCAATGGTTTCCCATCTGTAGGTGGCATTAAGACTGGTGGAGTGAGCAAGTAATCCTTGATTTGTTGGAAGGCTTCCTGATATTTAGGTGTCCACACAAATGGTACTCCTTTCTTGAGTAGATGTTGAAATGGGTATATTTTATCTGCCAGTTGTACTATGAAACGCCTAATTGACTATAATCTTCCCTGTAGGGTTCTGAGTTGACCAATGCTAACTGGAGGAGGCATTTCTATGATAGCTCTTACCTTCTCTAGATCTACTTCAATGCCTCTTCGGGAAATGATATATCCTAACAGTTTCCCTGATTTCACTCCAAAGACACACTTCTTCATATTTAGTCTGACATTGTAATTCTCTAGCCTCTGGAATATCTTGTCTAGAACCTTCAAATGATCTCCCCTTGTTTCTGATTTAGCTATAATGTCATCTACATAATCTTCATGAGAGTATGTATAAAGTCATGGAAAATCATGGTCCTTGCCCATTGATAGGTAGCTCTTACATTCTTAAGACCAAATGGCATAACATTCCAACAGAATGTGCCCCATGGACACGTGAAAGTTGTCTTGTGTTGGTCTTTAGCTGCTATTTTTATTTGGTTATATCCAGAGAAACCATCCATGAGGGTCCAGGGATAGCATCTCGTATCCTGCTATAAGATCTACTATCATGTCGATGTTTGGAAAAGGGAAGCCATCCTTAGGGCATGCCTTATTGATGTTTCTAAAGTCTGTGCAAATGTGAATGCCCCCAGTTGGTTTAGTCACTGGCACAAGATTTGATAACTAGTCTGCATAATCTATCATTCTTATGAATCCTACATCCAAGAGTTTCTTAAGTTCTGCCTTGACCAATAGAGCGATTTGCGAATGCATTTTCCTTAACTTCTATTTGAATGGCTTAATACCTGGCCATAGTGGTAAATGGTGCAATATTAGGTCTGGATCCAGCCCACGCATGTCAGCATATGACCATGCAAATTTTATCTGTTTCTTTTTGAAGAAGTCCTTAAACTCAGGTTTTTCTGTCTTTGTTAAAGAAGCTGCAAAATATACCATCCGATGATTCTCTTTTGTACCTATGTTGACTTCAACAGACTCTTCTACTAGCATCGGTGACTTTTCCTGTTCAATGGGGAGAATATTTAAACCTCTATCCTTGGGTGCCTCTGAGAGGTTTTAGCCCTCGGATAAGTCCTTTATTTTGATTGTTTCCTCGTCCAAAGGTGCCTTTTGGTTTTCACCTAGGGACTCATCATTTTTCTTTTCATTATCTTTTTTCTTTTTATTCTCATTTTTGTGACTAGAGGTGTAAATAGACTCCCCAAAATATGCTTTGTCATCCAAGTCTATGGTAAAACCAGCTTTATGATCCCCTCTTGGTATGCCTTCTCTAAGTCCCATGAACTCAACAATTGCTTCGTCATTCTTGAATGTATCTATGATAGGTGTACCTTGTTGATCCCAGTCTATAAGTTCGGGATATATAAGGGGCATGTCATCATCAGAGTGAGCAAAGGTGGAATCCGACAAGGTGAGTATAGAATGGTTGACATGGTCACAGAAGTTTTGAACTAACTCGTTGTTCTTCTTCCTAGGGGTAGGTAAACTCTGTTGTGGGACTATTGTAAGGGCTGATTCATCAGAAGATGGTTTGGCGGGTGCCCAAGATGCATGATCAAGGGTTTCCCAATAATAGTTCTTTTTCCATTCTTCTTTGGATAAGTGTTTCCTATGACGGGGACTAGATGGTTTTGGCATAGGTTTTATCTTTAGGTCCAATTCTCCAAATAGAGCATCTATGTTCATGGTACTGGTAGAGGAAAGGGAATCCCATTCACAATCGCTTGAGTCAGGGGATTCATCGTAAACTGGGGGTTTGTTGTAAACTGGGGGAAGTGGTTCATGAGATATCTCGATGTCTGCGCAAGCACTCACTTCTTCTTGAAATGGTGATGAAGTACTAGGAAACCCAATTCTAAGCGGTTGAAACCCTAGCCCTAGGTATTTCGGTTGTGGTGAGATAGTGATCAGTTCCATCCTTCCATTTTGATGTAGTCCTAACCCACTGTGCCCGTCATAGCCTTCGTTTTGTATTATCTTAAAGCCTTTTCATATTGGTCATTAGCTATTTGAATAGACGAGGGGTATTCATTGTCTTCTCGGTGCAACCAGGAGTTAATATCACCTTGATCCATAATTTCTTAATTTAACTCTCCCCATTTGGTCAATTTCATTGTAGGGGGAACACAGAATGTGACTACTGATTGTCTTCTATCTGCCATGGGTAAGCCATATGCCTTAGGTGGAATTAGTTGACTGACACAGTATGATGCCTTTATGTAATACTCTCCACAAACCTTGTCTTGGATCTCGAACTTAGGAGTGGATGGTGGTGGTTTGAATGAAATTGACTTAGTAAGATGTGATGGGTCAACGTATAGGGATAAAGTGGATGATGAAGCTTCTTGGTTAACAGGTACTTGTCGTTGTGGAATTTCCCTTAGGCTTGTACAATATTGAAAAGGATCTGGATCACCATCAATTGTGATCTCTATGCCATTATACGGGAACTTAAGACATTGGTGATATGTTGAAGGGACAACTTTCATTGCGTGTATCCAAGGTCTACCTAACAACAAGTTGTATGAAAGGGTGAGATCCAAGACTTGGAAGCTGGTGTTCATGATTGTTGGGCCAATTCTAATAGGGAGTGTGACAACTCCTTTGGATGATCTTTCCTCATCATCGTAAGCCTTGATGACTATACTCTTAGACGTGTCCACGCAGTCTTCTAAGAATCCTAATGCCTTAACCAATTTTAGGGTACACAGGTTCAAACCTTCTCCTCCATCTACCAAGAATCGTCTGAATTTGGTTTGATGGACTAAGACTTCAAGATGTAATGGGTCATTATGATCAGACTTTTCAATTGAGTGATCTTGTTGGGAAAATGTGGCATGATGCAAGTTGGTTAAATATCCCATCATTTACTCGAAACGCTTGACATCTAAATCTATAGGAATGGTCGTGTTTTGTAAAGCTTTGTCAAGAATGGCTCGATGCTCAGGTGACAAAGTCAATAATTCCAAGATAGATATTTGCGCGGGGGTTTTACTTAATTGATCAAGGAGGTTGTACTTAAACTTGGAAGTTTGCGTAGGTCGCTTAGAAGAAGGACCTGGAATAGTAATCTTAGTTTTGTCTGTGTTTACATTACATTCCGGATGCGTCTTAATGATGATGGTATTGATGTTTTTAGTTGCGGCTCGGAGGTGATTTATGATCGGTCCTTTACCATAGTCATACTTGGTATTGGTATAATTGGCTGATGGATTATTCTTGGTTCCTAAACTAGAGGCTTTTCCTTTCGTGTGGTCATGTAATGGGTCTGTGAAGACCTTATGATCACCGTTCTTGGTATTTTTCTGCCCACCGACCTCTATTGTTCCATTTTCAACAAAGTTTTGTATAATATTCTTCAGTTGGCGACATTGTTGTAGGTTGTGTCCTTTCGTTCGATGATAATCACAATAGGAATTGTCGTCCCACCATGAAGGTTTAAATTGTCTAGGATCATATTCTCTTAGTTCCAAAGGTTTGATGAGATTATGTTTAATCAATTCTTTGAAAATCGTATCAATTGGTTGTCCTAAAGGTGTAAATTCACATGTAGGAAATCTCCTTTGAGGTCTTTGTTTTTGTGAATTTTGGACATAATTGGTTGTTTGATCTGGACTATTTGTCAAGTCTTGATTGGAGTTGTAACCTCTAAGTGTGATAACTGGTCCCGTATGTATGTTTTTAGCATCAACAATGCCGTCATTTGTAATATTTTTGTTTCTAGACCAGAATTTGTTTCTATCGTTTGGTGCGTTCTGATGTTGGACAACCGGATTTCTGCCTGGTACTTTTATTTCTCCTTTGTCAATAAGGCCTTTTTCAAGGATGATGCCCTTTTGTACCAAGTCTAGGAATGAAGTACAACAGTGTACCCTTAAGTCACTTTGTAGTTTTGGATTGATGTTTTCCAGGAATATCATGACCTTTTGCTTTTCTGGTATTTCAATTGGACATCTGCTAGCTAGACTTCTCCATCTCTGGAAGAAGGTGGTAAAATTTTTGCCGTCTTCTTGTGTTGTGTGGCACAAGTTTTCTATTGTTACTTCATTGTCTATGTTAAAGGCAAAATGTTCGACAAAATTCTCAACTAATTTACCCCTGGATCGTATGCCATACGGTAATTTAGAAAACCATTCTAGTCCTATCCCGATAAGGGTTGGCGAAAATAGTCTCATCAAGTATGTGGGGTCATATGATATGTCCATGCATGCCGTTGAGAATTCTCTAATGTGTTCCAAAGGATTCTTCCTCCCATTATACTTAGGCAAAATCGGTATAATGTATCCATGGGGGAAAGGTGTCATATAAAGCACTTTGTCAAATGGACATGGACATAGGTCTTGCACTGAGATAGTTCATTTTCCTGACATAGACATGTTGTCCATTTGTTGTTGAAGAGTTCACATTTCGTTTTGAAGGACATCTACTTGTGTCAAGGACATGGTGTTTGCGTTGTTTGGATCAATGTAGGTGTTATGATATGCCATGTTCTGTGACGGATTGTGATATGGTGAGGGAATATATCCCGTTAGAATGTTCTAATTTGGTATAGGAATATTTCCTGTTTGAATGGTCTGACTTGGTATAGGAATATTGCCTGTCTGAATGGTCTGATTTGGTATAGGAATATTCCTGCCCACTTTGGATCTCTTACCAGTCATGTTGGTGCCAAAGGGGTTGGAGGAAGTTGCCCCTGCAATAAATTATAAACCTTGTGTTATGTTGAAAGGGGTTGTGTTTACAATTGATGATGTTTGAGTTGGTATGCTGATTGGTATCGCTGCGGTAATTTGGGGAATAGAAACACTTGACGTCGTAGTTTGCACTGGTTGAGTAGACTGTGTTTTCAAAGTATGAATATCAAATGCTGGTGGTAGTGTGGCACCTTCTACTAGCAACTTTGCTAGATATCATTGGGGATCATTTTCCAAACACTCATCCATAAAGGATGCAAACTCACGATCTTGTACAACGGCATCTATGTCTTCTATATAAATTTGTCCATGTGTGTCTCTAGTGACGTGTTTTTTCAGCAAAGCTTTGTGTGGTCTTTCACTTCCTGATGGTTGATTTCTGAATGGATTGATGAATTCGTTGGGGTTTGACATTGCTTTATTTTTCTTTTGAGACCTTGTTTTGACCATGAAAATTTGCTCAAAAAAGGGTAATGCAGATTATGTCTAAAAACTGATATGTCCTATTTCTATGTTTTTGGATTTTTTTGACAATAAATGATGTTGCTAAAATGATTTCTAAAAAGATGTATGCTAAGATGACGTATGATAGGACAGACTATATGCAAAATCTCGAGTAGACTATGATGATAAATGAGTCTAAGATAGGTATAACCTACCACCTATGGAATAAATGCATGTAATGATTTGTATTTGACCAAGGAGCCTGATTGTAGGTCAAGGACAGTTAACAAGGTGAATTTTCCAAACTAGACTATTGAGCTGAAAAGATCCACTAAATGGGACTAAAGTGACTAGGTTCAATGATTGTGACAAACCGAAACATGAACATTTCCAATGACGAGGAAAGTTATCTATTCTGTGATATGCAATTTCCTAGGAAGTATCTATATGCATGCAACTTAGGATGATGATGACTAAGACATTGACTATGACTAAGACGTATATGACACCTAATGATGCAAGGTTTTTGAGAAAAATTTATCAATTTCTATCCAAGGTTGATCTTAAGAACCAGAAGCAAATAGTGTAGTGATGTTTCAGACTCAGTTTGCGGTTTTCCGAAGTTTTCTGTTAACAGTCAAATGTGTTTCACCTAACAGTTGCGGTTCAAATTTTGACAGATGCCATTTACAATTGTGCATGTGGTGTTTTAACTAAAACCTCATTTCGGACACTGACAGAGTTCAGACTTTTTGACAGATGCGGTTTCGTTTGTGATAGATGCGGCCTTGCAATACGCATGCGGTTTTTCTGACAGATGTGATTTTGTTTATGACAATTGCAGTTTTGCAATACACATGCGGTTTTAAATATGGACTAGTAAACCTTAATTTTCTGACAGACACTTGCGGCTTGAAAATTGACAGATGCGGTTTGCATGCACACATGCTAATCACAATTTGATAGTTGCGGCTCATAATATCCAGACTATGAAAAATGAATTTTCTAACAGACACATGCGGCTTTTCCCCTAACAAATACGACTCGCTAAGACAGATGCGACATTAAAACTGATAGTTGCGACTCACTTTGTGACAGTTGAAGTTTCCCAAAAGTTGTTTTGACTAACTCCGTTTGTTGATCAAGATTTTTGATGAACACAACAAACACAAGCACAAAAATCAATGTGTTTTCAGTTTGTGATGATAGAACTGTTAAGACTCAAAAACATTTACAACCTAGGCTTTTTGGACAATACTTGCTGAGTTCTTACTTGGATTTCTCCAGCTACACATATTTATGGTGGATGACTAGTAGCTTGACCCCACTGGCTCCCCTCCACGACACTCACTTATACGGGGCAGCCAAGCTACTGTACCCATGAAACTCCCATGGCATACATCTCATCTCCACACATAAACTATAAGAATGAAAGACAGCTTCACAGGGCCGACCCTGCTGCACGAACAAGTAGGTAGGATTTTGGTAAATTTACAACAAGGTTTTTAGTAAGGGCATTCTGTTCATGGGGCACTATCCAACTTTGGCGAGAGTCCATTTTTGTCCATCTCGTCAAAATAGTGAGTGTGATTTTTGGGCTTTCTCCAGAAATCCATTTTTATATATTGGGTGGAAGTCGCTTGGCTTTAGTGTGTTACTGGTCTGAGTTGCCTTAGGGTGACTACTTTATCCCACCAAGACCGGCCCAAGTTCTAGAGTTAGTAACCATTTCTCTTACACTTAGGATCGCATGACTGCACAAGGGGAGAGGATACTCCGATATACTAAATCGTAAAGGGTGACAAATATGTGCAACACAACAATCAAAGCAAACACTGATTCTTTTTATTCGAAATGACAGTTATCTATCTACCAAACATAAAGATTGCTAAATAAATAAAGAAAAAGGAATTAGATCCTGCATGCAACTTGATTAGTAGTTCATGTTTTTGGTGTCTTTGACTTTCGTCCTGCAGAAAACAATGGTTTATGTTTTTATGGTCTTATATGCTTCGTCCTGCAAACACTAAGTTAATCCACCTTAACAAAACTGTAACCAAACATTAGCAAAAATCAAAATAACCCAAATAGTGAAAATGAAAAATATGAATGTACGGAAATGACTAAAAAAATGAAAATTGATTACCATACAAATTCGGCGTTTCGAGTCACAGATGTGGCTCGATGTTGACAGGTGGATGCGGTTTGGGATTTTGTTGACAAGCGGATGCGGTTCAGAGTTTCACGGATGCGGTGTGGACTGACAGATGCATCGCTATTTTTAGCAGATGTGGCTCATGGATACAGATGCATTATTTTTCTGAACAGATGCGGTGTGCCATACGATAACCTGCAAAAAAAAGAAAAATAGAAAGATGAAAAGATGTGCGAATTTGAAGCGTGTTCATGTCGGGTTCACCAAATGTAACATAGATTAAAAATCTAGAATAAGATATCTGCAACTAGAATAAATGATGTTAATCCTAATCTAAACAATATTAATCTAAATCAAACAACAAAGAACGAATAAGTAAACATAATAAACTAAACAAATTAATGGAAAGCTCTCACCGAATATGTGTTCACCCCTTCAAATTATCTCGATTGCTCTTCTCCATTTTGCTGTTTCAGTATTCTTGCCCTTAGATTTATGTGTTTGATGCAAGCATAACTTTATCGAATGTCTAAAAAAAATATTGAAGATAAGTTTCTTCTCAAAAGTGTATGATTTCGGGAGGAGGAATAATGATAATGACAGGCCATTTTATAGATTTTGGGTTTTCGAACGATCGGCTCAGATTGAAAGAGAGATCGACGGATGAGATTGATGAATGTCATGCGATATGAGTTCTGTCTCAGATAGAACGTGAGTTAGAGCATGAGTCAGAAAAGACTACAGGATAAAGACTAAGTTAGAACGTGAGCATGAGTAGAGAATTCCAATTGTCCTATAAATACCCCATCATTTCTCTCATTTTGGGGATCAAGTATTTTTCTACCAAACTCTTACCAAATTGTCATTTGTAGCATTTTAGCTTTTCCATAGTATTTCTCATCAATCCATCTTGCATCCACTTCACTCCATTGCCATCCAAGGAGCACACAAAACATCCAAAGATCAAAGGCCAACCAAGGAAGAAGCAACATGAAGGTATAACAATCAACAATCAATTTGTTTATCTTGGTTTCATGTTATCTATTCTTAGGCTAATCATTGAGGTGTCCTTTTCTTATGTTAGTTCTTCTTATTACATTACTCATTATTTGTTCAGCATCTCACGCTAGGACTTGACATTTTAATAGGATCACAATATGAATAATTAAATAATAAATATTTAATTATAGATAAAAGGGTTAAATGAATAATTAAATAATAAATATTTAATTATAGTTGAAATATGATAAAGGGGGTAATAAATTATTTAATTGATAGATAAAGGGGGAAGAATTAATTAGTTAGTGACATAATTAAATAAATATAATTTATTTAGGGTTGGGGCCCTAGCTCGGTTGGCTAAATCTTTCTTGTTGCAGGAGGTTGGTCACGAGGTCTAGTCTCCCCCACCCTCGTGGTACCAGAGGGCGTGTCGTGCCAGTGTCGCTGATCACATTAAAAAGTTTACCAGGTGCACTACAGTTTATAGGGGGTCGTGCTACCCGATTCCTACAGTCTAATAATATATATATATATATGATTTATTTAATTAATCAAGTTGAATAAAGGAATTAATGAATTAATTAAAAAGGGGTATTTAGTCAATAGAGGAAATATGTGTTAGAAAGGATAATTAAATAATAAAAATTATTTAATCAAGACCATTGACTATAAAAAATTATGTCGAATGTGTACTCGCAGGCCTAGACCAATTTTCGGTGTCTACAGTAGTAAATAATTAAAAGTAATTATTTTCTTTAGGCTAGGATTTAAGGATGATAGAAGAAATAAATTAAGATGAAGGGATAAGGGATAATGAATATTAATTAAATAATAGGGTATTATTTAATTAATATAAAGGATATGACATTGGTTGAATTAGTGTAAATTGGCCAAATGAAAGTGGTCAATTTTTTGTGTCTACATTTCACCCCTCTTTGAGATGGTGTTACAAAGTAGCATCATTTCAAAGAAAATTAAAACATAGCACCTAGAAGAAGATGGTTAGATTGTGAAAGATGCTCTAGTCATTCAAAGAAGTGACTAGGAACAAAGATTAAGATTAAGGATTGAGGATGCACCCTCAAGAGGACATGCGAGTTCAAGAGAACATGGATGTGCTCTCGAAATGGACGAGATGATGTAAGGGTATATGGGGAAGATGATAGGAGATGATAGATAGAAGAGAGAATGGGAGAGATGAAGAGATAACATAAAACACAAATGGATTCAAGGACAAATATGATGTTTCCCCGATCAAGCTACAAGCCAAGATGGATTGATGAGGGATGGAGTGTTGTTGATGAGGGAACGATATATCCCAAAACAACACAACGATAGGGAAGGATACATCCTAATGATGATGATGAGAGTGTTGTTGACGAGGGAATGATACATCCCAAAACAATTCACAAAAGGATAGAGAAGGATACATCCAAATGACTCAATAACGATGATGATGATGATGATGATGATGATGATGATGATGAGTGGATCAAGGCTTGTAACAAGGCAGGGAACAAGACCAAGGATGTAATTAGATGATTTGTGCTAGATTGGATGGATTGACATTGGATTGATATGTGAGATTGTTGAAATGAATGAAAATAATGGAAGAAAAGATGCTTAGAATAAAAAATCTATATTATCCCAAGAATATTGAAGAGATGATGATATGATAAGGAGGATGGATGAAAAGATTCTTAGAATAAAAAATCTATATTATCCTAAGCAGATTGAAAAGATGATGATATGATGAGGATGAAGATAGTGGAGTGATAAAAAAAGATAGGATAGATAGATGAGGGAGAGTGATGAAGGATGAATGGATTGGAAAGATTTAGGATGAATGGATGGGGGAAGGGTTTGGATAGATGAGAGGACAAGAGATGGGGAGATGAATGGATAGTAACCAAGTCAAGCAAGTTAATTGTGACACAGTATATTGGCATGTAATGAACACTTGATTTGATATAGCATGAGATAATATGCACCAGGATATGAGGAACCAATGTGACATTGTATTACATGCATATGACTAACACAACAAACAAAAGGTTAGTCCAACACCCCAAAGTCATAAGGGCTTTGGTTGGGCCTGATGTTGGGATAACCACAAATGCAAAGGATGCCCCAACGCAATGCAAGACCAAAAAGGATCTTGGTGGGTACTACGTGGGACAACCAAGAAGACAAGAACAAACAAAAGATCAAGATACGCCCCTACATTTACTCGTCAAAGCACACCATGATATGATGGATCGTGGTGACCCTAACAAAGTATAATAGGAAGCTCAAATGATAAAATTAATGCCAAAAGCATCAAAAGATAATGATAAATCTCAAATGTCCTTTGCCACAGAATCAAAAGGGTGGATGGGATTGATGCGGTCTGATTAGGAAAGATGCATCCTATTAAGACCAAAGATGGATACTAAACTAGGTGATTGAAATGACGAAAGATACCTGAAACCAATTGAACCTCTTGATACTAATGACCTCTATTTTTTTAAGCACTAGTTGGATAGGGACATACTTGATGACACGACAAGACAACAAGACACACCCTAAAGACCTAGTGGCTCAGGGGTTGATCAAAGATCAACCTTACCTATGTGAAAGCGCAAAGCCCTCATAGTTTGATAAAAGACCAACAACTAACCATGGATAAAATTGGAAAGAGGAAAATGGAGACAATAAGGGAAGACAAAGACTGGATAGAAAAATGCCCTAGGGATTGATCAAATGATTAACCTTGTGTATGTGAAAGCATAGGGGCAACATAGTTCGACAAAAGACCAATGATAGACAATGGATAAGGAATGATGAGATGATCATGATAAGCAGATACATGATGGCATCGAAATGATAACTCAAGATAGACCTTGTGGAAAGGATGGTGGTGATCGCGTGAACCTCAAGGATGGGATAGTTATCCAAATCATCGAAAGATGAATGGGGATGATGGTATGATGGATAGATAAATGATGAAGAGTGATAGGAGGTTAGAAAGATGTGAGAAATAGATATGAGTCATGATAGTGAGATAGATGGCATTGGAGGGTTTGGAGTAGCCTATAGCTAGATACCAATGACAAGGGATTATGAGATGAAATGAAAATAGAGATAAATCAATGGATAGATAAAGATAGGGAGATAGAAAGATGCTAGGATGGAAGGATATATGGATAAGGATTATGAAAGATGGAATGGATAAATGGATGGGGAGATAAGGAAGAAAAGATGGAAAAGGACTAGTGGATGGGTGGATAGAGGGATAAGGATTTGGAAGATGGAAGGGATTACTGGATGGATGGATGGATGCATGGGAATATGAAAAGGGATCAATGGATGGAGGGATGGGAAGTATTAACAGAAGGAGGATGGAGAGATAGAATTGATTTCTTGGATGGATGTATGTTGTTTCCAAGGACTATGTCACAAAGAAGTAGAGACCCTACTCTAGAGATGCGATGTGTAATGAGGCAAGAGTGAAGGCAAATAGCAAGATGGATAGATAATGAATGGAGATGGATCATAGCAGGATGGGTGGACAATGAAAGATAGATGGATGTGGATAGGATGCATGGATAAGGAAAGTGGATGGGGGAGGATAAGGGATATGGTGGCGTATGGATGAGGGGAATGTATGCCAAGAGGTGTCCAAAGAATGTATAGATATGTGCCCTTTTCTTTATCAAGATCATCAGAAGGATGGAGGGATTGGAGATAAATGGGATATGATGGGTAGGATAGGTGTATAGGTGGGATGAAGGAGATGGATGAAAGGGATGCTTAGGTGGAAGTTGCCCCCAAGTGTGGAAAGAAAATGGATTGGGGATTTACACATGATGCCTGTTTGCCAGGTTTTTATCATGGTACTTATCCAAGGCACTTGTTTGCTAGTTTTCAATATTGGACGATTTTTTCTCTACTCTTTTTTTTTTGACATTTTTTGTATTTTTTGGAGTTTTTAGATTTTTTAGATTTTTTAGATTTTTTGGATTTTTTGGATAGGATGTGGATGGAGGTGGATAGAGATAGGGATGTAGATAAATGGATTTGGAAGATATGTGATAAAGGGGATGGATGAAGGACTCAAGTATCAAGTTCCATGCGAGGTAATAAGAACCCATGTTTGAAGTGACTATTGGATGTTGGTACAACCTTATTAGAATGGATGGATTATGCAAGAGAATGGATTAAAGGGATTGGATGAGGGAGATATGTGGGATAATGGATGGGATGTTGGAAAGTGTATGGATGGAATGATGGGGTGGATGTGTGATGGGGGAATGTGTTTAGGACCAAATTTAGCACATATGGTGGTGGATGTGAAAGGATAGGACAAATGGATGGAGAGTGTGGGGATAATGGAGAAGTTGGGATAGTGAATTTTGGGACATAAGGACCCAAAATAGATTTAGGAGATGGAGGATGTGAATCGTTAGATTTTGGATTAGCCACTTTGGATTTTGTTACAAATTTTCATTTGAAGGGATTGCATCTTTTCTCTTTGGGATCCACATGGTTTTGATTTTTTCTTTAGTGGGCCTTTGCAGCCTTTGGGATTGATTTGGATTTTGGATTGTATTTTTCTTTTCTTCAACATGTTTTTTTAAGGGGACATGAGGAGTTTTAGATTCATGTGGATGTTTGGATTTATGCATTTTTTTCTTTGACATCCAAAGTGCTTTTGATAGCAATAGGATGGGTATGAGGCGATGGATGATGTGGGGGAGACGTGGATGGAGTGATAGAGATAGGATTTTGGAGATGGTGTGTGGATGGAGAATGTGAGATAGCATGCATGGAGGGGTGCCTTACTTGATCCTAATAAGGGATTATGAGGTTAGGATGTTTATGATGTGTAATAGGTGTAGACACCTAAATTTGACCACTTTCATATGGTCAAAATCTTATCATTTACTTGGCTAGTTTGTTTATATTAAATAAATGACATATTTAATTAATATTATCTCATTTTCTAAGGTTCCTTATCCTTTAACATTTCTTCTCTAAATTAAATAAATGTATCAATTTATTTAATTTAGTCAATTATCCTCTTCAATTTTAAATTCATTATTTCTCTCTCCTTGTCCCATCCTCCATAACCTCTTCATTAATTTGGATTAATCTAATTAATCCTTCATTAGGATGTGCATATCCTTAATCAGGATTTATGTCACATCCTCCATATTTAGCCACTTGCCTCTAATCCTCATTAATTTTCCTACTCACATATTTTCACAACTTTAATCCCAATCACTTACCTTTTCTAGCATGTCCTTAAGTCAACCCTTTATGGTACTTACCTTATCTGGTTTGACCCCTTCCCTATGTGAATTAAAAATTCATACTTATTCCTCCTATGCATTTCTCTTCCCCATGACCTCTCAAAGATCACATCAAGTACATGGGACAAGGACCTCCTTTTGGAGGACCTTGTCTTATCCATAAGTTTATTCCAAGTTTGTGAATTTTAAATTCACTTTTATTTCTCCAATGCCCTTTCAAATCCCCATGGTGACAAGAGTGGACTTTCTAAAAGTTTTCACTTGTCATTTTCAGCCCCACTTGGGGACAAAAAATCCCTTTTTAAGGAAATCCTCTTCAATTCCAAGGTACTTGCAAGTACCTTGGGACCACGTGGTATTTTCCATGTCACTTTGTACTTCTTCCATCTCACCCCCCACATGGAAAGAGGTAAGGGATTGTGAGTCCTCAACTCACCACAACCCTTCATCTTGTCCATGGTGGATCAATCTCAGCCGTTCATTTTTCTTTAAATGGAGGGTCTTGGCCTCAAGTTAGGGGTTAAGACTTGTGAAGATTTTTAAGAGTTCTAAAATTGTTAAGCCATTATTGCATAGCCATTATTGCAGCATTCAAATCATTTACATTCACAGCCATTTTGCATTCTCACCTACCATCTTCCATCATTCAACCACCTCCATTATTACAAGCTTGACATCAAGGAGGATACATCAAGCATCTTCAAGGGCCAACCACTTCATCAAACTAGACAAGAAAAAGGTATAATTTTTATTGTTGTTTTATTGTTGTTTGTTTAGTTTCAATTAGGCCTAATCGTTGAGGTGTTCTTGTGTTTCCTTTTTATTGCATTCATTTAGTTTTGTATTTTAGACTAAGGATTTTCACTGCACACATTTTTGGCACGCCTGGTGGGACCCATTTCATGAGTCTATTCCTTTCATGTTTTCTATGTTTTGAAATTTTGCAGGTTCAGGAACACAAAGGCGACTTTTCCCTCAAAGGGGCGACCCTGCCCACAAATAGGTGACCCACCCACAAAAGGGCGACCTTGCCCAGACTCCATATTTTTAGTTTCTATTTGTTTTCATGTTTCTAACTATTTTACAGGTTCAGGTCCATGAACAAGCGACCCCACCCATGAACAAGTGACCCCACCCACAAAGGGGCAACCCTGCCCAAAATCCATAATTTTTTTTTTGTTTTTTCCCATTTCTAACTGTGTTATGCAGATTTTATCCACGAACAGATGACCTCGCCCAGACAAGGGCGACCCTGCCCAAAATTTTGATTTTCAGCTGTTGTGTTCTTCTATTTTTTTGACTTTTCTACAGGTTCTAGACAAACAAGCGAGCCCACCCTAAGAGCCGACTATGCCCAAAACATAGAGGTGGCCACCCCTGAATTAGAGAATAAATAGGTAAACATATAGTAGTTTTTTCAATCCAGAATTCAGTTTATGATTATTTTTCACTGTTTCTAACTTGCTAACATTTGTTTGTTGGTGAGTGTGTTGCTTACTAACATTTGTGCAGCTTGATTGTCAAAGACATAAAAAATGAAACTACTAACAAATTTGTTGTAGGTGGAGAAAATCTATTTTTCCTAGTTAGTTACTTCTTGTTTTAATTTCTAAACTAGGAACATAGACTTAATTAGGAAAGGTCAATAAACTTGTTCGTTGTTCTTGTATAAGTGGGCTATTGACATATCCAATCCCTTTGCGCCATTTGATGATCCTGGGTGAAGAGAAACCATAGTCCACTTAAGTCCTTTTTTACCCATTTTATTTTCTTAACGAGACTTGCTAGGGGATTTCATCACCCTAAGGGACGCTCCCAACCGCATGTTATCGACGGGGTATATAAGAGGGGGAGGCAAAATTTGTACCTCAATCTAGTCATGTTGTGTCTGGCAGAGCATCCAAGCTAGGGTGATACCTAGAAAAGACATGAAGAATTGGTATGAGCTCCGAATCTCTCACTAGAAGTTCCTGACTCACGCTTGTGACGGGCTGGTGTCCACAGTTGTGCCCCACGTACCATGCATATATCAGGGATTCCCTTAGCTACTTTTTTCAACCTAGAAAGAGGACTGTGTTGGCCATACCCTTAACACTAAACTTAGGATTGTGTTATTTGAATTGTCTTCTTGTGCAAAACCAGTGCTTATTAGTTAGTTCTAGCATTTTGTTTATTGTTTTTCATCCTTTGCAATAGCTATTTTTGCCCAAGTTAAGTTCAAACCGACACACAGAGGTGACCCTTCTCAAGTTTGGGTGACCTTTCCCTAAAAGGGGTGACCCCCCTTGAACAGGCAACCCCGCCCTCAAAAGGGCAACCCTGCCCTCAAACAGGCGACCTTGCCCTCAAAGGGGCAACCCTGCCCCCTGTCTCAGCTATTGTTTATTTTGTCTAAGTCAAAAAAATTAGCAAGTCTTCTCTATTTGGGTGAATTTTCCCCCTATTTGGGTGACCCTGCCCCCTGTTTGGGTGACCCTGCCCTCTAAAGGGGCAGCCATGACCTAAAAGGGGGATTCTACCCTTCAAACAGTCATTTTCAGTCTTTGTTTGCTAGTCATTACCCTGTTTCAGATACCCATTTTTTGGTTTTGAGTGTCGTTCCCTTGTTCCAAGTAGTCATTTAGCCATTCTGACCATCCATCCATCCATTTTGGATACCCATTTTCCCATCTCGAACCTCGTTCCCTCATTTTGACCACCTGTCCACCCATTTCGGGAAGGCGTTCACCCATTCTGGGAACCCATTTTCCCGTTTCGAGTGTCGTTCCTCTGTCTTGTGCATGCATTCACCCATTTTGAGTGATTGTTCGCTTGTTCCATGAACCCGTTTAACCATTTTGGAAGTTCATTTATCAATACCACTTGACCATTTTTTGAACTAAGTTGAATCTAGAGTCTGTTTGGGCGACCCTGCCCTATTTGGGCAACCCTGCCTAGGTTTGGGTGACCTTTCCCTAGTTTGGGCGGTCCTACCCTAAAACTACATTTATTTCCTAAGTTTGATATGAAAATCCAGTTTCCTGGGATTTCAAAAAGCTTGTTGTCTGCCTAGTTGTTTGCACATCTCATCCGTGCATAATCCTCACATCAGTCCACCTGCATCACGATCCATTTTCATCCAAATCATATAGGTACATCCTTAATCATCCTTATGATACATATCCATTATCTCTTTATCAATCCAAATCCTCTAAAATTTGTTTGAATTTATTATCTAAATTGACCTAGGTGCCTAAACTTGATCATCATCCTTCAACATCTGCTTAGGATCACTATCCATCCTAAGTTTATCATCTTTCTGTACCCTATCAATCCCCTTCCATCTCAAGGCGGATTCAGTGTCGTAATCATCAGTCCATCCTTTAATCCAATCAATCAACACCTTAAGCCACCTAGGGTGATCTCTGAACCCAATTTAGAAACCCTTCCAATCATCCAATCAATCAATCTTTAATCCAATTCCATCCAATCCTATCAATCATTCTATTGATCAATACTATCCAATCCAATCCAATCCAATCCAATCACACCTTTATCTAATTATCCAATTAATTTATCCAACTATCTAATCAATTGAATCTTTCATCCAATCCAATCAATCAATCTAATCATCATTTAGATTATCATTTAGATTGCATATTAGAAGCTTAGTTACATTTTAGATCACCTAGTTGTCTTGCACGTTCCTACCCGTTTAGACCAGTTCACAGGAAAAAAAGCAAATGGCAGACCAACAAGCCCAAGGTTCCCAGTTGAACATCCCACAAGATCTTAACAACATTCCAAATATCCCACAATATCCCCATAACGATACTTCATCACTATCCAATACCGACATCCAAAACACCACACCACTCAATGACGAAAACATGGTTACCCAACTTGAAGTCATTGTTGATGAATACCTTAATGATCCTATTAATTTTCAGATGATGGATCGTCTCCTCAAGGAACGTGGAGATAATATTCTTTCCACTCTACTCATGAGAGGAGTCAAACCACCATCTGATTTTGATGTGTCATAATATGTTGGTACCCACACTCTTCTCACACCTGTCGATCTACAAACTTCACAAAACGTCCCAGGGAATTCATATGTCCCCGAAAGTGCACCCACAGAGAATTGGTATCATCTTGAGTTTGGAAACATTGTGATACACCAAGTTTTTAGTTATCCTCATCTCCCAACCACAACCTATGTAGTGCAACCTGAGCATCATGATCCCTATGTCTACAACATGCCACCATACATCCCATCTACTCCACCACTTCCAACTCAACATCCTAGTCAGCCACCTATAATATTGGGGGCACACCTATCCTTGCATTAATGCCACCTCCAGGATCTACACCTGCTAATAACTTACTGCCACCTACATTCCAACAACCTCCCACTAATCCGCACCAATCCACTTCATTGCAAACATCACCATAACACACTGCTACTGTTGTTGTGTCATCTCTACCACCTACACAACACAAAATCCCCATATCATAACAAAACATCTTGATTCCTATGCAACTACCACATCAGGTGACTCAAACAACATTCGAGCAGCCACAATCGCCGCATGACACTTTTGTAGTAGTCCCACAACAACAACATATTCTATCTCACCCATCTTACCAACAACAATCACAACAACAACGTCCATCACAACATATACATATTCCTATGTAAACACAAAATAATCCTCTTATGAAATATCTTTATCATCCATCCAACACATACATTTCTCCATCTCATCCTAATTCCAATCCTCATCAGGTTGCTCAAAATCAAACACGAACCTAGCCACAACTTTACACCAACCCTCCATCATCGCATACCAATCCATATCAATATCCATCATATCCACAAAAACCCCCATATGTCATGCAAAATCCCACCATTGCACATCAATACCAATCCTATCCATCCTATCTCCAGCAACAACACTCTTATCAGTAGGGTGTACCTTCCACCTCTTACTACCAAAAACAACTGTCATATCAATAAGGGGGTTCTACCTCTTTGTATTATCAAAATCCTACATAATAGTAGGGTGATTCGCCTGCTTCTTATTACCAACAACAACCACCCTACCAACAAGTAGCTTCCACCTCTTATCATCATAATCCATCATCCTCCTATCCACCATACATTAATCCACAATCCGATTATATCAATCAGAACCAGAAAATGCCTTCTTATGCATCTCAACCTACCTATTATCCAACCTCTGTGGTACCATCCTCATCATACCAACAATACTATCCATACAATCAACCTACTCCAACTCCTGCAACACCAATCAACTAAGACTTGGAAGAAGTCAAGGCTGCATTGAAGGAATTACAAGTTGGGACGGGAAAACAATCATTCAAATTTGAGGACATTTGTCCCTATCCATTTGATCCCTCCATTTCCTTGGTTCCCTTCCCTAAACACTTCGAAATACCAAAATTTGATGAGTACAAGGGAACCAAAGATCCTAAATCTCATCTACAAGAGTTTTATGCCCACTTCCAAGAAGTCATGCACAATGACAACTACCTCATTAGACTGTTCCCTAAGAGCTTACAGGGGCTCGCTCTTAATTGGTTCACGGGTCTTGAAAAGGGGTCCATCAAATCCTTTATGTAGCTATCATAACAATTCATCTCCCACCTCTCCTTTAATCTGGAGAAGGATATTGATATGCTTGATCTCTTGAGAGAAAAATAACATGATGGAGAAACCTTTGCAAGTTATCTCCAAAGATGGCGAGGCTTATCCAGCTGGATGAAATCCCCACTATAGGAAAAGGACATGGTTACATTGTTTATCAAAAATTATCATCCGAACATGGTTCACAACTTATGACTCCACTACATCACCACCTTTGTGACACTAGTGGAGAAGGGTCCTATCCTGGAAAGAGCCCTTGTTGCTAAAGGGCGGGTCAAAATTTTCAATTCTGATAAAGAGATATCCTCTGGGGATAAACCTCAATATTGGAATAAGAATAAAAATTATCTCAATGATGGTGTCACTGAAACCAAGCATGTCTAGGTGGCTACCACCTCACAAAAATATCCTCCTCAACAATGACAATCAATCCCAAAAACCATATTCATGCCACAAGGAGCACCCCATAAATAGTCAAATCAAGACAACCAAGGAGGAAATAAACATCAGTTTACTAAGTTGGGAGAACCCCTTAGTGTCATGTTTAACAAGCTCATCCAAGCTAACTACCCCATATCTTATCTTGTAACCAAGCCCCTTGACGAGTCCAAGCCCAAGCCGACTTGGCTCAAATAAAATGAGTATTGTGAATTTCACAAGATTAAAGGACACACATTGGATACGTGCCAAAATCTGAAAACATGCATCCAAAAATTCATAGATCGGGGTGAAATCCATGTGGATGCTAACACGACAACCTCGTCTAATGCTCAACTTCAAATATATCAAAATGCTTTTCCCAAGCATAATCAGGGTCCTAGTACATCCAACTCCAATCCTGGACCTAGCAACAACAACAATCAGAATAACAACACAAATAACATCAGTTATAAAAATGTGCCATACAATTATCAAGGTATTGTCACATACGTAGAACAAGTGGAGCCGCATGTATCCATGATACATGTCAAAGGTAAAGACCCACAATGTGTTGTTACCACATGTCGCACCCGCATCACGGTCCCAACAACCCCCACATCTACCTAGCTTCCATCTGTCAGTTCATAGTACAACATCCTTGATCACTTAGGCAAGACTTTGACTCAGATTTCTATCCTAGATCTACTTAAGTCTTCCCCCACACATCAAGATATCCTAAATAAGGCCTTACAAAGCACTCGAGTCCCCAATGACATAGATCCCACACAATTCCAAGAATTAGTAGGAAATCTTTCAACAACCTACCAATTAGGCTTTAGTAAGAAAGATATGCCACACCTTGACTCAAGTCATAATCATCCCCTTCACCTTGAGGTTGGGTGAATTGTCATAACGTGAAAAGGGTACTAGTAGATAATGGTTTTTCCCTAAATATTTGTACATTAAAATTTATACAAGAAGTGGGATACACCCAAGCTGACCTAAATAATCAAGTTATCACCATCAAAGCATATGATAACGCAAAATGAGATTCTGAGGGCACTATTTGTCTTCCTATTCAGGTGGGCCCCATTGTGCAGTATACTATGTGTCATGTTGTGGACCTGGAACTTCCATATAACATCCTTCTTGGTTGCCCATGGATTCACTCTATGCAATCCATCCCATCAACCTATCACCAATGTTTGAAATTCCCATTTCAAGGAATGGAAGTAGCCATCCAAGATGACCCTCAACCATTTGAATATTTTCATGCCCTAGAGGCTTTCTTTCCACATTCTCATTACTGCCCTAGGGTAGAAATGGGTGCATCTTAGACATCATATTCTCATCCATCCACTAACACAAGTTCATCCACACCATCATCCACACCTGATTCCACCATCACTAAGGTCCAAATCATTGACAAGGGATGTGGTGAGTACGAAATGCGTACAACATTGAATGTGGCAACCATGCCACCCTCACCATGTACATATGGTCAACCATCTCAGTGTGTCCCAAAAAGTGAAGAGAAGATAATGATCCTCAATGCTCCAAATGTGGGGTCTAGCACTTTTCGCTCTCCTGGATTATGACAAGATACACTTAAAGATGACATCAGCTAGTGGGTGTACCATGAGGAACCTGAACCATCTCCCCCCTTAAAGGAATACTTCTAAGAGGCCTATCCTTATCCTTCTAAGATTGCAGAAAAAAATATATCAGGGGGGAGGCCTTGGTGTAACAAAACAAGGTAGATGACAACTAATAGAAGCTTCTCTACGTCTGAATAAGATATGTTTGGGATATGATGCTAAAAAAAGGGTTTTGTAGCATCCTCTAGTACTTATAAAAATGTTAGTATAGACAATGGTTCTCTCGAGGACATACTAGATGGGGAGTCCATCATGTTTGATCTACATGCAGTAAGGTCAGTTTTCTCAATTTTTTTCATTTGAAGAGTTATCATGGGTTTTTCTACTCACCCTTGAATTGTAATTTTCGAATGGGGTAATTATGAGTCATGGGCAAAGGGCATACTTACACATTGTAGGTGGCTTAATATTTTTCCTTATTTGTATGATCTCATACCTGAACCAACCACTTCAGAGGGAAAATTAGCTTGGGATATCATTAGAGATCACATAGTAGGAATTATCTTGTCTAGTGTTCATAATGACACTGTGTGGGCTATATCGGACATGTTTGGTCCCCACCCACTTTGGACACATCTTTGGGAGATCTATGGAGACCCCACTCTCTCTCCATTCCCAGAGGATCTTGCTTCAGATTGTCTTCTACCCATTGCTTAGAGAGATAATACACCCTTTGATCATGATACTTTAGAGGATCTTGAGTATTTAGACACCCTTACATGTTCCAATGGATTAGAGGCTTGTCTCACAATTCCTACTCTTCAGATTGAGACTCCATCAACATCACCTATTGTTTTTGATTCAATGTAGCAGGGAATCATTCATCTTCCAGCCATAGGTACTTTGGACTCTTATGTTGCAGACATATCTTTCTTGTTTGTGGAGTCCTATATTGCAGATTTGGAGGATTATTTTGAGGACATTCATCTCCTCTACCTTGACAATTAGGTTATCATTATATTCCCACCATTATGAATGCATTCATAGGTTGCATTTCTAGATTCTCTACATTAGTTTTGATTTGACATCATTTGTTTCAGTTGAGACAGAGGTATTATTCAACATCCTATCATGGCACACATCTTGAGACAGATTGGTTCATCACTCTTCATAGGGTTTCTTTGACATCCTCCTTTGGACCCATTTCTTCCCAAGGGGAGGAATATCATTTTCCACTTCAGGATCTCCTTTTGGATTCTACATCAGGCATCTACTATTGTGACAAGAGTTTCTTCTTTGTGGGGGGTCTTCTTGTCTCTTTCTATCTCTCTTATGGAGACCATTGAAAATGGACTTATATGATAGAATTTGTCTATGGGGGATATCATGTAATCCACCTCCTATCCTTCTTTCATTAGTGCATTGCACTCCTTTCTTTGCATTCTATTTTGGGGAGGAGTTTTGTTCCCATTGGGTTTTCTCGTTTACCCCATTTCCTTTAGTTTGCATTGCATTTGTAAATGGGTACCTGATCAAGCCTAGTTGTCGGGACCCATGTTTACTTTCATGCATTGTAGTTAATTTTTTATTTCTTACACATGTTTGTAGCTATACTCTTGCTCATCTTAAGGGGGGGTGTTAGAGTAAAAGTTTTAACTTAATTATGTTAATTAAGCTACCTTTATTCCTCTCTTAAGATTTCACTTTAGTTTGTATATTGTGACATTTAATAATTATATTAATTATTAAATGTCTACCTATTAGGGTTGCACAATATCCTTTTATAAGGATTGATCATTGTATTTTATTTTCTCTCTCTGATTAATACATTTTTAGTTTTCAGAGCACCCTTGATTTTTTGTCTCGAATGTCTTCTTCTGTAACAGGTTATTTGCATTAAGGTGATCTTTGAGGCTTGTGAAGTTGTATTTCACAACTTCTACACATCATACATGTGCATGATGAGGTTGATGACATCGACCTCCCTTCCATGTTCGAATGCCTATCCGTTTGCACCATCACCTTATGCATCAAACACCCTGAGCTTATAGACTATGACCTAAAAGGTACTGCACCTCCCAACACCTTTCCCTCAGTGGACCAATATGTGCATTTCATGGGATTCGGGGAAGATGAACACCCCAACCGCAAAATAAAAAGAAACAAAATCAAAATGGGTCACCTAGTGAAAACCTCCCTGAGGCACTTTGTGACTTAAAAAAAGTAAAAACAAAGGGCATATCTACTAGTGAAAATCTTGACGAGTCGCTAGAAGATGGGGACATTCATCTTCCCCTTGTAGGGATTCAACTATTCGGTCGATCATCCATCTTGATCAAAGAAACACAAGCAATAAACTTGGGAACTGAGGAAAATCCCAAGATCACTTATGTGGCTAAAGAATTATCAGAAGAAGAAAACTCTACCATCACCAAGCTCCTTAAAGAAGGAATCATCAACTTCTCCTAGACATATTTTGACATGCCCGAACTTGATCCTGCTCTGGTGGTACATCACCTAGATGTCCATCCTGATGCAAAACCTATCAAGTAGAAACTCAAGAAATTTCACCCTCAAGTGGCTTTACGGGTTAAGAAAGAATTGGAAAATCTGTTAGAGGTAGGATTCATCCGACCAATTGAATACTCCGATTGGATCTCCAATATAGTCCCAGTCGCTAAATCCAACGGAGATATCAAAATTTGTATAGATTTATGAGACCTAAACAAAGCTTGTCTCAAGGATGACTTCCCCTTACCAAATATTGATAATGTTGGTCGATCTCACCGCAGGACATGAGATGTTGTCCCTCATGGATGGTTTCTCTGATTACAACTAGATTGAGATTGCTCTCGAGGACCAACACAAGACCGCCTTTACTACACCTTGGGGTACATTTTGTTATAGTGCCATGCCTTTTGGCCTCAAGAATGTGGGGGAAATGTACCAATGTGCTATGATAGTCATCTTCCATGACCTCATCCACATAATCATGGAAGACTATGTTGATGACCTGCCTAGAAAATCAAGAACGAGGGAAGAACACTCTGTTATCCTCAAAAAGATCTTTGAACGTCTAGAATAGTACAAGCTACGGCTCAATCCTAAGAAATGCGTCTTCGATGTCACATCGGGAAAGCTCTTGGGGCTCATTGTCTCACATAAAGGAATTGAGGTCGAACCTGCTAAGCTCAAGGCAATCATGGTAATGCCTCCACCCTGCAATCTGAAACAACTAAGAAGTATGCAAGGTAAACTCCAATCCATTCGAAGGTTCATTTCTCAACTAATCAACAAGTGGCATTCGTTCATCCATCTCCTCAAGAAAGATATTACATTTAAGTGGAACGAACAATGTTAGCTCAATTTTGATTAGATCAAAGAATATTTGGGTCATCCACCTATTCTCATGCCACCTATCCTGTGAAAACCACTCCTCCTTTATATTTTAGCTACTTTCGTAGCACTGGGGGCATTTTTAGCACAACACGATGAGTCATCCAAAGAAAGAGCAATTTATTACATTTTCCAAACCTTAGTAGGTTATGAGCTTAGTTATTCCCCAATGGAGAAGGCTTGCCTCGCCATAGTATTCAGCTCGCAGAAACTCAGACACTACATGCTTAGTCATCCAGTCAAGCTAATCTCTAAGGTTGATCCACTCAAATATATGTTATCTAGAACAACACTAACTAGCCGCATGGCTAAATGGGTCATGTTGCTAAGTGAATTTGACATAGAGTATGTGGATCGTAAAGCAATCAAAGGACAAGTCATTGCAGATCAACTAGCAAATGCTCCACTAGTAGATGCTTATCCTTTAGAAATAGAGTTTCCTGATGAAGGGGTCTTTGTAGTTTCATAGGCCACCACATGGATACTATACTTTGATGGATCACACACAAACAATGGATCAGGAGCAGGAGTCTTGCTCATCAACCCCCAAGGTGACTACATACCAAAGTCATTCAGATTGGCCTTTCCTTGTACCAACAACATTGTTGAATATGAAGCTCTTCTTACAGGCCTTAAGATTGCAGTCCAATGGCGTATCTCTCACCTGCACATCTTTGGTGACTCCCAATTGGTTATCAAGTAGGTTAATGATGAATTCCTAACAAAAGATGATAAGTTGTTACCATACAAAGTTATGGTAGATGACTTCAAGAAGTATTTCTCCTTGATCCAATTTGATCAAATACCTCAAGTATAGAATAAAGCAGCTGATGCCATGGCCACCATTGGTTCCCTCCTTGGCATGCCCAGAGATCATACTAAATGTGAGTTCCTCGTGGAACAAATATTAATCCCCACATATGAAATCCTTGAGAGTGAAATGGTATGTGACATTGTAGGTCCCACATCCCCCTGGTACCAAGACATCTACACTTATCTCCATGACAATACCTTACCATCTGACCTCACATGTAACCAATGAAAATCCTTTATCCAATGCATAACCCATTACACCATCATAGGTGATATGCTTTATCGACATGGGTATGATGGAACCCTCCTCTTGTGTTTAAACGAGACCGAAGCCCACACCTCATTGGTAGAAGTACATAGTGGTATATGTGGGGCCCATTCTAATGGCATGGCCCTAGCCAAGAGGATCTCCAAAGTGGGATATTACTGGCCTACTATGGAACATGATTCTTGTGAGTTCGTAAAAAGGTGTCTTCCTTGTCAGCAACATGCAGACTTGATTCATGCTCCTGCACAAGAGTTACAACCCATCACAACACCATGACCATTTTAAAAAATGGGGTTTCGATTTGGTTGAAAAGATTTACCCTCCATCCTTCGACGACCATAATTTTATCATCACAACCACTGAATACTTTAATAAGTGGGTGGAAGTTATACCACTCACCCAAATTACTGGTGTTCAGATATCCAAATTCATCCTTTACCATATCCTCTGCAAGTATGGAATCCCCTCCACCATCATTACTGACAATGGAAAGCCATTCAAAAACAAGTGCATGATATTCCTCTACGAGACTTATCATATCCAACATGATTTATCTACCCCATATTACCCCTAGGGTAATGGTCAAGCAGAAGCAACCAAAAAATCCCTGATTAAAATCATTAAAAAGAAGGTTATCAACACTGGTCGAGATTGGCATCTCCACCTTCATCCTGCCCTTTGGGCATACCAAAGTTCCATTTGCACCCCCACCGGTGCCACTCCCTACTCACTAGTTTATGGTGTCGAAGCTATCTTGTTGATCGAAGTTGAAATCCCATCACTTCACATATCTTTGAAGAATCTAGTCAGTGGTGAAGACACCTGGGTTGCATGACTTGCTCAGTTAGAATGCTTGGATGAAAAATGGATCAAAGCCTACAACCATCTACAAGCCTATCAACATCATCTCAAGAGAAGCTACAATAAGAAGGTTCTCCCTCGCCAATTCAATGTTGGTGACTTAGTCCTTAAAGAAAATCAATGGAATCACCAAGATCAGGATAAGAAAGGCAAGTTCGAAGCAAATTGGTTAGGCCCCTACGTCATCACCACAAAATGGTTCCAGAGCAGACAAGTTGTCTACACCTGATGGAGAGCTCCTGGAAGAACCCATCAGTATCATGCATTTGAAGAAGTTTTATACTTAGGTTAGCTGGGGTATCCTTCTTGTTAAAACCAAAAAAAAAAGAAAGTAAAAAATTATCAAAATACAAAAAAATCGAAAAATAAAAAAAATCACAAATATTAAAGAGAAATAATTCATCCTATGGTGAAAACCACCCTTGGTGGCACCTTGGATATGTACGATTGGTGAAAACCTGGCAATAGACACCATTCGTATAGGGCTTAATCATTATCTACCTTACGTCCTAGTTATTTTATGATTTATCCATCCAAATCTCATATCCTTCCATCTTCTTGCATCATCTAGTCACTTGGTATATTTTGGTTGAGTATTGGATGAACTTCATCCGTTATCAATCATCCTGAGCTTTTATCCTAATCTGACCTTGTGTTGTCTCATCACTTTGGTCATCTCCATCTAGGTTCGTTCATCAGGTCGGTCTCCATCTAGATCCCATCTTGTCCTTGGTGAACTAAGTTGCCCTTGCGCTTTCACGTAGGAAAGGTCGATCACTTGATCCGCCCTCGGGGCTATTTTTGGTCTAGTTTATCATCCTCTTGTCCTTTCATCTTTGTTGAACTACATTGCCCCTATGCTTGCACATAGGCAAAGTTGATCATTTGATCCACCCCTAGGGCATGTTTGTCCCTCTATTTTGTCCTTCATCATCTATCTCCATGCTCCTCTTTTTGCTCTTATTCATCGTTGGTATTTCATCCTTTTCTAACTATGTTGCCCCTACGCTTGCACATAAGCAAGGTTGATTATTTGATCTGCCCCCAGGGCATTTTTTTCTCCTTCGTCCTCTTTCTGCTTTTATCCATGGTCTTTTCTTGAACTACGAGGGTTCTGCACTTTCACGTAGGCAAGGCTGATCTTTGATCAACCCCTAAGCCCCTAGGTCTTTCGGGTGGGTTAGTCTTGTGTTTTGTGTCTTGTGTCATGTTGTCAAGTATTTCATTATCTAGCTAGTGCTTCACAAATGAAATCCATTCATGTCATAAGATTTAATCAGTTTTCAAATATTTTGCATCATTATCGATCTTTTAGTTTAGCATCCATCTTTGGTCTCAACAAGATGTATCCTTCCTAACAGATTGCATCAACCCCATCCATCATCTTGATCCAATGGCAAAGGACGTTTTGAAATTGATTGCAACCTTTTTATACTTTTGGCTTTTGTTTATCATTTAAGCTCCCTATCATCACTCGTCAAGGCTGCCATGATCTATCATATTATGGTGTGTTTTGACTAGTTTACATAGGGACATATCTTGATTTTTCTTTTGTTTGTTTTTTTCTTGGTTGTCCTACGTAGTACCCGCCAAGACCCCTACGGTCTTGTGTTACGCTAGGACATCCTTTTGTGCTTGTGGTTATCCCAATACCTGGCCCAACCGAAGTCATCATGACTTTGGGGTGTTGGGATAGCCTTCTTGTTTGTTGTGTTTATTTATACATTGGACATTGATCTGCCTTGGTCCACATACCATGGTGTTGGACTAACCACCAGCATCTCCCTTCGGGTTTGCGACATGGTTTAACCACCTCCTGTGGATCTTAACTAACACTTGTATCGGGCATTGATAGGTTGATCTTTTGGTGCAATGACAAGGCCAACAATTGGTATCAAAGTCAGTCATGGGTTCAAACCCCTCAGGTGACATTGAGCGGGGATTTTTGGACTAATTGCCAACATCTTCCTTCAGGGTCGTGACATGGTTTAAACACCTCCGATGGATCTTAACTAATGCTTGTATCGGGTAATGACAGGTCGATCTTTTGGTGCAACGACAAGGCCAACACATGGTACCTAGTGTCTTATGCTATAGCAAAAATCAATGCTCTGAAGATGGAAAATTGCATTAGGATTGCATTTCATTTTCTCCTCAATTGCATTCATATATCCTCTATATTCCCATGACTTAGGATTTTGGTTGTGAAAATGGTGATTCCTCCCATCTTCCCCTTTCCCCTCAGGATTCTATGGTTTTTGACAGGTGCAGTTACACACCTATCACCTCCTTCCCTTCCACCCTTATGCAGGCCCTTGTTTACACATTACATTTTAGCACTTAGTTGCATTCTCATTCTATATTTTAGGTTCATTAAGATGCATTACATCCCATGTAAATAATTATTTTCAGTTGTGTAGGTTAATTTTAATCAATTTATACTAATGAATGGGGCTGGGCCGAACACACGATCTATCTTAAAATTTATTTCATTATTAATTCATTCATTAACATATTCACTTTAGTTCATATCATTAATATCTCCTATGCATTTGCATCACATATTATCAGGTTCATTTCCACATCCATAGCATCATAAAACATCATGCATATCATAATAATCATCCACATAAAAATAATCATAACTCATCCATCACATCATAAACCTTAGGCATCTTGCATATCGTAATCATACACCCATATAGGCATAAATATAAATCATTATAGGCATATTCATACATCACATCACAATAATCATCCATCATAAAACTATAAATATACACATATGCATAAATAAATCATCCATCACATGCACATCACATGGTGTCAATAAGGGCTCTCGCATATCATATCAAAAATGACAAAAATACAATGTCAATAATATCATCCATAATAATGTCTATCATATACATCACAATACATATCCATTGTATGACATCAAAAATAAAGTACAAGTACAAAGCTATGGCTCCGCTTTGATCTTTGCTGCCCTGTACTGTATCCCATCCAATACTTGTCAATAGCTGAGATCCTGTCCTTCTAATCCTCTAAACCATGAGCTGCTTGCATTTGATCTCTGTGGAGACTTTGGCACTAGCCCCCTGCGTGGTAGTGTCTCTCTCATGCTACTATATCCCCGGGTATGCGTCCCTGTTGACTAGGATGGTGTCGGCATCTGTGACGGTGCTCAAACATAGGCGGGTACTCATTATGTTGGATTTGACACTACCGAGTAATAGGCACACATATAGTAGCTCGCCTCTCTCATATAATCCTCCCGATCTACCACCTGTTGTTTGGTTGAGTCTTGATCTGCCCTATACCTGTCCCAAAATCCACAAATGGATCTCCTCTGCTGAGCCCATGCACCCTATGCTAACTGTAGATGCCCAATCTCTGATCCCATCCATGACACCTACTCTAGGACTCTGTCGCTTTCCTCCTACATAGCCTATACCTACACCTATAGTATCTGAACCTCCTTCGTCACACAACCCTGTGCTGCTTGTCCCTAACCCTGCATTGCATCTCTCTCCAGAGCCTATATATGTGCCACTGTTGCATCCCTCTCCCCCTATAGGACCTACACCTATGACTATAAGGGATCCCTCTTAGTCTCCATCACCTATACCCGAGCCCTCATGGTCTCCTCCCTCTCCTGCATCAATCCCATGTCTCCCACTGTCTCCTCTACCACATCAACCCTGTCGTGGAGCTCGTCTTGCTCCTATCTCAACTCTCTCCTCTCTCTCAACAATCCCTCTACCTGCCTCCTCAGGTCCTCCATATCCCTCTTTTTCTCTGTCAGACCCTCTATCGGTATCTGCTTTGTCCCTCCTCCAGACTCTCTCTGACCCCTTTCTTGCAGTATCATCATGGTAGCCTCTAGTCTATCTCTCTCCCATCTCGCTAACTCCCCTGCCTTATGCTCCTTTGATACCTCTCCCTCCAAACGAGTCACCTTTTCCTATAACTCACTCACCTCTTCTCATAGCTCGTCTATCTCGGCTTGTAGCCTCTCTCCCTCCCTCCGCCTCTCCATCTCATGATGCGGCACCGCATTGGCCACTGCCCAATTCTCTCTCACTCTCTGCTAGCTAGGCTCGCAACACAAGCACCTTTGCCTCCAATGCACTCCTTGTCGCCTCTAAATATCTCACCCTCTACTCAACGATATATAATCTCACCTCAACTCCTCTCAATCGAGCAATCAGATCCTTTTCTATTGATGGCATCATGGCCAATGGGAAAATATCATGTACCTTCGTGTCAATCTCCTCTACCCCTCCCTCATCCCCTATGTCCATAACCTCTGCTTCATGTCTCTCCTCCTTGAGCTCAACCTGTGCCCTATGTCTCCTCCTCCTCCTGCCTGGCCTTCATTGACCTCCTACCTCATCCTCCCCTTGCCCCCCTCCTATGGCTCTACTACTCTAGCTGCCTCTAGAACTCTCCTCCATCGTCCTCCTGCTCTACCTGCCTCTAGCTCTCTCTGCTGACCTCCTCCTACTATAGCTACCCCTAGTTTCTTCGCTCCTACTATGGCTGCCCTTGGTCCTCTCCTTTGCTTCCCTCTTGCCCTGTCGACCTTCGGATCTCCCCTCGACCTCCTCCCTCTCCCTCTCCCCTATCTTGCCAATTTGATCTCATCCTCTAGTCTGAACCCTAATTCCTCTTTGATCAACACCTCCGGTGTAATTCATATAGTTGGGTGTCACACAAATCATGCTACATATCTCATAGTCATCCCTGCATCTACTAGCCCTCCAGTCCTCCCTGGGTACTCCACTAGCTCCCGTGCAAACTCGACCGAAATCGGCTCCCCCATGGCCACTCCCATGTAATCTATCTAAACCTATCGGGTGCACCTGGAATATCCTATATCAACCCATACTTCCTCATCACTCGGTCTAGCCTGTGTGACTCCACTATCTGAGGCTCCTTCCCAACTATATAACATCGGGTCATGAAGTATCCTAGGTGTCTATCCTCATCCTACATCCACTTGGTGAAGCATCATATCATATACGACCTCCACAGTATATCCTTGTCCTCCAGGTCATTAAATAATCTCCTCCATCTGTCTAAATCTCCTAAACCCTGATACCGCCATACCCAATCATACTCTCCTTTGTACCAATAGGCTACTAGCAGGGTCACATCCTCTTGTCCCACTCTCACCACATCTGGTCTGGACACACTGATGTGCTCCCAGGCCCATATTGAAGCAATGTCACATGACACATGTTGAGTCTCTCTTGGTAGCAGACCATGTGCATATCTCTGTACAACTATGCAAGCATGCATGAACCCCATGTGAACTCTCCATCCCTCCCCTCGACATTATGATGAATAACCTCCATGTAGTCAAGGTTGCAAAATTGACCGCTCCTATCTGGTATAAGTATCCCACTGATCAATCCACATAGGTACAAGGACAGTGGTGGTACTCTCAATCCCAAGCATCTATCCACATCTAGTCCCTTCTTCTGCACAAGAAGTTCCTCTCGCACGAATAGGACCCACATGGTCTGATCCAACGCCTCTCCCTCTGATCTTGTCTCACTCACCATACACCCTACTATGGGCAGCCTCAATATCCACTAGACATCCTCCAACATCACTATCATCTCCCCTATCAGGAGATGGAAAATCGAAGTCACTAAGTCTCAACGCTCGCTCAGGGCTATTAGCACTGCTCGATGTGCCCTGATAGACAGATACTCCAATATATGCAACATCCCCGTATGGGCCAAAGCTTGATGATTTGCTCCTATCATCGTTTGTCACGTCACCTCCATTACCTCAGACCTCCTCTCTCATGTTTGCAAGCTATCGAACCACTGCAACCATATCATACAACTTGTCAGTCACCAAATCCTTGCCTTGGGTTCCTTTCCACACTAACTTTTCCTACCACTCCTTCTTGGGATAACTTTCCTCAGTTGTCCCTCTTTATAATCTTTTTATTTCTAATAAATTTTCTCTTTCCTTTTTCTTTCTTCTTCCTAGCCCCCCCTTTCATGCGCTTGAAGTTATCTAGGCACGATCGCCCTTTTTTGGGGCGCGATCGCCCCTTTTAGTGTGGGGCTGCCCCTCAGGGCAGGGCCGCCCCTTTTGGGGCGTGGTCACCTCTCAAGGTGGGGCCGCTCCTTGGGCGTGTGACCACCCCTTGGGGCTACATCCGCCCTTGTTGGGGCATCGCCGCCTATCGTCTAGGTGCAATCACTTGTCATCTGGGCATGCCCGCTCTTGTGTGGGTGGCCAAACCCTGATTTTTTCTTCTAATCTAATTTTTTTTCTCCCTAAACCCCTCTTTCCCCCACTCCACGTCATTATTTGATGTTTCTTCCTATCCGGTGGGAGAAGTTGATTTTCACCCTCTACCCATTTTTCTAACCTACCTGTACTCCCAAACCCAGGTTTTCCAATTGCATTTTAACTTTAAAATAAATCAAAAAATGCTAGAAATCACAAAGGGGGTTTTCAACATAACCTAGCGTGGGACTGTGCACTCGGCGTAGAAGCTCCACACCTTGTCTCTTCGGTGGTTGATGTCGTCATCGTAATCCTCTGGCATCTTCTCTCTCCTTCTCTTTCCTCTTCTCTCCTCTCTCTCTCTCAACTGCCAGCTGTGCAAATGAGGAATAGTAATTCTAAAATTACTATTTAAACTTTCCCTTTTTTTCCTCTTTTTAAAATAGAGGGTATTTTTTCCCTTTATTTAACTTTTTCTCCTCCGATTAATCCTCCAACTTCCTGGGACCACAATTTGCATCCCGTGTGTCCGTTTAACTCTATTCAAAAGCCAATCTTCATGGTTTTTCAAGCTCTATCCAATAGTACTTTCTATTTCTTCATATCGAAAAATTTCCCAGGGCCCCTTTTCTTTCCCCTACCGCCCTCTCGAGGGGGCATACCCTACCATATCTATCCATATCTCCTTCTTGGTCATTTTTCCGCAAAATTGGGGCATCTCCCTTCATTCTCATCCATTTGAGTAGCTCACACAACCTCTCCCATGCTAGGGCATCTTTTTTCTAGTCACTTCCTCTATAAAGTCATCTGCATTTTTTTTTCTTTTCGAAACACTGTTATTCTAACAATATTTCGAAGAGGGGAAAAATGTAGACACCTAAATTTGACCACTTCCATATGGTGAAAATCCTATCATTTACTTGTCTAATTCATTTATATTAATTAAATGACATATTTAATTATATTATCCCATTTTCTAAAGTTCCTAAAATTATTTAATTAAATACTTTATCCTTTAGCATTTTCTCTCTAAATTAAATAAATGTATCAATTTATTTAATTTAGTCAATTATCCTCTTCAATTTTAAATTCATTCTTTATCTCTCCTTGCCCCATCCTCCATAACCTCTTCATTAATCTAGATTAATCTAATTAATCCTTCATTAAGATGTGTATATCCTTAATCAGGATTAATGTCACATCCTCCATATTTAGCCACTTGCCTCTAATCCTCATTAATTTTCCTAATCACTTACTTTTTCTAGCATGTCCTTAAATCAACCCTTCATGGTACTTACCTTATTTGGTTTGACCTCTTCCCCATGTGAATTAAAAATTCATACTTATTCCCCCCATGCATTTCTCTTCCCCATGACCTCTCAAACTCTCACTCGAGGACTATCATATTCCACCACGAGGATTTCTATCTCAACCCAAGGGAGTACATGATGAGTAAATTTGAGGTACGGTGCACATCCCTTGCACTACACAAGGCTACGGCTGAAACACGGGTCTTTATCTAGGCTATACAAGGCTATCTCATGCGTCCTCAATATATGCAAGGTATGTGAGGCATAACTATGAACACCAGCCTATCACAAGCGTGAGTCGGGAGCCCTAATGAGGTACTAGAAACTCAGATCAACTTTGCACATCTTATCTAGGTATGACCCTAGCTTCAACGCTTCACTAAACACGATGTGATTGGATTGGGGTACAACTTTTGTTCTCCCCTTGTATATACCCCATCAGTAACATGTGGTTGGAATCATCCTCCAAGTGATGAAATCTCAGGTAGGTCTCGCTAAAGGAAGAAGATACTAGACATTTCAGCTGGTCTCCAGGCTCACACATAGCGCAAGGGGAGAGCTTGAATGCACTAGCACCTCTTGGGTAGACTCAGCTAGACTAGAATGAACTACAATTTTTCATCACCCAGGATAACCAAATGGCACAAGGGGATTGGATACGTCAATAGTCCACTCACAAGCACATAAAACAAGTTAATTGACCCTTTAATTAATCTATGTGTGCTTAGCTAGTATGAAAATCAAAAGACAAAATAACTAATGGGGTCTTCGACCAATCGTATTGCAAAAAACATGCCTATAGTTTAACACCACCGGTCTTGGACAAACAAGGACAAGCTGCACAATTTGTTAGTGAAATCCCACACTTACAAACAGACAAGTTAGTGGATTAGTACACGAAAACAAAATCAAATAACACTGCAAATCAAAAAATTTAAGTCTCGGATTCACCTCACGTTCACCCCTGTGTCGGGCAAATTCACCTTTTCTGCTAGTCAAATTTGCCTGTACTGGAAAATTTTCCCTTTCGCAAAGTTGCTTGTACTGACAAATTTTCCCTTTCGCAAATTTGCCCCTTTTTGCAAATTCGCCTTTTCTACTTGTCAAATTTTCCTATCCTAGTGAATTTTCCTTTTCTGCTTGTCAAATTCGCTTGTCTTGGAAAATTTTCCTTTGTTGCTTATCAAATTCGCCTGTCCTAGCGAATTCACCTTTTCTACTATTCAAATTTGCCTATCTACAAGGATGGGCGAATTTTCTCTCGCCTTTGCTGATTTCAAATTCATTTATCTGCTAGATATCTTCATGAATTTGCCCCTGCTTCAGGAAAATTTTCCCCTTGTTTTGAATCCACCTATTCAGGACAAGAAAATTCATCTATTAGGGTGGTTTCGCCTTTGCGTGTAAAGTCTGAACCTACAAAATTCAAACATAAAATGTGAAAGTGTAGAACCATGATGTGGGTCCCATCAGGCATGCTAGAAATGTGTGCAATATTTTTACCCCATCTAAAATGCAAGAAATAAACTCAAGAAAAAGTATAAAAATAAAACAAAACACTCAAGATTGGGCTAAAGATGAAACTCAAAGAATATGAAAAATATCACTAATTTCACCTTGTTTGAGCTTGATGGAGTTGTTTTCCCTTGTCGGTGACTTGATATGTGTGCTCTAAGATGATTTTGACAGCATAACAACTTGTTGTAGCTTGATTTTGTCATGAAATGGATGCAAGATGGCTATGGTTGCAAGGATTTGGCTATGGTGATTATGTGAGAGATTGAGGGTGCATAAGATGGTTGAATGTGATAGAATGAAAAATGACAGTCTTTTAGTCATTAGCAAGAGGGGAGATGAATGAATGGCCAAGATTGATTCTTGGGCAAGGATAAATGGTTGAGATTAAGATTTGACCAAAGGAATTAAATATTCCTTGGGAAGGAGAAAAGGAATTTAATATTCCTTGGGGGATAAGAGAGGAATTAAAAATTCCTCAAAAGGACCTTGGGAAGACAAAAAGGAATTAAAAATTCCTTGAGGGATGGGAAGATTTGACCAAGGGGTAGGTTAGGATAACTAATCAATGATTAGGTTGTGCAAGTGAGAGATTAGGAAAATGATTAGGTGGGTAATGGGGATTAATGATCCACTTGCATATTATAGAGGATGTGACACCTCCTAATCAAGGATTAAGATCAGGAGTGGATTATGGAGGATGGGACATGAGGGGAATTAGACAAATGCATTATTTATTTAATTTTTGGAGGAAAGTGATAAGTGATGACAGTAAATAATTAAAAGTAATTATTTACTTTAGGCTAGGATTTAAGGATGATAGAATAAATAAATTAGGATGAAGGGATAAGGGATAATGAATACTAATTAAATAATATGGTATTATTTAATTAATCTAGAGGATATGACATTGGTTGAATTAGGGGTAAATTGGCCAAATGAAAGTGGTCAATTTTCAGTGTCTACAGATTGTAACAAGGGATGAAGGAAGCAGTAGTGGCACTCCCATTGGAAACCCAAACCAATCATCGAGCTAAAGCCAAAGCAACTTATAATGGAATTAAAATTGCCTATGGCAAAGGCTATAAAAAGGTTTGGGTTGAGGGAGACTCTCTCAACATCATAAGGTGACTACAAAAATTGAGTAAGCTGAGTTGGACCATAAAATCCCTCATTAATGATGCATTAGAAATGTCTAGCACGTTCAACGAGGTTATATTTACTCACATGTATAGAGAAGGAAACTCATTAGATGATTTCTTCTCTAACGAGGGCATCAACCTAATGAGTGACAAGACTTGGGAGGGGTACAATTATGTACCTATGAAGGCCTTGGTTTTTTTAAGAAATGACTACCAACACAGATTATGAGGTGGGATGGGATGGGGGAGTAATGATTTCCCATAGTTTCATGTTTTGTGGGAATTTTTTAGCCTATTCCCTATGGAATATTCATCAATAGAAGTCTTCAGAGTTTTTAGTGAAGGAAGCATAGTGAGAGAAAGGGTGGCGATCACAACAAAGTTGAACCCATTTCTTGTGATGGATGGAGAAAAAAAAGGAAAGTCTGGAAAATCCTAGAAGAGTGAGGTCTCACCCCCTATATGGAGAGGTTTCATGGGTTTGACCATGAAGCCTTGAAGTTATTTGTGAAAGGTTGGCACAACAAAAATTTAACGATGAATGGAGTGGAGTTTTCTATTACAAAGGAGTTCATAGCCCAAATTTTTAGGTTGTAGTTACAGGGGCATAAGTTCTTCAAAGACCGAAAAAGAAATGATGATGCCATGAATTAATTCTTCAAAGGTGACAAGAAGAAAAAAATGGTCAAGCTTGCATCTTGGGTTATGATAGGACATCTATCAAACCCATCTGGGAAAAAATAATTGAAGTTGTTATGAGGTATGTGACTCTAGATGGGTGGTGCATTGTTATTCTTGGTATGTATTTCAATTTCCTCAACCATTTTAGGCACAAACTACTAGTGTTTTTTCCTTTATTTTTGTTGGCCTCTTTGGAAGACTCAATGAAAGCTCACCTGAAAAATATAGGACTCTCGTTCTTCATGAGGGTCTTATTTTGCTCGTGATGGAATATGTCAAGGTGAACTCTCTTTCCAAGGCCATCAAAGGAAAAGAATATGTTGATAGGGACAAACCTAAGGTGGTTGATTATTCCTCAACAAACACAAATTTGATGATGGAGAAGATGAGGAATGGAAGTTGGGCTATCAGGCTAGGGATGAAGATGTCAAGGTTTTGTCTTCCTTTCCTTCGGATTTGACTCAACACAAGAGGAGGAAAGGCAGTGTGAAGAAGACCTCCTAAAATGAAGACAAAAAAATGCTCATGGTCAGGTGGCTCTTACACTGGGGAGGATTAGGAGTTGTAGCAGGGAATGGATGTTGGGTTTGTAACAAGAAAAGCTAAAGAGAAGATTGATGAGGATTTTTGAACCAAGCAGATTAATTCCTCCCAACAGGTGAAAGATACTAGAATTGGCTCAAGCAAAGGAAAATAAAGGGTTTCTAAGGTTGTCACAAAGTATGTGGGGAACAATTCTAGAAAGGTCCAGTACAAATCAAGTAATATTCACCCCCTTTCAAAAGAATTTTCTTATCTTGATGAAGAAAATGTGGACATATTGGATCTATTAGTTATGGAAAGGAGTGAGGTAACTTGTAACTTCAAGCTTGTGAAATGGGTCATGAATGAATTCAATAAAATAAATGTTAAAATTAGAAGCCTTAAAGCGAAATTTTCCAGTTAGTGCAAGGGGTCTTCGTCTGAATTGTTAATTGATAGGCTTCTTGATTTAGAGAGCTTTGTCTCTGACTTCAAGAAAGAATGTGAAGATCACCTTCAAGCATGGAAAACTATGAAGAATTACTTTAGGGTGTGGAAAATAAGGTCAAAGAACTGGATGATGACATCCATAAGCTACTAAAAATTAGTAACGGTTCCATCAAGAATAGTGAAGACTCCTTGAAATTCCTAATGGAGAAGATTAGAGATCTGAGGGAGGATTAGATGTATACTAGTCAAAAGGTGAAGGAACTCCCTACCAAAGAAAAGGTTAAAAAGGGAACAATAGAAGAAGGTAAGGGCCCTAGTGTCAGGACCTAGGGTAGTATGAAAAATATCTTTGAGGAGGAGAAGAATGAACTTTTTTCTATGGTCAACCTACACTACAACCAAGAGATGGAGGTGGCGAACACCTTGAAGAACATGAAATAGGCTCCCTCTGCAATTTTTTTGCTTTTGGGTGCTAGTCTTTTGTTTTGTTGTTGGTCGATTGTTGTTTGAACTATGTTTGCTTTAGTCTTAGTAACATTTTGATGTACATGGTTTTCGATCCCTTCAAAACATGTTTTTCCCCCTTAATCAAAATAAGGGATGAAGGATATAATGCCATTCTTTCAGAAAAATCTCTTAAAGAAAAATAAGATTGTCTAGAATCTTATTCTACATTATGTTAACATCTTTTATTAATTGATTATTGTTATAATCTAGAACCTTCTAAAGTTTGGAAATTAGGAAACAATAATTTTGTTTATAATATTGTATAGAAGTGTTCATAAAATATAATATTTAAGATTTTACATTGTTTTAGATGTTTCTAATGAAAAAAAATCATTGCATAAAGTATTAATGTATAATGTACTAGATTATACATAATACAAGCTATATATTTAAACATGCACAACTAAAGAAAATAGGAAAGCGCAAACAAATATTTTTGATTGATTGCAATAATTTAAAGAAAGATTCCCCAACCTAATAAACTATTTAAAGAATCAAGAAAAATGATTATTTAATTAAATCCTAGTGCTTCTCAACAACCTTTTGATCAATTTTTTAAGTCATCTTTAGTGTAAATCATTTTTTAAATATTGGATGGAAAGAAGAATTAAAAAAACTATAATATTTTTGTAATAATGATGGTTTTAACAATTTGTTTAGAAATGATAGTACAAAACACAAGAAGAAAGAAATAGCATTATTTACAAGTATTGTGGAGGAGAGAATCTAGAGATTTTTTGAAGAAGATAAACAATGAAAAACGATAATATAATCCTAAGAAAGAAAGGTGAAAAGAAGGTAAACAAAGAAAGCATAGTTATGTGGTCATTTCCTTCAAAAATCAAGAAAAATCAAGTATGGAAGTAATTTTTGAATATATATATATATATATATATATAGGGATACTTTGTTACACATTTTAATAAGAAATATATTTTATACTTAGGAGCTTATTTTCACATCACTAGAGGTAGATCTTTGTTTATTGATTTTTATGAAGGGAATAATTTGGATCAAGTAATTAGCATTGAAAATAAAATGAAACTTACATTTTAGGGATGGGGATTGCTAATGTAACAACTGAGACTTTGAAAAATATTCTACTACTTAAATGATTAGGGGTAAATCTTATTTATGTATTTAAAATTTTTCAAGTTGGTTATGATTTTGTTATACTATTGATCAAGTCATTGTTAGAGATAAAAGAAGACTCAAAGTAATGTAGTTGCTATTGGTAGAGTTGATCATAAAGAGAGACTCTTCAAATTAGTTGAATTTTTGATAATAAATACATAATCTCTCAATCTTCTATTGTTTGGAATGATTATATGTCAAAGCTTTGACATGCTAGACTTCAACATATAAATTATAAAAATTATAATATGTGGTTAGAATGAATATGCTTAGAGGATTAACAAGGGTTTCAAATTTTCAATTTTATGTGAAGGATGTGTTTTAAGTAAATATCATTGAGATCCTTTTGATTTAGGTAAAGCAAGGAGAGCCACTTATTGACTATAAGTCATTCATCATGATTTATGGGAATTGAGTTATCCTTCACTTTTAGGTGCCAAGAATCTTCTCACATTTATTGATGATTATAGTAGATGAGTATGGGCTTATTTTATTGAATGATAAATTGAAGTATTTGATTTTGATTTTGATTCTTTTTAAAGACATTAAAACTAAAAACCATGTTGTGGCAAGAAAACTAAATGATTAAGAAAAAATAAAGGGGGTGAACATTACAATTATATATTTGAATTAATTTTTTAAAAGTATGGTATTAAGTTATAAATAATGCTTATATTTATCCCTCAACAAAATAAGATGGCTAAATGGATAAATATAAATATTTTAGAAATGGCTCATTATATGTTTTTGATTAAGATAAGCAACAGACGAGGGTCTTGAACCCTTTACAAATAGATCCCTAGAGAGCAAAGAAAAATCATCCAAGAGCATACAATACTAAGAAATTAAAGAAGTCCAATCCTTAGAGAGGAACTTGTACATTTCATCCAAATCCTACAAGCTATCCTCACCCTTTGAATGTTTCTTCAGCTCTTGGCCATTCAAAACTGAGAAAGTAGTAGTTGATCTATGCATAACTTTGGAAGTAAATTTCATGATTAGATTCATGTCTTATTCTCTATCTCATCCATTTTAGGTTTCAAATTCACCACCTCCTTTGTCATCTGAGAACAAGACACATAGTTGTCGATTTGTGGCAAGAGTATTGATGATCTCAATCACAATGTTTTGATTATTGCGTAAGGTATTAAGAGATCCCTCCATTCCCATACGAGGAGTCTTAGGAATCCCCTCAATTTCAATCTCAACACCTCCAATCATCCTAGAGTCAGTATCAAGAGCATTCATTTTATCAAAAATATTGTTTCCTTCAAATCAAATGGGAGAGATCTTAGGAGAACAATCACCAGTTTCAAAATCTTCCTCATTGTCAAGCACTTGATATTTCCACTTTTTTCTAGGAGGGGTTTTAGACAGTGACCAGTCTAATGGATTTACAAACAATTTTCTTTTGAGCTCCTGCTTGGTGGCCATTTTATTTCCTTATGGCTGGTGGTTTAGGGTTTTCAGCAACCGAGGGCGAGAGGAGGGTAATAGATGTCTAGCTCAAGCTCTCTTGGGCTTGTTTTCCCTTCAGGATTAGGGGACCCTTAGTCTTCTTACCTTTCTTCCGTCTTTCTCTTTGCAAGATCCACACTAGTATCCATGTTGGTAGAGGGTTTGTGCTTTAAGGTACAGAGGTGGTAATCACATCTTCTTGGGGTTCACTTTTAGCTGGGGGTGGATTTACTTAGGGAGTAACAATAAAAGGGTTTTGCATTTTAAATGTTTTCAAAATTATTTTTTTGGGTTCATCTTATTTTTGTATAAAATATATTGTGAATAGAATACCCACCAAAAATATTATAAGTATAATCTTTGAAGAAGCATGGAGTGGAATAAAGCATCATATCATTTATTTTAAATAAATTGGGTAGACTTCTCGGGCACACATCCCTAATGAAAATAGGAAAAAATTAGAAACAAATAGTTGTAACTATTTGTTTATGGGTTATAGTGAAGTTTCAAATGGGTTCTATGATTTGGAAACAAAAAATCTTATATTAGTACAAATATATAATTCTATGAACATTAACAACTTACAACCACTTCTTCTCACTGTAAAATAATAAATTATTCTAAAATCTTAAATATTTTACAAGAAAATGAAGACTATATTGATGAAGCCAAGTTATGAACTATTACAAATGAAGACAATTATTAAAGTAATGCTTGTTGCACCCCCTTATTTTATGGGTAATGATAAATAAAAAGAAGGTTCTTTAGCAAGATATAATACACATAGTATTCAAGAGATATATAGGCAAGAATCAAAATTTTAAGGTATGAAAGTTCTCTCATGGCCAAAGTGTTACAAATTAATGATCTAATTTCATATGAGAAAGCTAGTGGGAAGAAAAAATGGGAGCAATCCATGAAAGAAGAACAAAACTTGGGAATTTGTACCCCTCCCTAAAGGTAAGAATACTATAGGTCACAAATAGGTTTATAAAATAAAATTTATATTAGACTGTGCTATAAAAAATTCAAAGATTGGTTGCTAAGAGCTTTAATAAAAAAGAGGGCATGATTATTAAGAAAAAAATTCTCCTATCATTAAAATGAATATAGTCAGAATTATTATTTCTTTGTCTACTAATATTTGGTGACATCTTCATCAAATGAATGTTAAAGATGATTTATTGAATGTATTGTTTTTAAGAAATATGCATGGATCAACCACCCAATTTTGTTGATCAAAACATCCTAACTTTGTTTACAAGTTAAATAAATCACTTTATATTCATAAAAAAGTGCCAAGAACATGGAATAAGAATATTGTCATGCAATTTTAGCTTTATGGGTTTCAAAAATGTAAATAAAATCCAAATATTTAAGTGAAGAGAGACCAAGGTAAGATTAGTATTTATGTAGTTTATGTATTTTATTTGCTTATTACTAGACCAAATATTTCTAGGTTAAGCAAGTTTTTAAAAATAGATCTTAAAATGGAATTTAATATGAGTGGTTTAAGTGAGATAATTTATTTTCTTGGTTCACATGTTTGTAGGATACATGATGGATTGCTTAAATTATCATAATCAAAGTATACTTTGGATCTCCTATAAAAGTATAAAATGCTTAAATGAAAGCTTGTCTCTATTCTCTTTCAACTCAAAGTTAAGCTTACTAAAGAGTATACTTACAAGAAGATATATGTCACTTTCTATAGTCAACTTGTTGGTAGCTTGGTTTAGCTAGCCCATTCTAAACTAGAAACTTGTTTTCAATCAAATAAATTAATTAGTTAGCTACAAAAATAGTTTTGTGATAGATTCATGGAACAATTCACTATGGGTATAAGTCCTCAATTTCCTTTGTTGGCTTTACAAATTCAAATTAGGACTGTGATATAAATGATAGGAAATCCACTAGTAGTTTTTTTTGTCTTGGATCAAATCCCTATTACATGGAGTAGTAAAAAAAACTGCATTATTGTCTTCATGTGAAGGAGAATATACAAAAATAAAGGATTCAAGAAAGGGAGTAGTTTGGATTGAAAATATTTTACTTGGGCTTGGTCTTGCATAATGTTTTGTTACTAATTTGTATTGTGACAATAAAATTACTATACAAGTTGCAAATAATCCAATTTTATATGCCAAAACAAAGCATATTAAGATTTATATTCATTGCATTTGAGATCTTGCTTAAGGAAACATTGTCAATCTACAAGTTTATCCTAGTGAAGAACAAGTTGCTAATATATTTATCAAGAGCATGATAAAATCCAAGTTTTTAAAATTGCAAGTAATCCTTAACATGATAGAGGTGAACATTAAGGGGGGATAGTTGCATAATATTCCCCTCTTTTATTTACCTCATGTATATTGATCTATCCAATCCCAAGGGAGGATGTTAAGAAAAAATAAGATTGTATAGAATCTTCTAAATATTGAAAGTCAAGGAGAAAGTAAGTTTTTCTAGAATATTCAATAGACCTATTTATAAAATAAAATAAATTAATTTTATATTATTCTAGATGTTGTATAAAAATATATATAAATTAATGATTATTCACAAAAAAGATATAAACTAATGGTTGTTCATTGCATAAAATGCTAATTTATAATTCATTAGATTATACAAAATACGTTAACCATCTATATCTTTTTTTTATTCTCTAAAATATTGTTTTTTATTTATTTTTTCTATAATTTATTTTTTGTCCTTTTAAAAAAATGTTATACAAATTTGTAGAGAGATGGAAATTTATCATATTATAATGATCTTAATACAAATTCCAATGTTAATGCATGACTAATTATTTCTATGCAAGTAAAGTTCTAGTGATAAATAGATACTAAACACATGGAATGCTCCAATATGTGGGACTTTATATATTGGCATTGAATCCATTGAGGACATGATAAATACTAAAAATATAAATTAATCATAATAATTTAGATATAGCTAAGAAGATTTGGGGTGTCTATATTTTTTTATCCTATTGCCATAACTTAATATTGTCATGAAATTAATTCTCAAAACATGGACAAGATTATGGATTAAAATGATATATCAATCATTTTTTTTCAAATTTGTGGCTAGAAGGGGAGAACAAGTTGGAGAGGAAATTCAAGGAATCATTAGAATTATAATTGTGGTATTTAAAAGGCTCATGGTTATAGTTTTACAATAGTAGTGTGGGATAATGACTTGATTAAGATTTGTTTTAACAAATGAAAACACTTGAGACTGATAAATTGAAAGTGAAAGGCATGCAAAAGGATGTGGAAGAATCATTAGAATTATAATTCTGGTATTTAAAAGGCTCTTGGTTGTAGTTTTGCAATAGTAGTGTGGGATAATGACTTGATTAAGATTTGTTTTAACAAATGAAAACACTTGAGACTGATAAAATGAAAGTGAAAGGCATGCAAAAGGATATGGTACTAGTAATTGTATAACTAATTATTGAAAATTTCTATGAACCATAAAAGTAATACCAATGAAGTGTAATTGGTTGACCAAGTGGGATTATAAATTTTTGTTGAATATTCCTAGAGAGTGGAAATTTTGGTTTATAATTAAGAGAGATATCATGATACTATTTAATTGGCCTTTCTCATGGGGTCTTTTCAAAGTATTATAAAAAACTTATTTGAAGTATAAAAAAAATATGAGAGTAACAACATAGAAGTATAGTAGGATACAAAAATTTATTCTAAAAGAAACTTAGAAACTATAAATAAAGTTTGTCTCTCCTACGTGATCTCTTCATTTGAATCGAAAAAATGAAAAGACTTACTTCCTTTTGCATAAGTAAAGTATTTTGGAAATTTGGCATAAAGAAAAAAGAGTATTTTACCACACTTCTTCTTTTCTTCTTATTTCAAGAGATTTTTCCTTTTATCAATCTGATCCGATCATTTTATTTTATCTTATTCGGGTTTATATTGCCGATCCAATTGTGAAATTGAGCCGGATCTACTGATCCATAATGATCATATATATATATATATTATGAATAATTCTTCGGTAAGAATTCTCTCTTTTTTAATTTTTAAATTTTTAAGTTTAGAGAACTATAATTCCTTTTATTCATTATTTAAATATGAATTATTCAAAAATCAGAGCATGATATAAATATTTATTAGGTTTATCCTTCATGGCCTAAGTGTTACACCCTGTTCTTTAGTTACTAGGTTACTTTAACCTTCATGAGTAAATATGATGATAAATTCAAATCATGACTTTAGTATGATTAAATAGGTGAATGAAATACTTGAATATGCATTAAGATGTTATTAATTTTGAAGGTATGAATATGTTTTATACTATGAGAAAATATGATGAATAAATATGTATTTCAATGTGAATATGTTAATGCTTTAATGATGCAAATATATATGTGAACGTGGCTAACTACCTTGTAATGTACTAAGAAAAATGCAGGAATAGGTTTAAACCTCTAGAAGAGAGGGGAAGTATGACTCAAGAGAACTTAGTCTGGTAACCCTTAACAATCCTAATTGAGCATACACACACTCATGACTTAGTTGCGTCTAGTCGAGTCAAGTTTAATTAGAAAATAGTAAGTAACCTTCGAGCGTTGAATGAGAATGTTTTGCAATGGTTTTGGTTATGGTCTTGTTTTGTGGATGTTCTTGATTGGGGTTACGCGATTGAGTCTTTATGTCAAATAGGAAGTTCTTCTTCTTTATGTGTTCATACTTATATGTTAATCAATGAGCTATATACTTGGAATGTATAAATATATATGTACATGTCCTTGATAACCCATATGCATGGAAATACCGATTGGATAAATGTGACATATACATATACATACATACATACATACATATATATATACACACACTTCATGTATCTATGTCAATCGACGAATATGTGGGGAGTATATGTTTAAGTTTGAATATTGAAATAATGATATGTATATATATGTTAAATATATATGTATATATATACATTAATGTAAACATATATACATATATATTAATGCATGAATATATATATATGTATAATTATTTTAATATACAATCTTGATATATATATTTGATAGGTATTTAATGCATTAATAAATGGATATATATATATATTATGTAGATTATAATATATATATTAATATTATATATGTAATGATGAGCATGTTTAAAGTGCTTTGAAATGAGTTATAACGCTTATATACAAGCACTACCATGCACTAAGTGTAACACCCCTCCGATTTGCTTATGTTTTCAGATAGTGCTTTTGTTTTGATAGACTATGATACTATGATGTTGTTATTTGATCGCTAACATTATAGCGATGATGGTTTTTATATTGAGATGTGATGGTACACTATATTGATGATTATTGATTATGACATGCTCTCTGGTTAGCATAGTTGATTATGTGAGTTGATATTGATATATGTTTATCTATAGTTATTTGATGTTTTAGTTTCATCAGTTTTGATGTGACACTGTATTGGTGAAGGGAACAAGATTGCATCACTCGCTTGCGAGCGCCTTGTAATTGCACAATTTTCTCTTCATGGTGTGATTGTTCATGATACATATACATGTATGACATATGTTTTGATTGTAGGATTGCAGGTATAGGACATCGACTTCATCTAGATTCATAGGTTTGAGCGTGTCCATGGCCCAACGGAATAGTTGATTGGAGGTAGTAACTGGATTTCCTTGTCAAACCACAACCTTAGTCACAGTGTGTCATCAATACTTGTTTTGGTCATGCTTTGTTGTCATGTTGTCCCCATTTGCCTTGTCATTTAATTATTTTGCAAGGTATGCTCTCTAGGAAGTTAATGTTAATTAATATGTATAATGTTTTGAATTGATTATTTATTTAATCATGATTAGTGTTGTTAGAAGCTTTAAATTTGATTTAATTAATTAGATTTGATTTATTTTGTAATGTAGTTTAATTAATTAGATTAAATTTGATATTAAAGTTGTTAGATTATAATTTTTTTATTTAATTAATTATTTAAAATTAATTAAATAAAGTTGTGAATTTAATTGAATGGATAATTAAAATTAATATTTGATTTTGAATTATTAAATAAACAAATATCTTAGAAAATATCTTAGAGGAATTATCTTATGTTTTATTTTGGAAAGATATTTTTGGATTGTGACATGAGTTAGAAATTAATAAACTAGTGTTGGGAAATAATTCACGGAGAGAATAATTGCATTGACTGAAAGAGGAAAAGAGGTTATTTCACGAGAATGAAAATTGTATTTTGGGGTTGTTGAAAATTGGAATAAGTTCTCGAGAAATTGGCTCCGGTTTTATTTTCAACTTTCTGGAAAAGGGGATTATTTTGGAATCTAAAGGTGAGGCTCTACTTCAAACTTTGAATCTTCAAGCATCTGAAACAAGTTCTTTATTGTTTTTATTTAAATACAAATTGGAAAAGGCTATTAGAATTAGTTATTGTCTAGGAAAAGATTGTCTATACAATGAAGAAAATTTTATTTGTTTTAAAGCTTTGATATGTTTTGAAATTGGAAAGATTGCCATGAAAGCTTTAGAGCCTCTGTAGGAATTGATTTAAAACAATAGAATTCTTGGAAAGATTTTATAGAAAAAATTGAAAACCTCTGTAGGAATTGATTTCAATCTTCCTGTTAAAACTGATTTTATTGGAAAAGATCTTCCTGTAGAAGATTATTGTTTTTCTTCCAATTAGATTTATTTGGCTCGGGAAATTTAAACCTGTGGTAAATTTGTAAATCTTTTCCTGTAGAATTTTTTTGTAAAAATATTGCTCATCTGGAGCAATCATTTGATATATATATATATATATATATATATATATATATATATATATATATATACATATATATATATATATATATATACATATACATATATAATATATATTAGTATATACATATATATACATTATATGAAAATCCTTGTAGAAATTTTATTTTGAAAAAACCCTATTTCTTAAAAATTTGTACGGTGAATCTGATATTCATAGGTTTTAATATTAAAAAAAAAAATAGCTTGAAATTTGTGAAGGCTGGGGGCTACCCCCACAACCGCCCCCATAGGGAGGTGGCACTATGGAGGCAGTGCCCAATGCTGCCTTCACAGGCTACGGGCTCCCCATATGGGGAGTTGGTTGTGCATACAACTTGTGTTTTTAATGGTCGTCAAACAAACTTTCATCCGCCCTTTGCTTATTTGGATTTATAATATGATTTATAATATATATATACGTAAATATATATTAATATATATGTATGTATATGTATTTATATATATACATTTAATATTTGTTTTGAAAATATATAGTAATTTTTGAATATTTAAATAATATATATTTATATATGTAAGCACATATACAATTATATATATATATATATATATATATTCAAATATATATATTAGTGTTACCTGGGGATGCGTCCCCTACTCTAAACCCCGCCGTCCCCGTCCCGGAAACATCCCCATCCTGGAAACGGCCAAGGGGACAACAACAATGTACCATGTTCTTTTTATTTTGATTTTCATATCGTAATTGAAAAAAAACTATATTGGCAATGAATTCTTAACAAAAATGTTATATGCTAAGTTTCTATAATGTATATATGCATGCTTTATCCATGTTTTCATATGAATATTTAATATTTCCTTATATATTTTAAATTTTTCTATATTTTATATAGCTGTCCCCTGCCGTCCCTAAATTTGGCCTGAAAAATCGGAAACTTGGGGACTCGTTCTGTCGTCCCCGTCTTGAAAACTTGGGGTAACACTAATATATATATATATATATATAAATGAATTTTATATTAGGTGCATGTAAATGCACAAATTAGATGTTTTTAAAATGATATAATTTAAAAAGAGGGAAATTGATTTTTATATAGATGTAATTGGGAAATTAAATTAAATAATTAGATTTTATTTCTTTATTGAATATAAATGAAATTGTATTAAGCTAGTTTATTTGAGCGATGTATTATTGTGTTTTCTTGAAATGGAAATTGGATTAAGGAAATCCTAATGATAGTGTAATTAATTGCCTAAATTGCTTATTTAATTATGATGTTTTTTTTGTTCACTTAAGTTGGGAAATTATTTAGTTGTGAATGTGTAAGTCTTCCAGATGTTATATTAGTATTGGGGGTTATTGTGATATTTTGTTAAGCCCTTTGTTTTTCTTGGGTAGTGCACTTGGTTGTGATTCAATTTAAATACCCAGTTACTACGAATGAGATATGTTGCTTCTTGTATTATGGTTGGGATTTAATATCTTTTTATTTTGTGCACTTTGTTTACCCTTGGTTTATGGATTAGATCCTTGTGTTGTCAGTAGGGGAGTGGCTCTCAATGGGGATCGACACATAAAGTGGTGCCAGGATAACTCATGTGAGAGTTAGATAATTCAGTGGAAATTAAATAAATTTATTAGGGGAAAGGGTAGCTTTAAATCATATAACTTGTTAATTGTGCCTCACTAATTGGCTCAAGGGCTCATTTAGACTTGAGATGAGATGAGAAGGCCTGGAATGGTAAGATCATTATCTTGTCCCTTTGAAAGATATTTGATTCTGCATTGGTTTGCATGTGGGGCCGAGGGTCGTGAGAGGCTACTAGGATAACCCAAGATGGGGGTCGGGGCCTAGGAAGATCTGCCAAGATAACCCATGCAACTTTGCGATGAAACTCCTCCTATGATAATAGTTTGTATTGTTTAGTTGATGTACTCGATTCTTTTAATTTGGAAGCACTCGATTCTTTTAATTTGGAAGCAATGTAACCTTTATGTTAAGTATTGTGCTTGTATAGTTTAGTCTTGTGGTTGCCTGTGTCTAGAGGTTGTTGGTTATGCCTAGGAACCCCTATTACTATCTCCTAGCATGGGGGGTGGGCCTTCAGGTACCACTTAGTTGGGTAGAACGTGCACCTTACACCGTTGGGTTTCCACTTCATTTTCATGATGGCGGGATCTTCCAGATTGGAGAGCTCGCATATTCCAATTACTTTGTACCATCTCTTGTGTTCTATTGGATCAGTTGGTTGTTAATGTATATGTACTACTCCTCATTTGTATTTGAGGAGAATCCTTGTATCATTGTAATTGTAATATTGTTGTATGATCTACCTCATTTTGGAAATGAGCTTTGTAACTGCTAACTGCTATATTGAATGAACACAATCTATGAATGATTTTAATATGTACTTTGTAATCTTATGAAATGAGTTAAATGCTATTGAATCTATGTTCTTTATTTCATGAGTATAATTTATATGCTATGGATTATTTTACTTTTGTATGTTATGGGTTTCAAATGTAAGTGTTGTCGCGTACCTTAGAGGATGTATGCGTTAAGTGTAGTACACTTTACTTATTGTTAATTGCACTTTTAAAAAAAAAAATTGTATGCTTCCGTTGTATTTGTGTCATCCTCTAGGGTTATGTGGTAGGGTGTTACACTAAGAATTGGCTAACTTTAACCTACACGCATGAGGAATAAGGCTTAATGATTTTAACGCATAACCCAGCTTTATAATGCCTTTGACCAAGCACATGATAATGAATTTAAAACTATGCATAAACCAAGAATGAGTCCAGTGCATGAACTGAAGTTAAATATTGTGCATAGCATAAAGGGAAGGCTTAATGTTAAGTTATATGCTTATTAAAGGACATGTTTGTATATTTTTGTTATCCCGACAACAAAGACAACACATGGATAAGTTTTGAAGACATTACATAAGCTAAAGACAATGTTGCCATATATAATGACCAAGTTTAATATGTAGAACATAAAGCTAGAGAGGAATAAGTCAAAGCAGAATTTTTCACCATGCATGGACATAGGAGAATAGTTTGTACATTGGAAAGAGAAGGAATACAAATTTTAACAGGTAGAAATAGTCATGGACTATGTTATTCTTGGGGACACTAGAACATGAAATGTAGAACTTAAACCTATAGATTTTGGAAGAAAAATGAAGTCTTAAACCTATAGATATGCATAAATATTGTCAATGATAAGTTGGCAGCAATATAGAGGGGTAGATATGCATAAACTTGTTTCTTTGTTCTTTGCCCGAATCTTAGGAAAATATAATTATTTTCATAAGTAGTGGTAATGCAGAGCCAAAGATGGACATCATGATTTCCATACTTCTATAAGAGGATATGATGATAAAATCTATGAATGTTGGCTCCCAAGATGCCTTGCATGTGTGAGGAAGGTCCAAAGAGAAAAGGCCTAAAGGGGATAAAAAGAGGGATATGTCTAAAGGATGTTCTAAGACCCTTGGAAAGAGTAGAGTGAAGTGTTGGAATTGTGGCAAAAGAGGGCATGCGAAGGAGTGTAAGAATAAGAAAAGTAATTTTGATTTCGCCACAAAAAAGTCATATGATGATGATTCTGATGCTTTTTTTATTCTAGCTAGCTCTATTAGTGATGATGCTTTGCTTATTGATTCATGTTGCTCCTACCATATGGCTCCTCATAAGGACTATTTTATTTCTTACAAAGCATATGATAGGGTAGATGTTTTCCTTGGTGACAAAAACACTAAGAAGATTGTTAGTAAGGGAAAGGTAAAGTTGTGTTTAGTGATGGGAGGATTAAGTCCCTTGATGATGTTTTACATATTCTAGGACTTGTGAGAAAATTAATTTCAGTATCCAAGTTGAATGATTATGGAATGCATGTGACATTTGACAAGTCTAGTTGCAGGTTAGTAAGAGGGAGTTTGGTGATAGCTAAAATATCTTAGATAGGGACTTTGTTTAGGATAAATTCCTCTACTTTATGTAACTTTTACTATGTAATTATCAATTAAAATGCATGTATGTTGTGGCACCATAGATTGGGTCACATTGGTAAAAAATATCTTAAGATCATTATTAATAAAAACTTGGTTGACAGTATTTCTGATTATTCTATTGGAAAAAATATTTTTTGTGAGCATTGTGTGTTTAGCAAATAGAATAGGTCTTCATTTCCTAATGGAACTAATAAGGCAAATATATTATTAGAGATCATTCATTTGGGTGTATGTGGACTAGTAGATGTTGACTCTTTGGATAAATCTCTATATTATATCTCTTTCATTGATGATGTCTCAAGACACACATGGATTTATTTTATGTGTTCAAAATCCAATTTTTTCACTAAGTCTAAGGAATTTAAGGCCTTAGCTGAAAATAAATCATATTATAAGATAAAAGTGTTAGATCTAACAATGGGGGTGAATATTGTTCTAGGTAAATTGATGAGTTTTGTAAGCATGCAAGTATTGTTTGATAGAAGACTAATCTTTATACTCCCCAACAAAATATGGTAGAAGAAAGAATGAACCAAAACTTGATGGAAAGAGCTAGGAGCATGTTGAGTGGTTCTAAGCTTAATAGATGCTTGTGGGTAGAAGCGGTTGGTACTGCTTGTTATTTGATTAATAGATCTCCTTGTTCAGCTATTGTTGATAAAACTCCTTATGAAGTGTGGATAGGTAGAAATCCTTTTATTTCACACTTAAGGGTCTTTAGTTGTGATGCTTTTTTGATGTGCCTCAAGAGAAGCAATCTAAACTAGATCCAAAAGCTCAAAAATGCATCTTTGTTGGTTTTGGTGAGAATATAAAAGGTTATAATCTTTGGAATCATCTAAACCGTAAAATAATATTTTATAGAGATGTGATTTTTAGGGAGTTTAGAGCTTACTCGGGAGAAAGATAATACAAAGACAATGCACTTTGAGACAAATATTGCAAAGAAGGAATATGGACATGTGGAAGAACAAGTAGATGGATCTAAGGATGGAGAAGAAGAATAGGGTTTAGATAGTTTGGAGAATGTGCAAGCTGAGAACACAAAAGAAGAGGAACATGTAGAGCCCATTACTTCTACCTCAAGGAGGTCCAAAAGGCAACGAAATCTAGTTGACAGGTATAGCTCATCCAATTTATGTTGTATATTTTTTTTGAGTACTAATGATGAACCTAGATCCTATAGGGAGGCTCTCTCTTTGAAGGAAAGTGACTCTTGGTTGTAGACCATGTAGGAGGAGATGATGGCTTTGGATATTTGTGACACTTGGGATCTTGTTAGTTTTTCCAAAGGAAGGAAGCCCATTGAATGCAAGTTGGTATTTAAAATTTTTTTTGGAGTAGATGGTCGGTCAGAGTAGTCCAAGGCCAAATTAGTGGCTAAGGGATAATCCTAGAGATAGGGAGTTAATTTTGTTGATATTTTCTCTCCTGTTGCTATATTAACTTCTATTAGATTCCTATTATCTATTATTATTGCTTAAGATTTTGAAATAGAGAAAATGGATGTTAAAACTACTTTCTTGCATGGGGATCTTGAGGATGAATTTTATATGTGACAACCTGATGGTCTTTTTGTGAAACAAAAAGAGCAGTTAGTTTATAGGTTGAAGAGATTTGTGTATGGTTTGAAACAGTCACCCAGGATGTGGTACCAAAATTTTGATGCTTTTGCATTGAATTTGGGTTTTCTTAGGAGCAAGGAGTATCATTATGTTTACATTAAGGTTATTAATGATCAGAATCTAATTATTGCTTTGTATGTTGATGATATGTTATTTTTTGGTAACAACAAGGTGATGATTAGTGAGCTCAAGGCACAAATTTTTGGCACATTTTATATGAAGGACTTAGGGGCTGCAAAAAATGTTTTTGGGATAGAAATAAGAAGAGATCGGGTTCAAAAAAATCTTTGGTTAATCCAGAGTAAGTATGTTGATACCATTTTGTAGAGGTTTAATATGCATGACTATAAGCCAATTAGTACTCCATTTTCAGTTGGTACTAAGTTGATCTTAGATATGTGTCCTAATTTTGGTGATGATTTTGAGGAAATGTCTATGGTTCCTTATGCTAGTGTTGTTGGTAGTCTAATATATGAAATGGTTTACACTAGACCAGATATAGCCCAAATAGTGGGAGTTCTAAGCAGGTTTATGTCTAATCCTGGTAGAGAGCATTGTACTTTGTTAAGAGAGTGTTTAGATATTTGTGAGTTAATTATAATTATTGTTTGGTTTATAATGGTATTGATGATGTGGTCAAGTCATTGGACATACAGGGATTTGTTGATACAAATTGAGCAAGTGACTTGGATAGTCGAAGGTCCACTAGTGGCTATATATTTACTTTGTTTGGAAGAGAGCTAAGCTGGATGAGTAAGAGACGACCCACAGTTTAGTTTTTCACCATCGAAGTAGAGTATATGGCTGCTACACATGCCTCTAAGTAGGTGGTATGGTTACAAAAGCTTGGTAATGGTATTGGTTTTGATTGCAGGATAGTGAAGATTGGATGTGATAGTTAGAGTGCCATTTTCTTGTCCAAAAAACCTATGTATCATGCTCATACTAAGCATGTATATGTTCAGTGGCACTTTGTGCGAGAGATTTTTGAGAATGGTAAGGTCTTGATAGAAAACGTTGACACTTTGGATAATGTTGCAGATTCTCTTATGAAGCTAGTGATCATGATTAATTTTGTTGGTGTAGGAAGGCCATGGGCATTGATCATTGTACTTGATTTTATGTTTTGTATCTCTTGGTTGTAATTACAATGTATAATGTCAAGTGGGAGAATTTTAAGATAAGGTGAAATTAACCTTGTAATCCTATGTCATTTATATGTCTCCACATTCCTTGGAATGTGTTCTAGGGGACATGAGAGAAAAATATTAAATTTTGTCATGCCATTTTTTATTATAAGAAAATCAAGTTTTGAAGGGGCCCCAAAACCCTTTACAAGATAAGTTGTTGCTTCATCATATAATAAAAAAACAAGACAAGCATCCAAAAAGCAGCCAAAAACCAATAGACAAACATCCAAAAAAGACACAAAAAATAGAAGCAAACTAAAGATTTTTTAGAATTTTCATAGCTTCAAGATCATTATCAATTATTTTCTGTTTGACATTCATAAATTCCACCACTTCATCAATAGGAACATGATTCTTTGCATTAAGCTTTGTCTTATTATGAGTACAAGTAGAAGGGCCAGTTTCACTAGTGGTTTTATGTTGCACACCACCCTCAGCCACCAAGTCTTTAGTTCCAAAATTGTCCCCTAGCCACTTCCTTGCCTTCTTGTTCAAAAGACACAAACCCGTAGCCTCATTGCACATGGAATGTTTGCTGACCTCCACAACCTTCTCCAACTTTTCATCCAAAATAGTAAACTTTTGTTCATAAGAATTCTTCATTTTGAGCATTTCATCAGCAACCATATTGAGAGTATCAAAGATTTGTTTGACTTCAGCCTATACCTTATCAATTTGAGCCTGCATAATAGACCCCTTAGAAAAGGAGGCCTCATCAGCATTAGTGCACACAACTATGAACCAAACATTAGTAGAATTCATCTCATGAAAAACCCACTTAAAAAGATTAAATGAAGAAAGGGAGTGCTCCTTAACAAGGTCTAGATAATCAAGCATAATCTCCCTCCTAAAATTAAAACCATCTTTGTCAATAGCATATTCTGCCTCAAAATCATCACTAGATGAATCATTCTTCAAAGTCTCCTTCCCTTTCTGAGCAGAAACCGCCACCCCTTTATCCACATTCTAATCCAGCACCCGGTTCTCCATATTAGGCATGCTTCAAACTATCCCCTACTGCTCATCCCTCTCAGAATTCCCAGGAGAGCTATTCCTCTTGTGCACCTTTTTGTTTTTCACATTAAGAATAAGGGAGACCCCCGACTGGCCCTTATGGTCGTATCCTCCTTGCTCAATTTCTCCATCATAGGCCCCTTCAACTTCTTTCCACTCAACCCCTTCCTAGGTTTATTATATTTTAAAGAGAGGATGTATTTTCGTTGGTGGTTACACATCAAATACATATAAGGAATCTTTCATAGGCATCCAAAATAGAATATGAAAGGTTTTGGATGATTCTTTCAATATTGGAGAATAAAAAGGTGTTTGTTGGTATTTTATCAAGAAGTGGAAAGGTCACCCAAACATTTGGAAAGAAAGGAGTTGGATAGGCTATGGGTTAGGTGCCCATGTTGGAGTCTTGAATATCAAATTAATATTTTATTATGTCTTTTGGTTGTCTAAGAAGAAGACTATGGGTTTTTGCAGGTGGTTTTATTCCTCTTGTTTTGATTTACCATTCGTGGTTTTACCTCCCATAATTTCTATAAATTAGAGCCATGGGATGGTAGTTTCATATTGAGTTCTTGTAGGTAACATGGTGTTGTCAAGTTGATTGGGATCAGTAGTGAAGTGTATTATTGTGTACTCTCATTAGAAGATTAATAATATACATTTTCTCTTTTCTCGAGTGGAGTTTTTTCTCGAAAGTGTTTCTCCACATAGATATGGTGTCACATTTTATTTGCTGATTTTTATATTGTGATGTTTTTTGCAATCACATGTTTATTTCTAATTTGGTGATTAGATTTTCATATCTGAATTCACTTGCATAAATTCATATTGTAGCTTTCCTTCACCTTGTTTTTCAATATTTTTTAATAGAAAAATGTTGTTATACTTGTGGAATTCCATTTTTGATAGATTAGAAAGGAGAATAGCAAGTTGAGAAGTTACAACTATGAAATGGCTCTCTCCAAAGTCTCTTAATTTACGTATTGTGCCTATTTAAGATACTATGTAAAAGTGATTGAAAATGTGGAGTTAATTTAGAGGAGGTTTCTTTGATATGAAGTTGAGAATAAAAAAATAATAATTCTTTTCTCATGAATTTAAGTTTGTTGGCATAGAATCCTAGCTTGCCCTTTTCTAAGGAAATTGAGAGCCCCATATATTGTTATTTTAGCTAAAGTAGGATGGTGGCTATTGAAAGGTGATTTTATGTGTGCATGTGTGCAATAATAGAATTTAAAAATTAAGTTCTAAAATGTATGCTTTCACCAAGTTACTAATACACAATTTAATTAGATACACAAATATGGGTCAATAGGTTTGACCCAAAAAACTACCAAATTATTTTTTCATAAAAGATCACACAAATATTGCCAATTTTCAAATATATTATAATGAGAAGGACTATACAACTAGGAATCACACATTGGTGTGCAACTAGTATGTCGAAGAGGTGTGAAAGGTTGATGGAGAAGTGATAGCTTCAAATCAACTATGCATCTATGTACAAGGATTCAAACATGATTGCAACAAAACCTCTAAATCAAGAAGATAATCAAACTCCATTACCAATAGGGTAAAATTATGTTTGCAATTCACAAAGAGGAAGAGAGGAGATATAAGAATAGAAAGAGGGAGAGATAGAGGGGGACGAGTGAGAGAGAGAGGGGCAAGAAGATAGAGATAATGGATGGAAATTGAGATGGGGATGGAGGATAGGGATCTAGAGAGAAGGAGAGAGAGATATAAAGACATAAAGGAGAGAGGCAGAGATAGAAAGATAAAGATAAAGATACGAAGTTATATATAGAGAGAGGTCGAGAGAGGGAGAGATATAAGGGTAGAGAGAGATGGATAAATAATTAGATAGAGATAGAGAGAGTTAGAGATAGATCAATATATAGAGATGGAGAGGGTGAGGGAGAGGGAGAGATAGCTCAATAGATAAAGAGGGAGAGGGAGTGATATAAATAGAAGGAAATATAAAGAGATGGAGAGAGATAGGGAGAGAGAGAGAGAGACAGGGAGTGGGAAATAGGAAGTGTGTTTGTATATGAGTGAGATAGAGATATAGAGAGGGATATGTATATGTATAGAGAGAGAGAGGAGAAATAAGTAGAAATATATAGAAAGAGGGAGATAGAGGGAGGGATAAAAAAAGGGAGAGATTGAGATAGAAAGGATATATATATATATATAACTTGGGAAAGATAGAAGGGGGAGAGATATGAAAGGAAAGGGGAAGAGGGAGAGGGAAAATATAGATAAAAAGAGTGAGACAATGAGAGAGGGAGAGATGGAGAGATAGAAGGAAAAAGATATAGGAAGTGATATATAAAGAGAGGTAGAGAGGAATAGAGAGAGAAAGAGAGAGAGCAGGAGAGATAGAGGGAGAGATGGAGTGAATATGAGAGAGAGATAGAGATAATGAGATATAGGTAGAGAGGGAGAGGGATAGATGGGAAGATAGAGATAGAGGGGCCAAGAGTGAGATATAAAGGAGGTGATAGAAACAAGTAATAAAGAGAGGGTGGAGAGATAGAGAGATAGAGATATCTAGAGATAGAGATAGGGAGGGAGAAATAAGGAGTGTGATATATATAGAGAGAGAGGGAGTTTGTCCCTACCTCTCTTATTCTATCTCCTTTCTACTTCTCTTGTCTCTTTCTCTCCATCTACCCTTCACTCCCTCCACCTCTCTCTCAAATTCTTATATTAAGAATATATATAATATATATTCATTAAATATTATATTATTTTTTATAATATTTAAAATATATTATATATTTGTTACATATTATATTATTTTTATTAGTTTATATAATATAAAATAATAAGTATAATTATAAAATAATTTAATATATAAAATAAATACACAATCAAATAACATCTATATAAATATTTAATAAACAATATTTAAAAAACCCTTAAATATTATGTAAAAAATATATTTAATAATTTACATCATATAAAATTAATTAAAATATAAAATATAATAATAAAAAAAATCAATACATATTATATTATATTTTATAATTTATATAATATAATATAATTATAATTATAATTTAATATATAAAATAAATACATGATTAAATATAATATATAAATATATAATATATAATATTTAAAAATATATATATTTAATAACTTACATTATATAAAATAAAAATATATAATAATATAGTATTTTATACTATATATAGTTTTATTCTATAATATCATATTATTAATTAGTGAGGTATATATTCTACCTCTCTCTTTATATCTTAATTATATTAGATATATTGTTGTAATTGTGAGCATAATCGTACAATATAAGAAAACCATTATATCAAATAACCCCATCGATAAAAAAATAAATATTGGTGAGTAAATGTACGAGGCTTGTCTTAAAATCTCTACACACTTTACACAATGTCAATGATTAAATTGGACAGAGTTTGCAAGAAAAATATTATGAAACCCCTGTGAAAAGGGGAACAAATTAATTTTTTCATGATGAAAAATGTCGAAAATGATCAACAATTGTAAGCAATTCAATCATCATGCATCGATTTCAAGAAATGTGAATCCTCGAGCGTTGGAGTTAGCTTGCTCTTTCAGATAGGAAACACCTTCGACGTAAATATGCAACACTTGTTTCTCTTGAATTTTAAAATTTTAAAACTTTGATCAATTTTTATTACGCTAGAAATATTTATAGAAGCAAAATGAGGTTTGAAAGTTTGTGTCTATAAAATCAAAAAGCAAAGATAAGATAAGATAAGATTAGATTATATAAGATAATAAGATAATAATATATTAACAAAAATAATATAATAGTAATAATAAATATATAACATATAATAGAAAATTAATACTAATATATTAATAAAAATATAATTATCTATATAACTAATATAAAAAATCTCTAAACATCTTTTACATAATTTTTTCTAAATATAAAATGTTGAATTATAGTGTGTACCTCCTATAATTCCACAATATAAAAACGAGTTTTTTTTTTCACATTATAGGGTCCACATATGATATAATTTGTCACATGATTTTCTGATTTATTTTAGGGAGAACTTATGTTTTTTAAAATCTAGTCAGCAAGGTTTTTTTCCACCTTTGATCAATGGATAAAGACAAAGAAATAAGGACACAACTCAGTTGAATTTAAATTGATATGGAAGATTGTGAGCTTTGACCTAATTTTCTCATTAAATTCAGCAACCTTTCATTAATATAAACGATGGAGATGTTGAATGGTTTGTGATGAGCATGATAGTGATTTTTAAGCCTAAGTAAAATGTGCGGCTTAATTATATTCAATATTATTATTTATGAACCTCTAATTATTAACTATATTATACAATTCTTAATGAATACAAGTATTGTCTTTTGCTGAAAAGGTATTTGTACATTTTGAATAATAATATTTAATTGTGGTTAGGCATCTTTGACTTAATAGTAAATTGGGCCATGTGGAATGAATGTTGTATAACACAATTGAGAGTTACATGACATTGATTAGGGATTAGAAAATACAAATCTCAAACATGTGAAATGGAATAAAACATTTCACAAAGGACAACTTGGTCAAATGGAGGTATTTTATTTTAACCTAATGTACGATGTGTAAGGCAGGTTGTAATAAGAATCTTTGAATAATTAAATAGGGAGTTAGAGATGTGGTATGGTGGTTTCATCCATAGGTTTAGGAACTATTGTTGGTTTCTTGTTTTGTATTTTCTTATTATTATTTTATTTATGATTTATATTTAATTTGAATATTACACAAATCATATGTATAACGAAAAACATAAAATAACAAGATAATGGGTATCATCAAAAATTAGGATATATTCATTTATAGAATATAAAATGATATATGATGATTGTAAAACTCACAAAACAATACATTTTGACCCTTTCACAACACTCTTAAACTAGTTTCTTCTTGAATCCTCCACTTTCCTCATCTCATATTCAATCTCTATCCTATATATTATACAATTTACTCTATTAGACACCAAAATTGTACTAGAACAATTAATTATAATCACTCCCATTTCAAATCTGCCCACCCCATTAAATATTCTAATTTAACTTTACCACCACCCAACCAACTAGTCTTAGCTCCATGTTTGTTTTTTGTGTTCCTCTTTGCAACCTCTCCCTTTGAATTTCATTCTCATGGTCAAATTATCCCTGAATCATTCTCTCTAGGTTGGAAGAATTGGTCATAATCCCTTGCTCATGAATGAGTTCATTTTCCTTGGGATATTGAGTGGACTTTACTACACTCAACCATATTGTATCATTGATCCCAAGTCTCTTCCACTTTACCAAGTATTCTTTTCTCTTTAGTGTGTTCTCTTGACTTTGGTGTCCAACACTTGTTCTATTTCCTCACAATATTTTTTTTCATCTCTTTCCTCTAATTGACTTCCAACACACCTATGGATACAATTCAATAACATTAAACATTTGTGATCTACTAGTTCCTTTAAGCAATTCTATATCATTAGAGCTCTTTATAGCTTTTTACAAAATTATCCATGACCCTATCTTCTTCCAGTTCAATTTCTTATATATTCCCTTGGGAAATATTTTCTTACACAAGTTTGTTAAAACTTAATCGTTGATGTAAAATTTAATTTATTTGCATCCCTTGTCAATAAACTATTTATATTTTGCATTACACTTCTCTAACTATCTTTAGAATTATTCATGAACCTCTATATGTGTTATATGAACTATTCTCCATCCACACTCTTCTTCTAATATTTTTAAATGTTTTGCAACTTCATGAGTTCCTTAGGGGTCTTTCCATATGTTAATCTAGGATTTTTTAATTTTCATAGTTATGTATTTATTTTTTTAATCAAAAGTGGTCATGCCACTATAATATATTAATATAAAATATGTACAAAATCCTGGTTCAGAGGGCATACTGGCAGAAAAGAACCAAGAAGAAAACCTTTGGTTATAGCTCATTCAATACAAAAAGGATTAATACATTCGTTTGATTACAAAATTATCCCACATGTGGGAGAATACTACAAATTTTCAAAGCCTAGCTATAGTGTCACCACCTTAGCCTTGCTAAGGACTTCGACAAGAGGAATAGCCCGAGACATAGCCAGATAAATATTTTCAAAATTGCTGAAAAATAAAAAAAAATTAACTTTTTCTTGCTTCTTCCCATCTATTCCTCCATTCGCTCTGCACAGGTTGATGATTGATCCTACACTGCATCCACCATGAATGGTTTCTCGGGGATGAATGGGGAGACCAACTCCTGTGCGAGCGAGTCGAGCCTGACTAGCGGGACTTCATCACCAGTGTGAGCCACTGTTTCCAAACTATTCACCACCATAGAACCCTGATGCAAGGAGGTGGCGCCTTGAGTAGTTTCCACTTCTTGCTCTTCTTTGCGCACAAGGGTTACTTATTCAACTTTTATTTTATGTTTCCCCACTGAAGGCTGAAAAAATGGTGGTTTCGGTGAAAAATCCCTAGGGAAAGAGACAACATAGAATTTTTCCTTAATTTCAGCCTCTAGGGATCCAGAAATCCTTTTCTCATTTTTGTTTAATGCTATCAACAGGACGTAATCCTTACCAAGATAAAACCCCAACTGAATGGCTTCAAAGATTTCTTCAAATCCTGCTTTCCCTTTGATATATTCATGAGGAAAAAGGCCACCAACATAGCCCTCCCTAGAAAATAGATTATACTTTTGGACGAGATACAACAAGTCAATCTTATCATAAAATTGAGGGTTTACAAATTTAACAACAATTTTCTCTAAATCCCTCAGTGATTGCAACAAATCCATATAATTTGACAGAAAAATTGAAAGAACTTGAGATGGGAATAAGGCCAGGTGAGCTCTCGGGCGGACGATGTCCTCACCCAACACAGAGCAAATTGCATCCTCCTCCTGCAAACTACTTGTTTTGAAAATAAAATTTAGATTTTCCTAAGAGAGATTATCTTCGAATGACCTCTCCCAAGCTTGGATGGGGTAGTTTATACATAAATTCCAGGGTCAAAATACCATACTTGTCACTCAAATTTACCTTTCCACTGAAAACTCTCTTACCACTAAAAAAACTTAAACTTCATAGAGAAACTTGGAGAACATGCTAAAAAAGCAATAAAATACCAAATTTAAAGCCACAAGAATCCTTAGGCGAGTAATTAATACAATTGCTTCGCATTACTTTTGAAATTAATGTGATGAAACTTTAAATGCTTTTGTTCATATGAAGAGAGCAGCTCAGCCTACATAATTTAATGAGGAGTACCTCCATTCAAGTTTGGATGGTACCCACAAAATACCATCAAACAACTCACCGAGCATTCAGTATGAAATCTCCAAAGGATAGGTAAATGACAATTAAATTGCTAGTTGTACGGTGTCCCATCAAATCGTTGGAGATCACACGCAAAATATTGGATCACCTCATGAAATCCTCTAAGTACCAATCTGAATACAATTGACAATCATAATAAATTCCATAGGTGAGTGCAAAAATGGATGAGAGCTGACATATAATCATGACAAAAATGCTATGTATAGCATGGAGACAAGAAGTTATCGTACCCCTCTCACATTCCAACATTTACATGAAACAAACCTGCAAGGTACACTAAGCTACTTAATTGAGGTGGCAAGCATCTTGCTCTATCCAATGCACTATATTTGGATAATTTTCAAGCAAAGATAAATCAGATGAAATATTTATTTCCTATCCCGCACTGCCCATGGTAGCTAAAGAGTCTACCAAATTATTACCTTCTCTAAAAGTGTGAGATAGTATATAATTTTTGAATTTTTGTAGAAGATCCCAAAATTTTTGGAGGATGTATTTGATATTCCAATTATGAATACTTTTTGTTTTGATCATATTAACAATCAACAAAGAGTCACCTTCAATATGAAGGTTTCCAAAACCCATTTCTAGGGTAATTTCCAAACTTGATAACAGAGCATTGGCTTCTGCTAAATTTTTAGTCCCTTTATGAAGATATTTGGATCTCAAATTTAAAACTTTACCTTGATGATCATGAAAACATATCCCCGTCCTTGACTCTCTTGGGTTGCCCTTTGAGGCATCATCAAAATTTAATTTTATAAATCCTTCCTTGGGCGCTGACCATTTTACCTGATTTCTATCAACTTTCCCCTGCTTTTCTTGCAACAAGCTACCTGGGAAGGGCAACTTTATCTACCTCCAATTTTATAGAATGGAATTATCCGAGTTGGTAAAGGAGGAACTACTACCCTTCATTTCTCTTATGTTGGAATTGACTATTTCAGAGATTGCATTTTCATTCTTTGCATTAATAGAATCTATAGAATGAGATACTTTCCTGAAAAATCCTTAGGTTCCTTTCCCACCACAAATTCCATATAACATTAGCTAGAACTATTCTCCAAATACAAGAAAAAAAGAAAGATTTGTAAAGCAATGACCAAGATTGAAAAAGATCCCAAAGTGAATTTGGGATGGGCATGCACAAGTTGAGCTTACTGAGAATGAATCCCCAACATTTTTGAGAAACCTTACAAATAACGAATAAATGATCGACATGTTCAAGCTCCTCAGAGCACAAAGGGCACATGAAGGGATCCGTTATTCTTAACTTGGTTAAGCGATCACTTGTTAAAATGTGTTTCCTCAGAGCTAACCATGCAAAACTTCCTACCTTGGGGAGAACTTTATTGTCCCAATAGAAGGAAAAATCCCTTTGGGGAATAAGATGCCTTGATTCTTGATTTAACGCCTCACAACCTTGGCTCACGGTATAATTTCCTTCTTTAGAGGGAGCCCAAAAAAATTTATTTAGTTTAGCAAAGAGATATATTGACCTTGAATCCAAGATGTTTTGAAGAATACTGCAAGAATTATCTGGTAGGGAGGGATGCAAAATTATCTTCCATATAACCCTTCCTGATATGGGATCTATTAGATGCACATAATTTAGCAAATTATCTCCCCAAGCGTCATTTTTTCTTAATATTTCCATTATTGGAGAGAGATCTGAGATGTTTTGAAAGGGAAGGTTACCATTCCAAGAATCTGACCAGAAATTTATATTCTGACCATTATTGACGTCCCAGGTAATGTATGAATAGATTAAATTTTTGCAAGAGATTATGAAATTCCAAATGGCCGACCCTTTTGGAGGATCAACAACCGTAAAAATTCTTGTAGGATTATTACTATCAAGATACTTGCCCTGCAAAATTAGGCACCACTTGGCTTGTGGATTCACATACATTTTCCAGGATAATTTTGCTCCAAATGCTTTATTACGGTTTGAGAGATTAATAATACCAGTGCCACCTTGTGCTTTCCCATGAGCCATGGATTCAAAAGATATTAAATCAACCTTCTTACTATCATCCATATTACCTTTCCATATGAATGTTTTAATCAATCTTTCAATTTCAGAGATAACCGCTTTTGGGGCCTTTAGAACTACTAGAAAATAATTTGGGATTGAGGATAGCACAGTCTTGACTAAGAGGATTCTACCTGTTAGAGATAACCATTTAGCTTTCCAAGCTGCTATCTTGGATTTGATCCACTCAATTAATTTTGCCCAATAAGAAGCCTTATTTGGGCCCACAAACAAAGGGATCCCTAAATATGAACAAGGCAATGTAGCTTTTTGGAACCCAAGAATATTAAGAATTCTTTTTCATTTGCCTCATTTGTATTAAGGATGTGAACTTTAGATTTTGATGCATTAATCCGCTGACCTGATGCTGAGGAATATTTGCTGAGAACCTCCTTAATTTTACATGCTTCCTCCGATGTTGCAACCCCAAATAAGTTTGTGTCATCTACAAATAAGGAATGAGTCACTAACATACCTGTATTTGTTAACTGAATGCCTTTCCATAAACCAAGAGAGTGCATCCTACTGATATATCTGCTAAGATCTTTTGCCAATATAATAATAAACAGAAAAGGAGACAATGGATCTCCTTTCTTTACACCTTAGGAGGAGCTAAAAAAACCTGTTGGAGATCCATTTAGGATTACTGCGAATTTGTCACTTGAAATATATGTTTTAATCCAACAATACCATTTTGTTGAAAAACCAAATTTGATCATTACTTTCTTCAAAAAACACCAGTTAACCTTATCATATGCCTTCATCATGTCAAGTTTGGCAATGATAGAGGGGATTTGCTTAGCTGATATTGAATGAAGAGTTTCATGAGCCACAATTGCACCTTCATATGTTTCTTTTCCTAGGATAAAGCCCCCCTGTTCTTGAGATATTATCCTCGAAATGATGGGTTGCAACCTCAAATAGATTTCCTTTGAAAATATCTTATAAATCGTATTACACAATGATATTGGTCTATATTCAGCAAAGGAGGAGGGGTTGGCAACTTTTGGAATGATAACAATATTAGTTACATTGAATTGCTTAAATAGAGATCTAGTTCTGCGAGACTCCTCTAAGGACCATAAAAGATCATAACACACAATATCCCAATATTTATGGAAAAAAAGAGCAGTGTAACTGTCGAGCACTGGGGCAAAGAAAAAACTACCTTTTTGAGCTCCTCAATTGTGAATGGCTTCAATAGATGATCATTTTCTTCACCGAAAATGAGAGGTAGGAGTGCTAGGAGAAGCTCTTCCACATCCTAATTGTTTTGATTGTTCATATCATTTGGAGCAAAGAGAAGGTCTGAGAAGAATATGACACATTCTTTCTTTATATCTTCTTCATTTGACAACCATTTTCCTAATGGAATTTATTTTATCATTTGAACTGCCTTAGTTGCTCTTTTAATCTGGGCAGAGGCATGTAAATATTTGGTGTTTCTATCGCCTTCTTTCAACCATAGTTCCTGTGACTTCTGTCTCCAATAATCTTCTTCTCTTGCACATTGCTCCTGCCAATCTGCTTGCAATTTCTTTTGTGTTTCATATAACAAATCATTCAAGCCTCATTGTATAATTTGGCCGTGAATTCCTTCCAATTCTTGATGGATCAAGTGTTTCTGTTGAAATATATTTTTAAAAGTCTCCTTATTCCATTTTTTAATCTGGTGTTTGATATGAACTAGTTTCAACCATAAATAGAACATCATTGTCCTATATTCGAAAGGAGAAAAGATCCACCATTGACGAATCAAGTCCACAAAGTTGGGATGTCTGAACCAGATACTTTCAAATTTGAATGAAGATTTCAAAGGGGGAGGGGAGATATTTGCAATGGAAAGAGATATTGGGAAATGATCAAAATCAGGGAAAGGTAATATCTCATAAGAAAATTTAAAGGATAGATTGAGCTAGTTTGGAGACAAGAGAAAGTGGTCCAGCCTTACTGCAATTTTAAGAAAACCTCTTCTTCGGTTTGTCCAAGTATACTTACCATTGATTGGCAAAATATCCCTCAAAGAATTAGAATTGATAAAAGAATTAAAATCAGACATAACCTTAGCAGGTGAGCATATCCCTTTAGTCTTATCTTGAGAAGATGGAATAACATTGAAATCACCAGCCAAGATAACTTTCTCGTTTCCCAAGGACATAATACCTTGAGATAACTGATCCTAGAGACATTTCTTATCTCCAGTAGGTGTGGGACCATAAATGTTGAAGAGACAAAATTTGGTATCAAATTTCATCACTTCTAACAATTGCCAATTATTTTCATTTCTAACAAGATCCATTGAAACTTGCTTTGGATTCGAAAGAGTTGCTAAACCCCCTGAAGCTCCTTGGGCAAGGGAGTGAACAAAGTGCCATAGATGTCATTTCTGAATTGTTAGCTTGGATATATCATATGAGAATTTGGTTTCTTGTAGGAGAACTGATAGGGAGGTTGGATGAATTAATCACTAATTCATGCTCTAGGTCTTGCTTGGAAGACCTCTAGGGTGTCTTATGCCACCACTTACAACCTATAGGACCGTTTCCTTCTTAGGATCCCCTGGTTCTCCTTGCCAACCCAACTACCAACATAGTTCCTCCTACCAAGTCAAAACTTGGTGCAATCTTGAAACACTAACCTTAGCCCTTAATCCACCCTAAAGGCTACTAAACCTCCAAATTCTTGAATTTAGCTTTACAAGGGTTTGGAGGTGCTTCTAAAGTCCTCAATCCATCCTACTAAGGGTATTAGGGATCTACCTAGCTCCATCTGCAGGTCGCTTTCACCAAACCCCACTATTAGGCCCATAAGGCTACTAGCCCTATTAGCCCTATTAGGTCTCCTTCTCCGAGAAATCAGGTTTGTTTTCCAAATATTTCCAAAGAACACCCAATCTTTTCTTGGGTTTCCTAGTTCTTATGCCCACCTCTCAAGGATTTTTGGGGTCTTGGGTCTCAGCTATCTGTACAAAGCCCTAACCTGAAAATGAGCAAAACTAGGCCTTTTAAGCCCTTTCATGGCTTCACTGCAAACTGTTAAGTCCTTCCCTCACCAGATGGATTGTTGGAGTTTCTTTCTCCTTATCAAGTCTTGGAAAGACTCATACCTGCCTTCTCAAAAAGGTAATTTGTTAGGAAATTGACACCCCTGCAAATCAAGTGCTCTGCACTATGGTCTTCCCTAGCCGGACACTTCCCTGGCTCGCCTAGGACAAGACTTCCATAGTAACTCTTGTGCTTTCAAAGGCCCTAAAACCTACTATATGTACATCCATGGATTCTAGTCACTGTTCCCAAAGGGTTGTACAATGTGTATGGTGGGAAAGTGAACTAACACTCCATTCTCACAAACTACCTGGTTCAGACCAGCAATAGTATGAAAAACCAAACTAATTACAAACAATGCTTGAAATTGAATAAAGAAACTATCTAATGCCTCACAATGCTCGAAGAAAAACTACTCTACATCCTACACAAATTACAGTGCCATGATCAATCCATTAAAACATCACTTCAATGCAAAAACCAAAAAATTCACACTGAATCACAATTGCTTCCCTTGAATTCAAAAACTTCAAAACAATATCAAATGCTTCCAACCTGACTCCCATGGCAAGGTCACCAGATCAGTTATCCTCTCCCTTGGGCTCTCCTTAGCCGCTTGTAGCTCCAATTGAGCAACATTTTTCAAACATTTTGCAAGAATCCTAAAAGTCCAAAACCTCATTTTGAGCTAGAACCTTATGACACCTATTCTATAGTCAGCATGACCTTCACCTAATCAAAACCCAAAAAAAATGCCACCAAGGCTCACACATAATGAACTAAATTAGATTGCTTAGTTGTCCTAGACAAACCTTCTAAACAACCTATGGCAACCTATGGGTGCTCCTGCACCAAGAACTATATCTACACCACATCCATCAAATTGATGCTTGATGTGGGCTCATTTGTTAGGGGCATTAATGCCCCTGAAATTCCAAGAAATGATCTTCATTGAACCCGAGGAGAACAACATGCTCTCCTTGGATGCTTATTAAGAGGGGATAACAAAGAATCATGTAGCATAGATTGTCGTCCTGCCTCAATTTAGTTATGTATTATATACTATCTTAAAATTCAATTTAGCTTGCTTAGTTGTAGTGAGTGATTCATTATAAGGGTGGATGACATCTTCCATGAGTGTAAATCCAACCCATTTTTAGGTAGTTGGAATTATTTTTCTTATCAGTAATTTTTATCTTATATATTTCTTATATAGGTATCCCCTCCTCTAGCTTGTTAGGGTGGCTTTGGGTTTTCACTTTTTTACATATGCTAACTAAAACATAGAAAAAAGGATTCTAGGTCCTAAATGGAAAGAACCTAGGATGCAAGGAGATTTTTTCCAATTTTCATTAGGATGTAGATCAACAAGGCAGTTAGATTGACTTACAACCCTAAAGGTGAGCCAATCAGATCTGGATCTAAATATAATTAAGGATGAGAATGAATATTGATTATAATTTATTAACCTAATCAAACTATGTACCCTAATATGTAAAATGCAAGATCCTAACAACTGGTAGATGGAAACAGTAATTTGCAGGTGGATTTGGGAAGTATAGTGTTATGTACCAACCTCTAAGAAAATCTTGTTTCAACCACTATAGAAGGAAACTATCACCCAATGACACATGGGTCCCTAATAAGGGTCCTACTAAAATTTTGGGGTCCTTTGGTGGCAGATCTAAGACTTTTATTTCCCCTTGTAGAGCTATCAGAATGCTATCAAATAATTTTGTAATTAAGTTTCTGTAGTTTGACAACTTTTAGGGCTTTGGTTGCAACAATGAATAATTTGTCTTCTTGATATTACTTAAATCATCTTCAAACTTGTAACTTACACATTCACAAAGAGAAGAAATGTTGGGCCATTTTATAGGCTTGCCTCAATCAAGCCTCATGTAAGTGTTTCCACTTCCACAATAGAAATGATAGTGATAGGAATGATAATTGAAAGGAACGAATGATGAAATCATAAAGTGTTGCAACTCACCACCCTTCAATACACATCACCTCAAGGTATTGGATCTTTCTTTGCTTGAAATCTTGAATGCATTGGAGACCTACAACAATGGTTAACCTTCACCTAATCATGATAACATGAACACATGAACTTACATACACTTTGACATGATGCTTGAATCTTGAATTGCTATAATAATAATCTGAAAGGCTACTCCTGACTTGCTCTTGATAATAGTATTTTCTCCTCAATTTTAGTTTGAGTTTCAAATGGTGAAAAGGCTAGGTATTTATAGGCACCTATTCTAATTTCTTGAAAATTAGATCCTGAAAGCCGATGAAATTTGAAATTTGAATGTTAAAATACCACCAACAACATGTCCAAAAATGGGTCCTAGCTAAGAAGGAGGGAACATATGCCCAAGGTAGTATTGGTCTTGGCCCAAATTTCTAGGACACTATATATCAATAATAACACGAGTTGGATGAATTTATTCAATGCTTGTAGTTTATTGAAAAATGGTACAAATGGGCTTTGGAATACATAATTTTAGGACATTAGGGACTTAATTAGGTCCAATAATTTAAGGGGGGAAAAAATAATGTGAAATTGTTAAGGGTGATAATTTTATATACTACATTTCGCCTCCACTTTAGTGAGAGTGTGAACTTATGCTCAAAATCACACTAAAGTAGAGAAGTATATGCCAAGAGGGGTTCAATTGTATAAATTTTGAAGAGATAGGATGAGTAAGGATCAAGGGGGTTGCACAAGACTCCAAGATCCAAGATCCCATGGCAAACCAACATGAGCACAAAGGAACATGCACATGCATGTCAGATATGCAACAAGACAACATACACAAACATACATGTCCAAAAACACGAAGCATACATGGTGAAAACACGGGACATAATGGAACATAAAATGATGATGGAATGAAAAAAAACACGATGTAATCATAATGCAAACATGAAGAAGACACATGAAAACACATAATAAAAATACACAACAAAACACAAGGTTAGTACTAAAATATTTGAGTCAGTAAGGTAAAGAGATAGTCTTAAATTGTCTCAAATACAAAATGACATCCATTGAATAAATGTTAGCTCACATGAGGACTAGAAATTTGTGTTATGCTACATGTCACTCATGAAACACATGGATCCACTAGAAATAAATTTATATTATGCTAGGTGGGCATGTTAAAATGCGTTCATGACACACCATAGCAAAGTCTAATATTTGTTAGGTGAATCACAAAATATGAGACACATAGGCTAGTGAAGTTTGATATTCACTAGGTGATCCCCCAAGACAAGGTTGAATGAGAAACATACACTAAGTCTACAAGGTGTACCCATAACAAAGTGGAAAAATGGGAAAGAAACACTTGGTCTATAAGGTGTGCCCATAACAACCATACCAAGAGTTATGGGTAGAAGTACAAAGTTGTGTCACACTTATGGAAACTAAATAGTTCCAAGCCAAATAGTTTTTACCTAAACTGTTTCGGTCAAAACAGTTTCGCTCGAAACCATGTGGCCTATATGTGGCACACAGGGTTTCGGTTGAAACCCTTTTGGCCGAAACTATTTTTTTCCCTTTGTTCCATTGAAATGTGGCTCATTTTATGTGTGAGGTTTCAATAGAAAGGGTTTTGGTCAAAACCCTTTGATCGAAACCATTTCTATTGAAACTATATGTGGCATCCTAGTTGGTATTCAACTCATGACCCTTTTTCAGAATTTTCTAAAACTTTCAACTTCATGACCCGTAGTCAAAATGGTTTAAAAAAGAAAAATAAAAATACCCTTTTGTAGAGCTTAGAGTGATGAATCCAAATATGTAATTTTTTTATATTTTTATTAGTTTTAATGAATGTTTTTTTTTTAAATAATGCGAGCAACTTGTTAACTTTAAAAAAGAGATTGATTAGAAATTGAAAAAATAGTAAAATATAATATTTTTTTTGAAAAAATATATGGTGCACTAGAGGAGAGAATCCTTTTCAAAAGGGTATAATTTGTTTTTTGAAAATGATTAAAAAAATAGACAATAGTTGACGTCAAATGGAAACTATCAAATTATGACAAGTTTGACTTTAAAATGTTATAATGAGAAAAATATACATAAAAATTTCAAAAAAATTCCATGCACTAGATATTTAAGTTATCTATTTGGAGAACAAAATTAGGGGAAAATGATTTTTTTTTTTCTATTAGTTTCTTGACATCAAGTGAATGCCACTTTTTCCTAAAATTTTCAGCATTCCAAAATCTACTCTTCAATTGACAAAAAATAATCAAAGAAATTTAAAAAAAAAACTAAAAAATTACAGGATTAAACTTCATCAAGATTTCTACTTTTCATTAGTTTACATCATTTTGAAATTCAAAACATAAAGACCACTTTTATGTGGTCAAATTTCAGATTTTTTTTTGCTATTGGCCAATTCGTTTATAAAGTGTGACAAAGGTTTGTAATTTTACCCTTATACTCCTTGATAACCTTGATAAGGTGTTACAAAATTATCAAGATGTTAAGCCAATGCTGCACTAAGCTCAACTCTCATGAACAAAATGAGGCAAAAATAATCTACACATGGCTGCCATGTTCCATGAAATAAAAAGGGCTTGCACATGGTTAGCAAGCTATATTATGCTAGGTTCCATGAAATAAAAAGGTTTAACATCTCGATGGATGAATATGCCAAGGTTAAAAATGTCAAGGTATGTCTTAATAACATTGCAACAAAAGGTAAGAATCAAAGGGGTTTTTCTTAATACATGAAGCTCACACCTTAGGTAACATACACGATATCACCACCAAAAGAGGGCTAGTCGAGGAATAAAAGATCATGCATTAGGGCATACCAACCATAGAATCACCACTAAGGGGAACATCATATGCCAAGAAAGGTCACACTCTTATGAGACATCTAGTTCAATATCGCCACAAAGGAAACACATCACATGGATTAAGAAGACCACACTTTGGTTGACAAGGTCACACTTTCTAGGAGATGTATACTATTGTAGTGTTGGAAAATGTACTCCTTTACATTTTCACATATGTTTGGGTCCCTCAATTAATTGGACATAATTAAGCCTTTAATCAGCCCAATTTTGCATCTACAAGCTTGATTAATTGCAATTTTTGAAAGGGGAATCATGATTTAGCTAATGAAATTATCATTTTTAACACCCTAAAATGAATAAGTACTAGCAATTTAGGTCAAGACCCATTTTCCCTTGGGCGAATGGGTCCCATTTAGTTTCTTAATTCAAAATTTTAATATTTTTTTGGTGACCTTTTTATGATCAGAAATTCAATTTCAAATGTCAGCTTATAATGTTTAATTTTCTAGAAATTAGAAAATTACCTATAAATACAAGGTCTTTTATCAATTCAAATCCTAGAAGCAAGGTAGAACTTTTTGAGAGACTTCACAAGAGCTAATATTATTGTTAAAGGTGTTCAACAACAAATTTATCAAGCATCTACAATAGCATTCAATATCTCAAGAATCATGTCAAAATTATCACCATTCATGCATGTTTTTGGAGCTAACATAGTGATGTAAGTTTCAAGCTTTCAAGTCAAGATTCAAACATTGAGATGACACCATCAATCAATCCATTTCATGCAATATCTAGACCTTGGAGAGATGTGTTAAGTTTCAACCCTTCAAGGATCTCAAATCAAATGTTTGGTGAGTTGCAACATAGCGAGTGTTCATTCATCATTCCTTTCATGTTTCATTATTTTATTTCAAGGTTTAATTACCAAAATGGGGTTTGACTAAGGCAAAGCCCCATTCACCAAAAAAAACATTTTTTCCCTCTTATGTGTTTTGAAGATCTAAGGTTGAAGAAGGATTGAAGATCTATCAAAAGAGAAAAATTGCAAAATTTGTCAAAGTTGCAAAGTTGCCAAAGTTGCAAAGTTGCCAGCATTATCGTCAAGCCACAAAAACTCACTTTTATAATTTAATTCTGAATTTTTGACTGTGAAACCCAGAGGAATCAAGAGTGCAAAAAAGGGACCAGAGGGCCATAAAGTAGATTTTTAACCCATGTAGCAAGACCCATTCACCCTTGGGTGAATGTGTCCCAAGAGGACACTCAACATAGCTTTTTTGTGATAGGTGCATAAAATCACATCCTTCTCAGATCTATTGAAACTTTCTGGATTATGTCAGATGAAGGTTTAATTTAGAGGTTTCATGTGTTACATTACATAATTTCATTCATTTGTTATTTTTTATTTATCTCCCAAAAGTGCATTTCAAGTTGATTTACCTCATCCTAAGTCATAAGGAAAACACCAACATCTTTGTCAAGGTTGACTCACTTAAGGATTGAAAGTCAATCTTGGCTTAGGGGATCTCTTTTTCCTAATGAAATAAGGAAGGAAATTGTAGGTGCATACCCCATTCAAAATCTATCACCCACTTTTTTCATTGTTTCATTTTGGTGAACCCGACATTATACATCATTTTTTTTGAAATTGGAGTCCATTCAAACCTTAGATCTAGGATTTGCATTAGTTTGAATTGAATTGCATTAGTTTGCACTTCATTTAGGGTTTTTAACATTGCATTAGTTTGCATCTCATTTAGGGTTTTAGTTTTCCATTTTACATCCTTTAAAATCTAAAAAACTTAAAAATTTACATGTATATTACATTGATTTTGTATAGTACTTGCATATTAGTGTATGTTCAATCATTCATATTCACAAATTGAGTCAAAATTTCATTTCAAAAAGTGTCATATTGTTCATCATTTTTCATTCATTTCACTTGCATTTAGACATCAAAATCTAGAAAAATCAGCCATTAAAACCACATTTTATAGTCTGAAATAGGAAACCATAGCATTGAACCTCAAAATCAGATTTAAATTTTTGCAACCCCTCTGCTAAGACCCATTTGCCCTAGGGTGAATTTGTACCTGTATAGGTGCTTTTTCAAAATTTTGGGTAGTGATTTATCTCTATTTTCTTCATTTTAATCTGTTGTTAAATCTGGGTTTTAGTTTCATAAATTAAAAAAAACTATTATTGTTTGCATTAAGTTTAATTGGTCAAATTGAGTGCATTATTTGAAAATCAAAATTGGCACTAAAAGACATCATTTTTTAGGTTTTTACATAACATAATTAGTAAATTATCTTCTTTTAAATATGCAATTGCTCTCTTTTTACATACTTGCATTGCACTTCATATTCTAGGGTGTTTGATTACATTTATCTAGTGTCTATTCTCCATTTTGGGTGCATTTAGGTTTGGTGAAACTTGTATGAGCTTCACAACCTGGTGTCCTATTACCAATACTGTAGTGAGACATAGTTTGAGACTCATGCCATCCCACACTACTACACTCACCATGGATCTTGAGTTTTCCAACTCTTTCACTCATAGTATTGATACTAGTCAACCCACTATGGACCATAGCTTTGATACCTCATTTCCCATGACCACCCTACCCACAACCAATGTGACTAATGTTGAAATAATGGCTGCTAATGTCCCTCAGGAAGAACTAAGACAAATGGATGAAGATTTAGGGAAATTGCAAAACTGTGTGATTTTTGAATACATTGTTGGTACTAAAATTCTTGATAATGAACAAGGAATAGAGATTGTGCATAGCCTAGCTTATATTATTGATAAGCATGTCCCTAAAATAGCTAGTTGTGCTCAAACATTGGGGTACACTCAAATTCAAGGTGGAAATCCAATTCCTCCTACCACAACTATGACCTCTATTCCTACATACACTAATTCAATTGTTACAACAACTAAACAACCCACTAGCAATGTTAATACCACCTTAGGTATTTCCACTCGGAATCCCTTTAGCTTTGTGCATTCAAATCTCATATCTCCTAATCCATATCCCCTCACAAAATTACAATTCACTTGTCCTTTGAATACATATACACCTCCACCTTATTCACCTCCATCTCACAACACAAAAAATGATCTCATTCTTAACCAACTCCTCTAAAAAAATTCATCCCTTAAATAAAAAATTGCCACATTGAACCAAAATGAAAATGGCCAACCTTCATAATATGTCAAAAGAAACCCTTTTTCCTTGGATATATTGAGAGCACAAATTCCACAAGGCATAGAGATTCCTAGATTTGAGAAATACGATGCAAAAGGAGATCCTAGAAACCATGTCTCGACATACACAACCTTTTGTAGTGACTTTAATTTTTAGGATAAAATCTTGGCTAAAATTTTCCCTAGATCCTTTAAAGAAACTGCCTTGGAATGGTTTTTTTCTTTACTGAATAAATCAATTAGTTCATTCAATGAACTTTTTGATTCCTTTATCAACTATTTCCAAGTGCACATGGGTCCCAAGATGACCTTAGCTGATTTAATACACTGTAAGAAAAAAAAAGATGAAAAGGTCACTAATTTCATAGCACAATACCAATTGCTTTACTCACAAATAAAAATTAACATTCCTAATGATAACATTTAAAGACTGTTCATTGCAAATTTGCATACCAATATTCAAGCCAAACTTGAGATGTTGAAGTTTCCCTCCTTTACACACTTGTGCATGATCCTTCATGATTATCAAAATTCAGTTAGTCATCGTGAAGCAAAAAACCCTCCTAACCATCTTGAGAAGTCCAAAGTCATACCCCATAACAATTTTCAACCTCTCAAGAAAAAAATAAGGGCATTTTACAAATAAATACACCTCAAACAATTCAACATGTTAAATCCCAAGTGGCTACCATAAAAACAACAAAAACATATCCATTTAGGGAGAAGAGTAGACCCCCTTTACCCAATACCCTTCACTCCATCATATTACAACTTTTGACTAAGAAATTAATCACCTTATCTCCTGTTAGAGCCATTGATACCACTAAGCCCTTACCTCCAAAATTTAACTTGAATGCCTTTTGCCATAATCACTAACAAAATGGACTTGATACAAAATAATATAAGCATATTAAACATATTGTACAAGACCCCATTGATTTTAATCACATCTAGATTGGTGGTGTTAATGATCAAGGAAACAAGTTTGTTTCCCCATGACCTATCTAGAATTTACAAATCTTTACGAACCCCATTCCAAATCATAATATCTCTTTTGTAAAATCCAGCGATGCCAAGAATGATGTGATGAATTTTGACAAACTTGAAGATACAAATAATGATAATATAAATGAAAATGAAGGAGACTTAGAATGTGTGGTCATCTTCATTGATTTTCAACCTCATAAGGCCCAAGCCAAAATTTACCTTGACATTTATTTATCACAAAATGACATAATTAGGCGTGCACTCAATGGTCGTCTTTACACCGTCAAAATAATCAATGACAAGCCTACTAATGGGATATTAATTGATCTCATATGTGTAAATAATGTGATCATCGAGGAATTATTATTTGTGCATGAGCTTTATCAAGATTCTTATGGACAACCAAAAGCATGGATCAAAATGCATAATGGTTTTTCTTGCCCTACGATAGGTTTGATCACTCTTCCTTTAAAAGTGGGACTAAAACAATTGAATGTCTCATTCTCCATCATCCCATCATCCGAAAAATTCCATGTGAATCTTGGTTACCCATGGCTACACTCCATGTATTTCATCCCATCGGTAGTGCATAAATGCTTAAAGTTTTTATTTGGTAATGAAATATTTATCATGCATCATAGTGGCTTTGATCCTTTTTCTTCCCGAGGGAATTTCTCATTGGATTTATTTTGTTCCAAACCTATGGAACCTATTAAGCCTCATGAGGAATTGTTTTTCAAATCTTATCAAAATTTCAAGGAAAAGCGCATAGCAGAATTATCCCTTAGCAACATGCCTCAACCCATGATTGAGCCTCCTATCATTGATGAAACCATGATTGAACCAAAATCCCTTCCAAGTTACCAAGGAAAACCTATGACAAATCCTTCACCTATCTCCTATAAAAGACCAAGACATAATCAGATAAGTACTATTGTCCCTCCTAAGATCAAACAAGTTTATAAATCTAAAGAGAAAGTGGTTTAACAACCTCCCATGGTTCCTTTTGTTCCTCCCTTGTAGGAGGAAAATAAACCTATGGTTGATAAACTTGATCCTACACAATCACAACTCAAAAATTGTACAAAAAGAAACAAAAATGCTAAAGATCATAGGCGTAGACATCATGCTATTGCTCGTAGACTAAAAAATAAAATAAAATAGAAAATTAAGATCAAACACCAATTGAAGAAAAAAATGATGATTCTCCACCTTCACCACCACAAAACCAACAAGAAAATTCTATAAAAATTACCATTAGGCCTCCTATTGTGATTGACTTGGATGATGATGATGAAATTATTAAGATTCACGAGGAAGTGCATAATGAGATAAATTAATTGTTTTCCTCTTTCATGAGCTTAGATGATAACAATTGAGATGATTCTCCTATAAAGAGTGACTCACCACGTGTTGAACCAAGTCATGCTCCTAGTACAACACTTGTTGTTGTCCCTTCAGCTAGTTTCCTACCTACCGCATATGATGAACAAGATTGGGATGTAGATGACCTGCTATAGGTTGAATTGCATGTGCCATACTAGTCTTCTCTTTGTGTTCTTTGTGATTGCATGTGCATAATGTGATCCCTCATATAATGTTGCTTCACATGTCTTTATATGTTTGTGAGCCTACTTTGGATGACCCTTATCACTCTGTCGGTGCAAGGATACAAAGGAGGCGAATTTGTTGTGACATTCTTCTATTTGTATATATATTATTCTAAATGTCATACACCATTGTATTTTCTCTTATCTCATGTTTTCCTTTTGGGGATGACACAAGGCATTGAGACATTCAAGTCTCTTCCATGTTGACCCAAAAGTTTCTCTTTGTTCTCTCTCTCTCTCTATGTGTCATTCTTCCTTTTTTCTCATTATTCCATGAGTTATTTAGGGAATGGTGACAATTTTGAGCTCAATTATTTCACTGTAGCAAGGACAAACACTAACCCCAAATCCATGGATCCCTTATGCGTTATCTTAGGATTACATATGGGGGGAAACCCTCCTTTCCATGACACACATCTACTCGGAAACATATGTTTACAAAGGGCTTTCTGAATAAAGCTCTCATGTATTGGAATTTATTGTGTGCTACTTTAAAGTAATTTCTCACAATATGGTGTTCAAAAATTTATTTAAAGTGGGGGCATATGCATCCCCACTCATAATTTCTTCAAAGTGTGGTCTTCTTACTTCACGTGATGTGTTGGTCTCCTATAATGATTTTAACAATAAGCTTTTATAACTGTGATTCAAAGATTGAACATCTGACCTAAATAGCTATCTCAATCATCATGAAGGTGCATTTAAATTGTCAAGCCAGGGACGTAAACTTGAAATGGGTCAGTATCGTATGTGCACTAGGAATCCAAAGTAGCCGCATTCATCCTACAGCTTAAGAAAGGCATAATACTGAAAGTAAATTGCTTGGAACAAAATGACATAAATGCTAAACATTAACCAATAACTAGACCAAATTGAAATGTATGATAGAAATAAAAATCTGAGCAAACGAATAGGAAACTACCCTATTCTTCTTTGGTTGTAGGAATAGTTACAAAAAGGAATTCTAGTGGCTGCAGGAACAATCAGTGCCAGATTTCTTAACTAAAAAATAAACAAAAAATAAAAAAACTAAACTAAGGTACGTGGTGGAATAATCACCAAGTGGGCCCCCTTGGATAAGTATTCCTTAAAACTAAGATATAATCAAATGCACGAAATTATAACTTTATTTTATTCAGTAGAAAAACATGAGTACAATCAACATAGTTATATTACCGAAAAACTAAGAATGTGAGTACATCAATAAATTAACATTCTTTGAATCTAGAGAGTTCAAAAGGAACATTAGAGTTCTTATTTATCCAACCACCTAGCAAGGTGGTCAACTCCAGCAAACATGAAGGATGACACATTAGGGAAAGCGTGAAAGAGAGAAGGGTCAGCTATGCTTGCACTAAACCTATCAAGAATGATTGGCCTAACTCAAATATGGCACAACAATAATGTTGACACATGCTCAACAACATTTAAGACCACTACAAGGCAGTTATAATCTGATGTATGAGGAATCTCTAGCCGCTAAGAATCTTCAATGACCACCTTGTTGACCAATATAGCACACGTCCAACTAGCGTGATCCTCTTAAATTGTAGGTCTCAAATTATCTGTATGACAATGTTAGAATGCACACCAATTGCATATCCATAATCATCTCAAAGTGACATTCATTAATCACATGCAAAATTAACACAAACAATCCACATAGCATATCGATATCATTTGAAAGCTTATGAAAATAGATTTATGCCAAGGGTCTATGGTGTAAGGAAATATTATGAAAAGATCAACTCACAAGCATCAAAGTCTTAAATTACTATAAGAAATGGACAAAAATTCTATCAATAATTAAACCATAAACTAGACTCATCATTTCCCCCCCAACCTAATATTTTGTTGGTCCTCCAGCAGGGTAAGAGTTGTTCTTTTGTTTGGTCAATGACCCATAGTTGGAAAATACAAGCTATACCACATTTGTTTCTATTGTAGTTGAATTAGGATCCCAATATAATCCTTGTTGTCTCTCCAGCCTGCTCCATCTCTATCTTTCATCAGCAATTCCATACTTGTAAAACCTATAGTTTTGCACTATCCACAATAGAATAGGAGGTTGAAAAATTAGTGGAAGCCAAAATTCCTTTTGGTTCTTCTAAGTTGAATATACCTATCAATTCTTTTGAGTGTTTCCACATATTTGTGCATGGAATGAGGCTTTTCTTGCTTCAAATCATTAGATAAGGTATTACATCTCTATGAGAGGTATCCCATCATAAATTGTCTTGTGGTTCTTGCCATCTTCATAATTTTTGTAAACTACCTATCTCTTAGGAAGGATCATGTAGCTATAGCTTGGCCGGTATAGAATTTTGTGCCAATCATTAAAAATATCTCTTGGATCTCCAGATTCAGCCCTAACGGGTAGGGGAATGTTGGATTCAACTTGCATGTAAGTCATGTACTGCTTTCCCCAATTTACTTCATTTTGTATCCAAGACATGAATGCTCGTAATTGGACATCCCCAACATATAGCAATGGATTCCACTCATGGTCTTTGGTTACAAGAAAATTATGTAAATAAAATTCTTACAACAAATTTTTCATCTCAAGGGAAGCAATCTGAAAAGCATTAAAAAATTTAGCAGGGGTTTCAATTAAGGGGTTCAAACCTGAAACAATCTTTGCAAACTTGAAATAAAGATGCTTTTCTTTTAAATACAATGCATATAACCTCAAAGGAGCTCTACATTCCAACATCTATGGCACTAAATTTTTCATGTCATCCACCTTTTTCTTCAAAACAATAATTTATGCATTCTTATCTTCAATTTCCTCATCTTTTTGTTCAATTTCCTTCTTCAGCCTGTGTTTTTTTTCTTTCCATTCTTCTTCTCTTCTTTGTATTTCCTTCCATAAGTTTAGGACTACTATGCTCATCAAAAAATCAGAGGGACTATGTACTCCTACTATTATTTACCTGGCACTTGTGCTTGCTCTTGGTAGAGTACCATCTGCAGGGCTTCTTCTTGCTCAGCCAATTCTTGTTGCAAGGGCTCCAGGCCTTCTTCTCTCATTTCAATTTGTAGGGGCTCTTGTTCCTATTATTTCTCATGCTACAGAAACTCTTGTTGCTGGAGTTCCTGATTTTCTTCACATGCCTAGTTTTCAACTTCCTTTGCAATATTTGCAAAATTAGCCAGTGTTAAATTTGTTTTTTCTTCGAACACATTCTTTTCTTTATCATTTACCTGCTTCATTGGAGCTTTTGTATCCTCCTATGGTAACTTTCCAGGTTTAGGGCTTCCCTCAGGAGATACCCTAATGGTTGGCTCAGCTGACTTTGATTTTCTAGGAGGGTTTCTTCGTCTTTCCTTTGCTGCGAGAAGAACAGTGTTAGCCTTTCGTTTCTTGGAGCTTGGCACTTCTTTTTCTACCATTTTATTTTTAGTTTTTCCTTCCTTTAGCTCTACCCTCTTCTTATGTTCCCTAATTTTCATTAATGTGCCAAGGGGGACATCATTATTATAATTAGGAGAGGGACTCTCTCTATCAGAATGCTCTACCTCAGAAGAACTAATTTCAATAGCTTGTGTGGTTGTAGGAGGGTTTCCACTAGGGCTTACATCAAAATTTGAGGTACTAGCAGTGGTCCCAACATCGCTCCTTCTCCTTCCAACCCTACGAGGTTGAGGCAAAACCCTAGGTTGCAAATGCTCTAGTCTAATTTGATCAATTCTCAAAAATTCTTCCCAAGAAATATTGGACACATCATCCAGAGATTTTCAACAAATAATCTAATTAGGCAATGGTGGGAAATGGAATTGTCCCTACCTTTCTGATTTTCTACTGCCATGATTGAAATAAGGTGATACAATAAATTGGGCACATTCATTCTCCTTCTGTGCCTCATGTGGTTCAGAAGTTTAATATGCACATAACGCAAATTTGACTGGCGACCTTCACAAGTGATATATTTGACAACATAGATTGTAACCTTCTTCTATAACTTGGGCAGAGAAGTCCTCTTCACTCCTTGTTTGTCTATGCTTAATGGAGGGTCATTGGGTTTTGTGAATTTGGCCCTAGCCAACCTGGCATCCCTGGTAGCAGGGTAATTTTCTCCGTCAGCAGGTAACCATGTAACTTCTATAATTCTCTCCTTCGTAGCTATGACTTCCAACCCTTTTACTGTGGCTTTCCCTTTAGACAATGTCTGGGCGAATTCTAATGCAACACCTTCGTCGAATCCATCCAACTTTAGGAAATAGTCTAGCCATCCATAGTTTCTAAACTCGGATAGGAAAGGCGCATCCTCTAGTAACATGTCGTGAACCGTGGGTTTATTTCGAATTAACCCACCTCCCATTGTTTGCAATCAAAAAATTACTCTATAAATTTATTTTATCTTGTAATTCTTGTTTGGAAACCAAACTTCTTCTTCCTACAACTCTGCTAAATTATGATGTTGGCGTCATTTGAATTTTATCTTTTGGATTAGGATTATGATAGTAACAATTAAGGCAATAATAGAGTAATAAATGCAGGCTATGATTAAGGAAAACAATAGTGAAGGATTTACATTTCGCACATATAAGGTGTCATTTCATAATTAAAACTAGCTTAATCACTTAAATCTTGCTCATGTGAATCAGTACGGATAGACATGCAAATATGGCATTGACACATTCCCCCCAACCTAAATTTTCACATGTGTCCTCACATGTGAGGTGAAAGGACAATTTGACAGGGGCAGGAAATGATGACATGCTATGGTGAATGCCCATATTAATTTACAAAAATTGAATAAATGCACTAGAAGACAATTTAGATATAATAATTAATGTGCACGTACTTGAATTCATGGAATATTTATTGTAAAGATCATGGAGAAAGTACCGATCATTTCCAAGAAACCAACTGAGAAATTAATGAAAGTGGAGTGGAATGAGGTGGAGTGAAATGAAGTGAATGTTTTGATGGTGGTGAGGTGGAAGAGAGAGAAAGGTAGAACAAATGGGAAGATGGATGAAGAAGTGGATCCCCACAAAGTGGGAATCTTTATTATGAGAAGTGGCATACCTTAATTAGCTGGAAGAAGGGACACTAGGTCCACTTCCTTCAGCTGCAGGAAGTTCGGGTGTTGCACGCTGAGTGAGTTGTTGCAAGACCTCTTCCTTAGAAGTTGGCTTGTGATACAATCTTAGGTGATGACCACTCACCAACAAATTAAACCTGACAGGCTCAATGGTAGTAAGTTGAACAACTCAATTGAAAAATACTTCAGCCACCTCATAAGGTCTGAGCCATCTTGTCTGTAATTTCCCTGCATTATCCTAATATCTTGAGTCATAGAGCAGTGCCCAATCTATAGGCTGAAACTTCTTATCCTTGATGAATTTATCATGCCATCTTATTCACTAATTCTGCACTACCTCTATGTGATGCAAGGTTGCCTTCCTCATCTCATCCAAAGAATTCAGCTACATGATTCTATCTTTTTGTGCTTCAGAAATATTCATTCCTAATTCTACTACAGTTCTAAGAGTCTTATATTTAAATTCAATGGGCATCATGGCTGACTTTCCATACAACTCAAATGGAGTGAATCCAGTAGTTGTTTTCCAGATGGTTTTGTAAGCCCAAACAACTTTTGGTAACTTGTTTGCCCAATCTTTTTTATGGATAGCCATTGTTTTGGTCAAAATGGCTTCAATTTCTCTATTAGTCACCTCAACTTGGCCATTGGATTGGGCGTGATAAGGAGTATATTTCCTATGCCTAATGTTGTACTCTTTGACTAGTGTTGTAACAAGGGTGGAAGTGAATTGAGTCCCTTGACCAGTCATTGTTTCTCTTGAAACCCCATATCGTCTAAAAATTTCCTCATACAAAATTTTTGCAACCTTATTATCTCATGCATGCCTCATGGATCTAAATTCGACCCATTTAGTTACATAATCAGTGCATACTAAAATATAGGATTTACCTTTTGATGGAGGATCAATGGGTCCTACAAAATCAAAATCCAATCCCCACTTATCAAATGGACTGATTACTACTTGAGGACAAAGTGGCATCTCATCAGATTTTGTTGGTTGGCCCATCCTTTGGTATCTGCCACACTTCTTTGTATATCTCCTTGCATCCTTGTGAAGTGTTGGCCAATAATATCCTATGTCCAAAATCTTCATTGTTGTCCTCTTAGCTGCAAAATTTCATCCACAGGGTTCATTGTGACATGCATACAAAATATCAAATGTCTCATCTTCCCTCACACATCTCCTCATGACCTAGCCAGGTCTAGTATAGAACAAACATCCAACAATCCATGAGAAAGAGAAATATTTCTCAATGAGTAATCTCCTCTCTTTTGGAGAGAAGTGAGGATGGGCTCTCCCTATGACCAAAAAATTAGCTATGTCAGCATACCAGGGTGTCTGCACACTAATGGAAAATAAGTGCTCATCAGGGAAATAATCATCTATGACTTGATTGTCTTCTAATGTGGTCAACCTTGAAATAAAATCTACAACAATATTGGCTTTCACTAGTTTATCCACAATGGTTATGTCAAACTCCTGCATCAACAATAACCATCTTGCTAGCCTTCCTAAAATCAGAGGTTTGTTCATAAGGTATTTAATGGCTGCATGATTGGTGTGCAAAAATATTTGGTAGCCTGTTATGTCATGTTTGAATTTGTTTAAGGTATAGATCACTGCTAACATTTCTTTTTGTCACTATATAGTTGAATTCAGCTCCTTGCAGGTTTTTGCTGACAAAGTAAATGGGAATTTCAATAGATCCTTCTTTATGTCCTAGGAATGCTCGTATAACATAGTTTGATGCATCTGTATGGATGTGAAAATGAATATCCCAATTAGGTCCCTTGAGTACAAGATCATGATTTAAATCTAATTTCAAATCAAAGAATGCCCTATCAGAGTCTTCTATCCATTGGAACTCAACATCTTTAGTTAGGAGATTATACAATGGTGCTACAATTTTCCCGAAGTCCTTGATGAACCTCCTGTAATAATCTATATGTCCTAAGAAAATCTTGACATCTTTTTGTTTTGTGGGTATAGGTAGATTGGTAATTACCTCAATCTTTACAAGATCTACTTGAATTCCTTTGTGAGAGATGTAGTGGTTGAGAACTACACCTTCCTACATCATCATGAAGCACTTCTCACTATTTAAAGATAGATTGTGGTGTTCACATATTTGTAGAAATATCTTAATATTCTCCAATTCTTCAGTGAAATCAACACCATAAGTAGTGAAATCATCCGTATAAAATTTCATGCAATCATGAGAGATTTCTAAAAATATGTTGACGAATGCCCTCTGAAAAGTTGCAGGTGCATTGCATAAGCCAAATGGAAGTACTGAGTAGGAATAGGTTTCCCATGGACAGGTAAAGGTGGCTTTCTCTTGGTCCTTTGGTGCAATTTAGATCTGGTTATAGCCACTGAATCCATCAAGAAAAAAAAGTATTGCTTTCCTGCAAGTGAATGCAGAACTTGATCTATGAATGGTAAGGGAAAATGGTCCTTTTTGGTGGCAGAGTTGAGTTCCCTATAATCAATAGAAACTCGCCTCTTCCCTCCTTTTTTGGGCACAATCACCAATGGGGACACCCACTGGCTATTTGAAATGGGGTAGATAAATCTTGCATCTAGCAATTTTTGCAGTCCCCCTTTTACTATTTCTCTCAATGTAGGGTTATTTCTTGTTTACAACTATCTTACTCGTGTACAATATTCTCTTATATATATCCTATGAGTGCAAAGTTTAGGATCTAATCCATTCATATCATGATAGTCCCATGCAAATGCATTTTGGTGGGTCCTTAACAAGTTTTCTAATGACAATTGTTGTTCTTCACTCAATTTATTGTTAATATTCAGATATTTCCCTTCTGAAACTTCCACTTATGTAGTTAACTCAACCATATCTACTTCACTAATGCTTGGTAATTTGAGTTCATGTGGCAGTAAAGCATGAAACATACTTGTTGTTGCAGGAAAAATAGCTATAGGAAAGGCGTTTGTAGGACAAGCGGCTACAAGAAAGGCGTCTGAATGACAAGCGGTTGTAGGAAGAGCAGCTATAGGAAGAGCGACTGTAGGAAGAGAAATTCTAGGAAGAGTAGACAAGAGTGTTGTCATTGTAGCAATAGAATCAGATACATGAGAGGAAAATGCCTCCTCTACCTGATAATGGTTTTGAATGATGTGATACAATACTTCATCTTCATCTTCATCTTGAAGCTGTAGAAAAGGACTTCCGCATAACATCATAAGTTGTGCCACAAAATTGACTTCATCAACCTCTTCACCAATGCGTGGCCATACTAGATTATCCTTATCATGGGATGGTTGAGTGGGAGGGTAGAGAACAAGTGTTATGGTGCTCTTTCTATCAAAAATGGTCATGTCTTTTGTTTGACATCCAATATAAGCATCTGTTGTTGCTAACCATGGTCTTCCAAGAATAATGGGGTACCTACCTAGTGTGGCTTTAGGAGAAATAATCATAAAATCTGATAGGTACTCCCAAGATTCTAAAGTTACGACTAGATCTTCCACTATACCATCAGGCTTAACAGTAGAGCTATTAGCAAGTTGCAGGATAGTAGGGGTAGGTCTCATGCTTACAATATTTAGTTGTTATAGGATGTCCTTGGTCATAACATTTATTGCTTCTCCCAAATCAATCAGAGTATTCTTGATCTACATCACATTTATAACAACTCCTACCACAAGACTCCTTGGGTCATTGTAATTGGGAACACTCACTTTCCCAAGCATGATGTCAGCAAGTTGTTCCACCACATGAACTGTAGTGGGGTCTTTCTTCTTCCGGCTTGGCTTCTTAAGGCATGCTTCCTTGATTGCTTTGCCATATATGGGAACATCTTTGATGGCCTAAAATAGAGGTATCTGGACACATATATGGTTCAACTTATCTAGAATGTCAAAAGTTGTGTCCTTTTCTTCCTTTTGTTTCATACTTTCCAACCTTTGGGGAAATAGTAGTTCAGGATCAGTCTACTTGGTTGGGACTGGTTCAAGATTTTTAGGTGAAACAAGGACATTCAGAGGCTCCTCCTCTTCTACAAGAATCTCAATGATAATAAGTGTCGAAGGAGCTAGAAAAGTGAATCCTGAATGCAAACAGATTTCACTTACACTCACAACATATGCAGGGAATTGATGTGGATCAACAATTTATTATTTGGGTTAGGTGTGGGATAGACTGGTAGTTGAGTAGGTTTAGGCACATTTGAACGTGGATTAATACGAGGCATTATAGCAGGTTGTTGGGGCAGAGAAGGTGGTTGCATGTAATTGGTTGTCTAGGTTGGCCATTGTTGTCCTCCCCTCCATTGAGATGTTTATTGCTAGTTTCCTGGAGGTGGCTACCAATTTCCTTGAAACTGCTACCAATTCCCTTGAGGTTGCTGCCACTGCGGTGGAGAGTTTTGGTGATTGGGCCAAGCATTTGGAGGGTTACTCCAAGGTTGTGGTGGATATCCTCCATAATTAGATGGATATGGGGGTTGCCATTGATTACTAGATGAATACGAATTGAAATATGACCCAACAAAAGATAGTGGATCTAGTGGCATACCTTGTCTTGGAGCCCATGGTCTCCTTTGTGCAACATAGTAGACTTGATCATCTTCACCTTGGATTGGATTGAACTAAGGTACCATATTCTTGCTATCAATATTAGCTATCATCTTGCATCTACAGTCCTTCTTTTGTCTAGAATGAGGGCAATATTCTACCAACATTGCCTTTGCCTCCTCTTGTTTCTTCTTGGCTTGAAGTGAATCTAGCTAAGTAGCTAGATTTTTTATGATGTCTTGCTTGAAATCTGCCAGTAAGTGAGTGATCTCCATCCTTGAAACTCCACTGGTGGATGACTTACCCATAGAATATTGGTAAGCTCTCCCCTTCTTTAAGGCTACCCTAGAATAATTCTGACATATTTTCTTGATATCTTCCCAAGGAACTTGGGTGATAAATCCTCCTCCCATCATGTCCAAGGCATCAATGCAGCTATCATTAATTCCTCCCAAGTCTCTACAGTATCTCTGCCTAGGCTCATGAACCATCTTAATGCAACTTCTTTCAAGGTGGAAGGTAATAGCTTAAGCCGATGGCCATCAATGGTATAGTCATAACTTCTCCAGAGGATATCAAACTCAAACAAGAATGTATCAAGATATTCTATGAAAAGTCCATAGAACTTAGGAAGAACTGAAGTAGGGATATTTTTGAGGTTGTCTACTTCATTCTGATGAGCAATGGGGAAAGGAAAAGCTGGTTGGTTAGCTCTGTTAGGCTTGTTTCCATTTGCATCACCCATGCTTGTTTGATGAAATTCCACAGCAAGGGGGTTCTCAATCTTATAATTATTTTCAGAGGAAGCTTCAAAACTAGTTAGATTTGGAAATGTATTAGCAAAAAGGTGTGGCTCTTCTTCTTCTTCACCTCTGGGCAGGTTCCGATACTCAATTATCTAGAATAGATCACGATTGTTAGGAAGGAATCTCCCACAAGCATCTCTTCTTCTTTCTTTATGCATATGATATCAACTCACTATCAGCTAGCTAACATAAAAAAAATAAAAAAATGGCAAAAGAATAGGGATGTCATTACTCTTCTAACAAGGGGTATACTAAGAACTACTCCAAAAATACTACAACAAGAAAAACTATCAATGACTCCAAAGAACTACCTAGTTTGACACCATCCCCGACAAGGGTGCCAAAAAATGTTGGCCTCCTATAATTATTTTAACAACTAAGCCTTTACAACTACAATTTAGAGGTTAAAAATTTGACCTGAATAGCTATCTTGATCATCATGAAGGTGCATTTAAATTGTCAATCCAGGGACGTAAAATTGAAATGGTTCAGCACTATATGTGCACTAGGAATCCAAAGTAGCCACATTCATCCTACAATTTAAGAAAGCCATATTGTTGAAAGTAAATTTCTTGGAAGGAAATGACAGAAATGATTAACATTAACCAATAACTAGACCAAACTTAAATGCATGGTAGAAATGAAAATATGAGTGAACACACATGAAACTACTCTATTATGCTTTGGTTGTAGGAATAGTTACATAATGGAATTCTAGTGGCTGCAGGAACATTCAGTGCCAGATTTCTTAACTAATTACTGAACAAAAAATAAAAACTAAACTAAGGGATGGGATGGAATACTCACTAAGTGGTCCCCCTTGGATAATTATTCCCTAAAAATAAGATAGACTCAGATGCACAAACTTATAACTTCATTTTATTCAATACAAAAATATGAGTACAATCAACATAGTTGTATTTCTGAAAAACTAAGAATACGAGTACATCAATAAATTAACATTCTTCAACTCCAGAGAGTTCAAAAGGAACATCAGAGTCCTTATTTATCCAACCACCTATCAAGGCAGTCAACTCTAGCTAACGCGAAGGATGCCACATTAGGAAAAGTGTGGAAGAGAGCAGGGGCAACTACAAATGCACTGAACCTGTCAGGTACAATTGCCTTAACTCGAATCTGGCACAATAGTAACGCCAGTGCATGCTCAACATAATTTAAGACCACTACAAAGCAGTTACAATCCGATGCATGATGAATCTCCAGCTACCAAGAGTCTTCAATGACCACCTATTGACCGATCTAGGACACATCCAGTTGGCAGGATCCTCCAGAATTGTAGGTCTCAAATTATCTGTATGACAATGTTAGCATGCACAACAACTACATATCCATAATCATCTCAAAATGAAATTCATTAATCACATGCAAAATTAACACAAACAATCCATATAGCATATCGATATCATTTGAAATCTTATGAAAATAGATTTATGCCCAAGGTCTATGGTTTAAGGAATTATTTTGAAAAGCTCAACTCCCAAGCATCAAAGTCTTAAGTTATTGCAAGAAATGGAAAACAATCCTATCAATAATTAAACCATAAACTAGACTCATCATGATGTGTCTTCTTGGTGGTGACATTGGGTTTGATGTCCTTCAATATTGTGACCTTTATGAGCATATGGAATTCCTCTTAATGGTGATGCTATAGATTGCATGCCCTAAGTTATGAATATTTTATCTTCGACTAGTCCTCTCTTGGAGATATTAGGCATGATGTTCCTAAGGTGAGACCTTTCATGAACTAAGAAAAACCCCTTTGAATATCCTATCTTATTGCATGTACAACCTTTGTCAAGGCTACCAAGCATAACATAACTTAATTTCCAGTGGAGCCTTTGTCATGAGTGCCTAGCATAACACAACTTGCTAGCCTTGTGACCATTTATGTGGCACCTTATCAAATTTTTTAGGAGGTATGAATTTGGTATTGTTAGTACAATTAGAGCCTAGACCTTGCATGACTTCCCATTAGCCACTTTTTGGGGTTCACCTTGTGGACAATGGATTTCACTAGCCCATGTGAGTAATTTTTTTTTGCATAGGTGACAATGGGTTTCCACTTGTAAATGTTTATAAACAAATAGTTAAGGATTGATCCATACTGATTGGAAAAATAGTTGAGGCTTGATCCATTCCCCTCCTTTCTCTTCTCATTAAATTTGGCATTGTATGTTTGTGTATCTTGTCTTGTTGTTGAATATTTAACATAGGTAGGTGTCTCTTTATGCCTTTGTTAGTTTTCCCTGATATCTTAGATCTTGGGGGCTTTATCATCCTCCTTGACCTTTGTTGTCTTATCTTTCCAAAAATTGTGCAATTAGACCTCTCTTGATGTTTGTTTGTCTACTTTAGTGTGAGTTTGGCATAGGGCTCATCCTCTCACTAAAGTGGGGGCTAAATGTAGTGTCGAAAAATGTACTCCTTTACATTTTCACACTATCTTTGGGTCCCTTAGTTAATTGGACTTAATTAAGCCTCTGATTGGCTGAATTTTTCATCCACAATCCTAATTAGTTACAATTTCCAAACAGGAAATCATGATTTTATTAATGCAATTATCATTTTTAACACCATAAAATGAATAGGTCCTAGCAATTTAGGTCAGGACCCATTTGCCCTTGGGCGAGTGGGTCACCTTAAGTTGCTTAATTTAAAATTTTAATATGTTTTTGGTTGCCTTTCTATTATCCCAAATTTAGTTTCAAATGTCGGCTTGTAATGTTTAATTTTGGGAAATTAGAAAATTGCCTATAAATACAAGGTCATTTTATCAAGTCAAATCCTAAAAGCAAGCTAGAAATTTTTGAGAGACTTCACAAGAGCTAAGATTATCGTCAACGGTATTCAAGAGCAGATTTATCAAGCATCTACAACAACATTCAAGATCACAAGCATCATGCCAAAGTTATCATCATTCATGATTGTTTCTGGAGCTAACATTGTGATGTAGGTTTTATGCATTCAATTCAAGATTCAAGCATCAAGATCACATCATCAATCAAAAGATGACATCAACCTGTACGGTGACATCATCCAAAATAAAAATAAAATTATTTATTTTATAAAATAAAACTTTCTAAAATCTTATGAATTAACTCATGATGGTTAATTTAACTCTACATATCTTATTCTATCTCATTCATCTTTCTAAATATAAAATATTCTTTTTATTTTTTAGATTTATATATTCTTAAGTTCTATTATAGAAATTTTTATATTTTCAAAAAAATAAAATTATTCTTTAAGAAAAAGCTAATGATATTCTTTAAAAAAAAACTATTTTTTTTATATTTAAAAAAATATTTTTATTCTATCTCATTCATATTATTAAATTTTTAATATTTTTTTGTTTTTTAGATTTATATTCTTAAGTTTCTATTAAATTCTATTATAGATTATATTTTCAAAAAATATTTTTATTCTTTAAAAAAAGCTAATGATATTCTTAAAAAAACTAATTTTTATATTTAAAATTTTTATTCTTTAAGAAAAAAGCTATTTTTATATTTTTATTCTATCTCATTCATCTTTCTAAATATAAAATATTCTTTTTGTTTTTTAGATTTATATTCTTAAGTTCTATTATAGAAATTTTTATATTTTCAAAAAAATATTTTTATTCTTTAATAAATCTAAATCTATAAAATCATATATATATAAAATAAAATACTAAGTAAAAAATAAAATATCTAAAGTTACTTTTACTTTGCCACTTTTTAAATAAAAAATAATAATTTAAAAAAACAAATAATCAAGAAAAGAAAGTGAACTTGACTTTTAAAATAAATTATAATAGAAATATAAATTACCAAACTTGAGTTTAAGAGTTTTTAAATAAAAAATAAATAATGAAGAAAGTGAATTTGAGTTTTTTAATAAATTATAATAGAAATATATGTTACCACTTTTAAAAAATCATGGACTTCAGTTTTTTAAGGAATTATAATAGAAACATGTGTCCCCACTTAACTCATGTAGTTAAGTAATTTATATTTTTTATATTTAAATAATTTGTCTTTATGAGATTATTTTTGCTTTTTTAGAGTTCCTTAGGAGGCCCATTTTTTATGCAAATTTCCCCTAATGTAAGGAAAATAACAAGATCTCCATCACGGTTGACTCACCTAAGGGTTGAAATTCAATCTTGCCCTAGGGGACTCTTTTTCCTAATGAGATAAGGAAGGAAAGTGTATGTGCATACCCCCATTCAAAATCCATCACCCAAATTTTTCACGGTTTCAGCTATCATCACTAAGAAAGGATCATTTCCTATGTAAACAATCAACAAGAGACTATATTCCCCCCACTTAAAATATTAATGTACTTGCTACACTAACATTTTAAGAGATAAAGAGGGATCCCTTGCTAGAAGGAATTCACCTAGAAAAAGGCTACCTAACCCCTTGCTCCCCAAGTATAGGGACAAAGATGAGATAAACAGATTATGATATGATACTCCTTGTGAAATAGAATATGTTTGCACAAAGACAAGTTTATACCCCCATGCATGGTAGTGAATATGTTATGATACTACTATAACCAAGGGGGACCGATCACTGCAAGACCCCAAGTGACGAAAGTTCGAGAGTAGTATGGATGCCCTAACTTACCTCAGTTTGCGATGGTGTTAGGATGGACGTGATGAGAAGGATGAGGACTATAAGGTCCTTCAATCACTTTGCAAACCTGAGAGTTGAAAAGAGACTAGTTGAGTCGGTCTTTAGAGTCAGCTTTGTGTCTTAGATAACTTTCTGCTAGAGGATAGAAGCATGGTTTTGGGAAGACAATGTGACATGTTGGAATTTCTCAGGTGCGTTGGTGTTTGTACAGCCAAAAAACCAAAGAGACAAGACTTAACTTCTAAAAGATGGACTATCAGCCTATTCTAAGGACTTCTAAAGGTGTAAAATAAGACAATGAAATATGAAATATAGAAATGAACATAATAAAGAAAGTAGATTAGTGCAAGGGTGGAAAAGATGATCTCACACAACAATCCTTTTGTCAGCTTGCTCCAAGATCTCTCCACCTACACATAGAAAAGAGAGAAAATGTTGGGGGGCTATATAGGGGTCTGACTCACTCAAACCCCCATTTCAGTGTTTCCACCTCCATAGATAGCCAAATTTTCCATGATATAAATGACTCGATAAAGAAGAGAATACAAGCAAAGTATACAAAATACATTGCAAGATAGTACTTGCTTACACAACCAAACAATAGAGAAGATGAGAGGAGCTTACCACCTCCATCCAAAGTGCTCAAGGATTGTGGAGGAGAAAGATGAGAGGAAATCAAGCCTCTCTTGCAATGGATTCATCTTGTGATTTCTCTATCAAAGTGACAGAGTGATAGATTGATGCTATGAAGTGTGAAGTTTTGCTACAAAGCTTGTGGATGAATTCTCAAAGTGTGGAGAGATTGTGTAAAATTGTGAGGGAGATGGCCAAGAGATCTTCTCAACTTGAAGATGGATGAATGAATTGAGAATATGAAGGAATAATGGAAGAAAATGGCCATATTCAGGTCGGCCAGCCAAAAAGATGTGTTACACTTCAACCTCCAATAGGAAGTGTAATTTTTCTACAAATTCCAGTCGTAGGAATCTTTCAGGGACGTAAGCACACCATGTAGATGCCTACGTGTTGTGAGGGCATCCTCGACAAAAATGCCTCCACTGACACACAAAATGGGCTCCAAGTGTGATGCGAACAGTGGGCTTATGTGGAATTAAGTCTTCAAGTTTGGTTTTCTAAAGTGTAAAGGGGTAAAAGGGGAATTTACATTGGGGTGCAAATTCGCTCCTATACATTTTTCCCTCACTTTAGCGAGCACAAATATTGGTGAGTGCTTCGATAAAGTAGATCAAAGGAGAAATAAGGTTGGAGATGTATACCCGTGTCGATGAGGAAGCAGACAACAATGTGCCAAAATCAAAAGTGTAGGAAAGAGCTTCATAGTTACACATTTCTATAAAGTTGAAGAATGAAAGTGCCTCACAAGCCTACGAACCTACAAGGGAGGTATCCTTGAATAATTCTCACATGAAGGAAACCAGGAAAGTGCCTTACAGACCCATAAACCTACAAGGGAGGTATCCTAAAGAACTCTCACATAAGGGAGACCGAGTAGAGGGGACTCCGTAGAGTCAAGGATGATGACATGCTTACTTGCAGATAGAAGACGTTAAGAAGCAGCCACGTAGGCCAAATAATGGAAAGTCGCGTAGACCATCACCAGTTTGGAATAATTTCAAAGGGGTCCCTTGGGAACCCTTCAAAAGGAAGAGGGGTCCACTCAAGGGACACATTGTTTGAAAGGAAAGGTCTAGTTAAGCTGTCCCCAAGCTAGATGCAAGGACATGAAGTAGGTTTAGTCAAGCTGCCCTTGGGCTAAACATAAAGATGCGAAGACTAGTCTAGTCGAGCTATCCCCGAACTAGACATCGTAGATTTCATTAGAAATAGAAAATTTTGAAGGGGTCCCTTGCGAACTCGATGTGAAAAAAGGGGGCCCACTCTAGGGACACACTATTCAAAAGCCAATGCATTCTTTCTCGAATTAATTCATCATCGAGGAATCCTTTTAAAATATGTTCACTTCATCAAGGAATTCGAAAGGAAGGATATGCCCCCATACGAGGGGAAGATCAAAGGTGTTCCTACTTCATAGGAAGGTTTCCAAGTCCTTTGTTTACGAACCCATGATGAAGGAAACATGTTTGGTTAGGGTTTCAAGTCAAGAATGCAATTCTAATAAAGAAGCGTATGGAGGGATCCTTGAGAAAAGATTTGTTTGGCAACAAATGCATTTTTTAAATATTACATAATGTAGAAGTGGTGTTTTCACACATGAAAGGGACAACTCAAGAAAAGAAGAGAGAAATATAAAGAGAAAGAAAAAGGAAAGAGAACATGAACAAAGGGCATAGGGGGGTTTGGTTTCGTGGGGTCAAATCTGGTTTTATTTATATATAGGCAACCATGGTGAGAGGCGAAAGATCATCAATCCCGAACCAGATCAGGAAGAATGCACAAAAAACAAAGTAAAATAAAAAAATTGGGTCAACATGGAAGGAAGCCTAAATTCCCCCAACACTTTTCATCGTCCCTAATTTTTCGAAAGTCAATCACAAACATGGAAGAATGATGATAAACATAGAAGAAGGTTTACAACACAAATTCCATGCCTGTATCCAAGCACCAACAAGGATGATGAGGGTCATCTAGGCACATAGAGCACTTTCACAAGGGAAACACATCACAATGCACACACCCATCTAATATAAAGATCAAGAAGAGGGTCTCCCCCTAACACTAGTCAACCAAAAGGTTGTCAGCTTCCCACTCTAGATCATTGTAGAGGAAAGGATGATGACCCCATAATGGTGTAATGTTAAGGGGAGGGGCTTTTGATCCTCCCGTATCAAGGGATAAGGTAGAGGGACTTGTGAGGTGTCCATTGCTCAACTCTTGTGGGTCTAAGGTCAACAACCTTGCGAAGATCATTGACAAGGTCGAAACTTCATCCACTGAGTTAAACATACACTTGGCGAGAGTTCCATGTTTCATTTTAGTGGATGGGAGACTTTGCACTCGAGGTTCACCACTAGGCTCACTGAGGGATTCGGGAGCGGTGACAAACTCAGGAGAGGTTGGGACTAGTTCAGTCACTAGGAAAAAGCAAGTCAACATGGGACCACCTTTTGAGGAAGGTGGGCTCCTCTTACATCTTTTATTGTTAGGAGGACCATTCTCTACCTTTTTCTTCATCGATGGAGGAAAAATCCCCATAGAAGAAGCGAGACAGATAGAGGGAGAGGAGGAAAGGACCGAAGTAGATACCACCAAAGTGTTAACCATATCTATGGGATTAGGAAAAGGTGAGACATCTGGAATGGATGTCAACAAAGGTGGCTCCACGGAAGGAGCGATGAACACCTACACCTTTCCAGGTGCATGTGCGCTCGCAGTGGAAGCCGAAAGAGATGCAAAGCTAGTTTGGACAAAAGGGAAGAGAGAGGACATGAAAAGAGGTCCCGGTATAGGAGTGGTTGTCTCCTCTTTCTTCTGTAAGGCAGCTTGCTCAGCTAGGAGAGCCTTTTACCAGTGCTTGCACTCACGTGCAAGGCAGTTTCTACAACTTTTCAACCTAGAAATTGGGGTTTGTGAAGGAATGGGGAGCTCTTGCTCAACTATGGGAGTGTCCTCCACAACCGTTTCCAGTGGATGGATAGACTCCTAGATGGAAGTAGGAGGAATCAACCCTAGCACCTCGGCAATGAGCCTCTTTACATTTGTGGAAATGGTAAGGGATTGTGGGGAAAATTCTCTTCTCAAGCCTTTCTTTCTGCCATATAAATAGTACCAAGGTCTAGGGGACCCATTAGGGAGATCTGATATCCTGATCTTGGGTCTATGCCAAGCAGGCACCATCAGACCCAGCGGGTAGAAACCAGGCCTATTCATCCAATACTCCTCCCAAGAAAGGGGAGTAGGTGAGGAAACTCGAGAAGGAGCAAGCTTCTCCCTTCCCTTTTGAGAAGAGGCATCCGGCTACTCTGCTACAGGAAGGCTCAACTTTAGTTGTCCCTTGCCTCCAGCCTTATACTTCACATAGTTCTTATAAGGGAGGTTTGTTCTAGGTGGAAGCAGACCGGTTGGAGTGGGCCAAAAGTGATCCAATGAATAACCCCCACAGGACACCATAGGTTGGTATCCAGTATCATGCACCATGTGAAAAACACCTTCATGGGAAAACTTAAGGCACTTATGAATCACTAAGGAGATCCCATTCATGGAAGCTAGCCAAGGTATCCCTAGCTTCACTCTTACTAGGTTTGACTCAGGGATGACATTGAAGACCACGTCGACAGTCCTAGGTCTGACCAGGATAGACAACATTATTGATCCATAGGGTTTTAGAGCGAGACCATCATGCGTAGGGATGATGGATTTCATCTTTTCATATTCCTCCCTTTGCAATGAGTTTAAGAATAGAATCTCCTATGTGATGACATTCACTCTACTCACAGGATCAACTAAGACCCCTGTCACAATGTTTCCATTGAGGCAAGCGATAATGTAGAAAAATGAAGGTTTGTCATTTGCTAGTACATCGTGTGAGGTGAATGTTATATCCAGCGAGCCGATCACAAGACAAGGAGAAGGGGTAGTAGTGACCATGTTAACATATGCTTTAGGGTAAGAAATAAAATCAAAGGGATCGATAATCATGTTAGTAGAATTTGACGTAAACGGGTCTATGTATATATGCAACTCACTATTAGCTTTCATCATTGATTTGTTTGTGTTTTGTTTACTTCCATCAAGACGGATAGTACCATCCTCAATGTGATCTTGTATCTCATGATGTAGGCACATGCAACATTCGATATCATGTCCATTAACTCGATGGTATTAACAATAGGTATTTTCTTCATACCAGTTAGGATATGGTTCCCTGACTGGTCTTGGAGTTGGAAAGTTAATGATCTTATCCTTCAACAAATTTTGTAAGATTTGATAACTTCATGAACTTTCAGTCAAGTCTGAGGTCATTGTTATCCATAGGAGCTACTACATTCACAACAACCTTTCCTTTACCAAAGATTGATATAATGGACTTTCCCTCAGGATGGGAGCGCGAGGAGGATCCCTTGAACTAAACTACCATCTATTGGTACTCTCGTAGGGCTACACACAGATGTGCGAAAGAGGGGTATTTCATTAGGGTGAACTTCTCTTGCCAAGGCCTTTGTAAGTTCCCTATGAACGCCTTATACACATTGGAGTCTAGTAACGGGAATGATATTTGTGAAAAGAGTGTTTGATATTGTGCTATAAAGTCGATGATATTCTCATTATCCCCTTATTTACATAGAACAAGGACAAAGAAGGTCATCTTAGGCCTGATGTTGGCCTGGAACTGTCATAGGAATTGGTTCACAAGATGATCAAATGAAAATATGGAGTTGTTAGGCAAGGAATAGTACCCCTCGAGCATTGTATCCTTTAGGGATCGAGGGAACAATTTTGCCATGAACACATCGTGGTGGAAGAATTTTGTACATAATGCGTTAAAGGAAAAAACATGTGTCTGTGGGTCCCCTTTGTCACCATATTTCTCAAATTTAGGAATCTCCATCCCTTGTAGGAAAGGAGTGTTCAGAATTGCTACCGACAATGAGCTATGTCGAAAGAAGGGCTAGGCAGAAGCCTGGGAAAGGCTTGCCAATTGGTTTTGCATCTTCCCCATATTCTGAAGAAGGGTATTTAGAATCGGATCGTTAGAAGGCTTAAAACTATTGGAACCACTAATGGATCCATCGTCAGAATTTCTATTGTGTTGCCACTAGGGCCACCATCGATGCCACCACCACTAGTGTGACTTTCGCTGAAGCCATCACCACTTCCAAAGCCACTACTATGACCTCTACCAGAACTACCCCCGCTAGTACCACCTCTGCCACCGAAGTTTCCACCACCAAAGCCTCCACTACTCAACCTACCAAACCCTCCACCACCAGAGGTGACGAGAGGGGTGAAGTGAAAACCCAAAGGGTTCTTGTTTACCTTGATGGTTTTAGAACTTTCAAAAGTGACAGGGATCCTGATTGAATGGATTGTGTTGGCCATGTACACAGACGTGGGAGGAATTGATACCTCTAGTTGTCTCTTGTGTTCTTCAAAGGGGCTACCTCATACCATTATACCATGGTTAGAAGGATAGCATGCTTCAGCTAGATCAGTGAGACTAGCTAAGAGTTCTATGCCCGTTTGGTATTTTCCCACCATGTACTTTATTTCACTAATAACTTTAGCAGCCCTAGCCAGCTTCAGGTTTTTTTCCAAGTGATTATCTAATGCACCAAACCCCTTGCTTAGACTAGCAACATATTCAGAGGGGATGTGGAAAAATTCATGCTTTTCTACAGATGATGAGGTCAGTGATGCAAGAGGGGTAGGGATGGGATCAGTTTCATCAAGGAATCTAGATTCGCCCCGTGACACATGCTCCTGCACGGATAGGCCGACCGTAGAACCAAAGAAAAAACCAGTAGAAAAGATAGAAGAGACCTTCATCTTCTCCATTGGAAGGTGTCAAAAACTTCTCCTAACAATATTCCTAGAGGTCATAGACTGGGTTGTGATACTTATAAACCTTCACAACACACATGAGTACAATGATCAGAGGGTATAAAAGAAAAATCCCAAAACACCGAAGAACGAAAAGATGTCGGTTCATGACAGGTTCACCAAAAATGTAATAGAGGGGGACCAACCACTACAAGGCCCTAGGTCACAAAAGGCTAAGAGCATTATGGCTGCCCTAACTTACCTCAATTTGTGAGGGTGTTAGGATGGATAGGATGAGAATGATGAGGACTATAAGGTGCTTTGATCACTCTGCAAACTTGAGAGTTGAAAAGAGACTAGGTGATTCAGTCTTTATATTCAAATCTGTGTCTAAGATAGCTTTCTATCAGATGATAGAAGCATGGTTCTGGGGTCATAGCGTGGTGCACTGGCATCTCTTAGGTGTGCTGGCATTCGCATGACCAAAAAACCAAAGAGACAAGACTTAACTTCTAAAAGACAAACTATCAGCCTAGTTTAAGGACTTCTAAAGGTGTAAAATAAGACAATGAAATACAAAATGTAGAAAAAAATGTGATAAAGAAAGTAAATTACTGGAAGGGTGATGAAGATGATCTCACACAACGATCATTTCACTAGCTTGCTCCAAGATCTCTCCACCTACACATGGAAAAGAGGGAAAATGTTGGGGGGTTGTATAGGAGTCTGCCTCAGTCAGACCCCTATTTTGGTGTTTCCACCTCCATGAACAACCAATTTTTCCATGATAGAAATGAATCGATAAAGAAGAGAATAGACAAGCAATGTATACAAAAGACATTGCAAAACAATATGTGCTTACTCAACCAAACAATAGATAAGATGAGAGGAGCTTACCACCTCCGTCCAAAGCACTCAAGGCTTGTGGAGGCAAAAGATGAGAGGAATTCAAGCCTTTTCTGCAATGTATTTTTCTTGCACTTTCTCTATCGAAGTGATGGAGTGGTAGATTTATTCTATGAAGTGTGAAGTGTTGCTACAAAGCTTGTGGATGAATTCTCAAAGTGTGGAGAGATTGTGCAAACTTATGAGGAATATGGACAAGAGATTATCTCAACTTGAAGATGGATGAATGAATTGAGAATATGAAGGAAGAATGGAAGAAAATTTCCATATTTGGGTCGACCTGCCGAAAATAGTCGTTACACTTTGACCTCCAATAGGAAGTGTAATGTTTATGTAGACTCTAGCCGTAGGAATCTTCCACGGACGTAAGCACACCACGTGGATGTCTGCATGCCACATAGGAATCCCTGAAATAAATTCCTCCACCAACACGCAAAATGGGCACCAAGTGATGTGAATAGCGGGATTATGTGGAATTAAGCCTCCAAGTTTGGTTTTCTAAAGTGTAAAGGGGGTAAAAGGGGAATTTGCATTAGGGTGCAAATTCGCTCCTGTACAACTATAAATATGATTAATGTTTTTAAAGGAAAATATCCAAGACTTCTTGTTGTCTCTTGCTTAATGGGGACATGAATACCTTGTTCTCTCACTCCACATCATTTTCCATTATAACCAAATTATTTCAAAATTTGGTACCCTCTTCCATATAGTTTTTCCATTTCTTTTAAGGTGGTTTTTCATAGTCAATTTCATCATAGGTAAGTTTGTAATATGTGTTCTCCTCACTTCTAACATTTATGAAATTTTATGTCTTGGATGTTTCAATGTCTTTTGTGTTGATACCATCATAGCTTCTGTCTATTTTTTGATTTACATGTAATCTTGTATTCTCCCATAAATGTAGGTGTGAAATCTAACAATCCCCAATCATCATCCAACAACTTTTTCATAGATGAAAAGCTGTCATGTTTATCCTCAAGTGTTAATGTTCTAAGAGGATTTTTCATTCCTGTTTTAGTTTGTAAACACTGTTCAAATTTAGGATCATCTTTTATTGTGTGAACCTTATTGTTCTATTCATACTTCAATGCATGATGAAGTGCTAAAGGAACTGCATTCATTTCATGAATTTGTGGTTTACCCAAGAGAATATTATACAAAAGATCCTAGGGCATGACATGGATAGGAGTTTGTAAAGTAATGTCATTGACTTTGACACATAATATTATCACACCTGGTAGTTGTTTTCCCACATTTTCAAAACCATGAATAAACAAATTAGTTGGTTGGATTTTAGTCTTTTGTACTCCAATTTTATCTAAAATAACTACAAATATTAAGTCCTGAACCATTGCCAACAAGGGTATGCCTAATCCTAGCCTTGTTAATAACAACCAATATCAAATGAAAGATTATTTTTTTGTGTTTCTAAAGGATTTAATTCACTTTGATGAAAGATAATGTCCAAATTAGGCTGATGAATATTCTCAATCAAAGTTACCACATCATTTGGTTGCACACTAGGAGTAATAACATTTTTTTCAAATCCTTTTGAGGCATGACATGGTAAGTGGGTGATATTTGAATCAAATCCCATAATGATATCTTAGCGGGAGTGTTATGAAGTTTCTCAACAAGATCAAATCATTTATCACTATGCTACAAAATATTAGGTGTGGGTGAGAGATACAATGGAATGGAAGTTGGAGTTTTCCTTGGTTGTTTATTGTTCCTAGTATTATATGTGTGAGCTACAGTATGATAACCTGGTTGCTACAACACATGATTACTAGTAAGTTTTTTTTCAAAAATTAGGATATGGTCATGAGGTTTAGTAGGTCCTATAATTAGAGGTTACTTAGGAGGTCTAATAATTATAGGACTCTTAGGAGGTCCAAAAGGAGTTTTAGGAGGTCTAATAATCAAAGGAGACCTAAATTTCACTTGTGTATTCATAACCTCAACTGATTCAAATTCTTGTTGTTGATTTTCTAATGAGGGGGAATCTAAGCTGACCATATTATCTTCATCTAAGCAATCTATATTACTATATTTTGAAAGAAATATATCAACGATTTCATCCTCTTTCACCATAATATCTTCCCAAATGGGAGAAGCAGTGGGAGAGGGATGAACAAGATTATCATGATTCTCACTAATTGGATCTTCTAACACCAAGATACCTTCATCACAAGTAGGAAAGGTATCGGGATAAGGACAAATATGATTGTCATGTTTGTATATGATTACATACTTTTGCACCAAAACATTCTCATAAGTGGGAGAGATGTTGGGAGATGAATGAAAACTAGGAAAAGTGATATTAATAAATGTGTCAATGATTTCATATTCTTGTGACATAACGTCTTCCTAAGAAGGAGATTTTTTGGGAGAGACACAAACAAGATTCTCATGACACTCAATGATTGGGTCTTCTAAAACCAAGATACGTTCATCACAAGTAGGGAGGTATCAGGAGAAGAACAATTATGATTGTTATGATTGTCCATTATTGCATCCTCTTGCAACAAAAAACTCTCAAAAGTAGGAGAGATGTTAGGAGGTGAGTAAAGAATAGGCAATGTGATATTAAGAAATTTGTCAATGATCTCATTCTCTTGCATCAAGGTACTCTCATAAGTAGGAAAGATATTGGGAGAATGACTAACATGTTTGTTAATGACCTCATTTTTTTCCCTATATTGTACTCATAAGTAGTGAGATTAGACTTATACAATCCATGCTTAACCATATCAAAACCACATCTTTGAAAATGAAACATGTTGCTACTTACCTTATGGATTTTGCAATGTGTTGTAACAACCTAATATTTTAAAATTTTACAAAAATAAAATCAAATTTATCCTAATTATGCAATATTTCAAAAAATATATGCCAATTACCTATAGATTTGATAATTTTCAATATTTCAATGCAACAATCTTTCATAAAAATACAAAACTGAAGCAAAATAACAAGTTTCTTTAACATGCAGTAACAATTTTCTAGAATTTCAAATCAAATTGTAGCCAACATAAATAGATTGATACTATAGAGATAGAAACCTACATAGAATTTTACTAAGACACCCCTAGTAGGATAGGGATGACCAAGGGTGTCTAAATCCCTGATAGGTATTTAAAAAACTAAAAAACTGACTTTTTATTTTTCTATTCAATGTTATTGTCTCAGGTTGCAAATAGGTTGAACAATTTATATTTTTCAATATTTTTCTCAATTTAAGACAATGTACTTCAAATTGCAAGTGTACAACAAGGTTGAAAATGTTTTGACAAGTTTTGAATGAAAATTTTAGATCTAAAATGCAATAAATGATTGATTATAGGATGCCACAACCTAAAATGTTAATTTTGGTGAAACTTTGAAATCAAATAATGCAATATTTTTTCACTTTTTGAACTATATGAAAGATGCCTAAAAATATGCAATTATAAATTCCAATTCTAGGATTTGTAGTCACAAACAGATTGAGGAAATAAAGAAAAAAATATGTGAAAAGGTCTGTTAATGCACTTGTACAAGGATAGGGTCATCCTAGGGCATTTGAGTCCTTGTTTAGGGTTTTGAAAACTAAAAAATTGAATGTCTATGTTGGTGTTTAAGATTGTTGTTCATATCTGCAAATAGGTTTAACATTAACTATATTTCTAGAATTGCTCCAATGTACGACAATGTGATTCCAATGTTAGTATGCAGCAATAAAGGAAAATTTTGAATGCAATTTCTAGATCTTAATTATGCAACAATTGACTAAGTCTAAGATCCAAATTCTGAAATTGATGATTTGATGCAAACTTGAAACAAAATAATGTATTTTTTCACTTTTTAGGCTTAAATGAAAGATGCAATTTGAATATAATAAAATTTAACCACCTAATGAAAATAAATTAGATTTGAAGGTGATTGAAATAAACCCTAATGCGACTTATGATGCAATTTTTTTGAATTTTTATTCTTATATGATTTAAAAATGAAACCCTAAATGACAAATACAAACAATGCAATACAAAAACTAGATCGAGGGTTTGAAAGAATTCTAAATTTTAAAATTTTATGATTTAATACAATGGGTTAACCAAAATGAAGCATAGAAAAAGGGATTCTAGGTCCTAAATACAAAGAACCTAAGATGCAAGAGGCCTTTTTCCAAGTTTCATTAGGATGTAGATCAACAAGGTGATTAGATTGACTTACAACTATGAAGGTGATCCAATCAGACTTGGATCTACGTCTATTTGAGTATGGGAATGGATATTGGTTGGAATTGATTAACCTAATTAGACTATATGCCCTAATATGTAAAATGCAAGATCCTGACAATTGACAGAAGAAAATAGTAATTTGAAGGTAGATTTAGGAACTGCAGAGTGATATGTACCAACCTAGAAAAGCTTTTTTCAGTCACTGTAGGACACTATTTCCCAAGGGCATATGGGTCCCTAATAGATGGTCCTGCTGAAATTTTAGAGTCCTCTTGTGGAAGATCTAAGATTTTTGTTTCCACTTGTAGAGTTTTTGAAACACCATCAACTAATTTTGTAACTGAGTTTTTGTGGTTTGAAAAAATTTAGGGCTTTGAATGCAACAATGGAGAATTTTTCTTCAAAATTCCTTCAATCCTCTTTAAACTTGTAACCTACACATTCACAAAGAGGAGGAATATTGGGCCATTTTAGGGGCTTACCTTAGTCAAACCCTGTGTAAGTGTTTACACTTCCACAATGGCAATATCAATGATATGAATGATAATTGAAAGGAAGGAATGATGAAATCACAAAGTGCTACAACTCACCACCCTTCAATGGCTTCCTTGAAGTACTGAATTCATACACATCACCTCAAGGTCTTGGATCTTTCTTTTCTTGAATGCTTTGGAGACCTGAAACAAGGGTTAGCCTTCAAAAAGTCATGATAACATGAAGACATGAACTCACATACACTTTGACATGATTCTTGAATCTAGAATTGCTGCAAATACTCTAAAAGGTTTCTCTTGAATTTCTCTTGACAATAGTATTTTCTCCCCAATAGTACTTCTAGTTTCAAATGGTGAAATGACTAGTTATTTATAGGCATTTATTCTAATTTCTCAAAAATTAGATCTCGAAATCTGACATTTGAAATTTGAAATTTGAATGTTAAAATACCAACAAAAACATGTCCAAAAATGGGTCCTAGTTAAGAAGGGGGACCCATACACCCAAGGGCATATGGGTCCCAACCCAAATTTCTAGGACACTACATGTCGAAAATAATAGATGAGTTGGATGCATTTATTCAATGCTTGCAGTTAATTGAAAAACGATACAAATAGGCTTTGAAATACATAATTTTAGGATATTAGAGAATTAATTAGGTCCAATAATTTAGGGGGGGGCAAAAGATAATGTGAAATTTTCAAGGGTGACAATTTTCTACACTACACTAACATAGTATTGGAGCTTGTTAGTGTCTAGGGTAGTCACTAAATTATATAATTTATTTGATATATTTGCCTGTATTTTTTTTCTCAAAAGATAATTATTCTCTTCTCTTTCATTCTTGGATGATCCAGAGAAGCAAAATAATTTGACAATAAATTGAATATAAATCTTCAATATTTTATTTTTCCTTTCATGTTTTTGGTGTAGGTTATTTTTTATCACATTGTGTAGTATTTTGAGTTACACCATTGTTTCTAAGATGCTTGAGAAAATGAGCAAAGGATTTCATCACTCAAAAAGGATTTCAAAAGGCTAATTATCATATTAGATTTTGCATGTGGTTTCCAGATTGATTTTTGTAGTGGTAAAACTTTTGGGGCACCCTAGCCTAAATCCAACTATACCATTAGATTTAATGACATAAATAACCATAAGTCTAACTATAAAATTTTGTAATACACCCCAAAAAGAATTTTATTATAATTATGTAATAATAATGACACATAATGCATGCTATAAATATAAAAAAATCTTGATATCCAATAAAAAACTCCATAAATTCATAACACCACAAGTAGAACAAAATTTATAATGGATTAAGTACTACAACCTTCATCAATAATTACAATATAAGGTATGAGCCAGCCTACAAGATTTGCTAAATTGGTCTTATACAATAAAAAAAATACCAAGGTCTTCAACCTAAATCTATAAGTTAATCCATCTAGGCTCAAATTACCATCAGGGGAGGTATTAATTCTACACATTTAAGGAAATACCTTTCCTCCTCAACCATCAATACATTCTTGTTTATACCGAAACAAAACTTTTCATAATGAAATAACTGACATGGGATAGTGTGTTTTCCAACACTACAAACAATGTGAGCAAACTTTTCATTCTGTAGCCTTTAGATTGAGCCATATTTAAGCCATTATAGGTTGCAAACACTTTCACGAAGTGGTTTGTCTTGGTTCCCAAAGGAACCCAGACAAACCACTTCGCGGAAGCATTTGCAGCCTATCATGGCTTGAAGATGGCTCAGTATAAAGGCTATATAAAGGTGTAGCTTGAGGGAGACTCTTTAAATATTATCAAAAATCTGAAGAAGTCTTATGTCCCCTCATGGAGTGTTGAATCCCTTATTATGGATGCCATTGAAATTTTAAACTCTTTTGATGAGTTTTATATTTCTCATATTTTTTAGGGAAGGGAATGGTCTTGCGGATGTATTTTCTAACGTTGGTGTTAGCGGCTCTAGGATGTGGGATGTGGATGACCCCCTTCCCATTGAGGCTCTTGCTTGTCTTAACCATAATTACCAAAATTATTAAGTTGGATGGTAGATTCATCATGTTTTGGGCTAACATGACCCTGTTCACGTGGGTGATTATTGTTTGGAATGAAGGTGAGTTGGATTATAATTGAGCTTATGGTACTTTGAGTAATCTCCATATGGGGTGGTCTTTAAAGCTAATTATGACACTCTGCCACTATTTCGTTGTCACATGGATTGTGGGTATTTCATGACTTCCTTTCTCGAGGTTTCTCGTAATCTTTTGCAAAGTTCTCAAGATTCTGGATTTTTCTAAGTTTGTGATCATGGGCGGTGATCAAAACATGGTAGAGCCTTTCTCCTAGAACACCTTGAAAAATAATAATGAGGTGTGGTGAAGACTACATAAGGGTGGTCTTACTCCATACTTGGAGTGGCTCCATGGGAAGAACCTGCAAGCTACGACTTCATTTGTCAAAGGTTGGAATAACAGGGTTCGAAAATAGGGTGGAACAAAATTTGATGTCAATGAGGATTTCATTGCAAACATTACCCGTATTTTGTCAGAGTGTAAAAAGGTTTACAAAGATAAGAAGGAATCTAAAGTTGTTATGTAAATTTTCCTCAATGGGGATGAAGAACAAAAGCTCAAGCAGGCTAAGAGTGGAGGCTACCAATGGAGTTCCATCAAAGCCTTGTGGGGCAATGTTGTTGAGGAATTGATGAATTACATTAATTTAGAAGGTCAGCTCTCTGCTATTATTCAATATCATTTTTTTCTTTTGAATCATTTTCATCATAAGAAGAAAATATCCTTCCCTTTCTATCTTTTGGCTTGTATGGTTTGAAGGATCACAAAAGGAATCCTAAGAATATTGTGTTGCATGTTGGTTTGATTTTTCTAATTATAGATTATGTCAAGGCTTTTGTGGTCCCTAAGTAGCTTGTAATGGCTCCTAAAGGTAAGCAACAAAATCCAACCTTGGAATATGAGACTGTGTCGAAGGAAAAATTGGTGAATCTAAAAGTGAAAAAGAAGAAAGTGGTTTTGGATGAGGAGTCTAATTCGAATGAGGATGAGGATTATGTTCTTGATTCTCAAGCCTCTATGGAAGTGGTTTTGCAACCTCCTTCCCCGAGTAAGAGTAGTAAATATTTTTCAGGTCCTGACTCGAAGGATTATGAGACTTGTAGTGAGGAAGAGTTTGGTGAAAAAACTTGTAAAATTGGGCCTACCGCTCCCTCTACCATTTTGAAAGATTTAATGGAAACTATTGAAGATGTGACCCCGATGCCCCATTTTTTGGGGTCTAAGAGGAAGAAGGGTTTGAAGGAGGGTAGCAAAAAGAAAATGTCTATAAGGTCTAATAGCCCTATCTAGGAGGAGCATGTTGCTTCTCCTCTAAAAATTGGTGGCAGGTAGGAGGCTTTGGTTTCCCCTATTGTGGTTATGGAGAAGCAGATTAGAAGGAGGACAATGGTCGAGGAAATTATTAGCTCTCTTCACAAAATCCAAATGTCAGTGACTGGGGCTAAAGTTAAGGAGGTTTGTGAAAGTCAAGATAAGAATAGTATTTCGTAGGAGGGTGATGTGGAGGCTAGGGATGTATTTACCTTTGATCGGGAGGACTTGTCCAATGTTTTGGGTCTGGCTAAGGAGGGAACCATATCTCTGTTTAGATTATTCAAATGGGTTTTTCATGAGCTCAACATTACTAATGTGAGGGTTCAGGGCACTATGAGCAAAGTTGGGGACTCTTCACAGTCTTCTGTTCAGACTCAAATTCATGAGGTTTTTAATTCCTTGAAGATTGTTGTTATGGAAATGTTGAAGATGAAGCCGATTTTTGAACAAAGAATTTTGACCTTAGAAGAGCAGATGGAAAGGGTTAGCATCAAATTGGATAAGGTCGTTGAAGGGACCAAATTTTCTATGAGGTATGAGGTTAAGGGCCATTTTATTCTCAATGAGAAGGCCAAAAAATAGATGGAGGGAGACCCTGGTGAGAAAGATGTTGCTAGTGAAAGGCAGGTGGTGGAGGAAGGTTCAGTTGAAAAGGCTGCTAGTTCGTAGGATTTTTTGGTTAATGAGGTAAATATTTTGGGGACTGGTACTAGAACTCGCAATAAGACTAAGATGCAAGATGGGATTCTTTCCAAAGATATGTTTGAAGTCATGGATGTTCATCAAAAGACTATTTAGAGAAACATGGAAGCTGCAAATATTCTAAAGAATATGTAGTTTTTTTTTTTATTCCTTCTTTTTGGCTATTGTCTGGCTAATGTCTTGTTGTGTTTTGGTTGTTGAATTTTCATTTTAGTTATCTTTTGAATAACTTTCCTTTTTTGTAAAGTGTTTCGAGGCCCCTTCAAAACCTATTTACCTCTAATAAAAAACAATGTGAGCATTTTATTTGTTCCAATCGGATGACAAAAGTCAAATGGCATTTTTACTATACCAAAGAGTTCTTCTAAAATTTGAAAGTGAACTTCATTATATTCTTCCTCGTAATGAAACAAAATTGTTCATAATGAAATAACTAACATGGGACAATGTGTTTTACAACACTGCAAATAATGTGAGCATTTTATTTGTTCCAATCAGATGAAGAAATTGAAATGTCATTTTTACAACCCCAAAGAGTTGTTCTAAAATTTGAAAGTGGACTTCATTGCATTTTGGGAGCATATGAAACAAAAAATTTCCATGAGGAAATAACTAAGAGGAGATGGCATTTTTTCCAACGCTGCAAACTATGTGAGCATTTTATTTTTTCCAATTAGATGAAGAAATTCAAATTGCATTTTTACTGTACCAAAGATTTTTTATAAAATTTGAAAGTGGACTTCATTACATTCTCGATCGTAATGAAACAAAAATTTTAAGAATGAAATAACTGACATGCGACTATGTGTTTTCCAACACTGTAAATAATATGAGCATTTTATTCATTCCAATTAGATGAAGAAAGTGAAATTCCATTTTTACTATACCAAAGAGTTGTTCTAAAATTTTAAGGTGGACTTCATTACATTTTTGGAGCGTACAAAACAAAAACTTTTCATGATGAAATAACTAAGAGGAGATAGTTTGTTTTTCAACACTCTAAACAATGTGAGAATTTTATTTGTTCCAATCAGATGAAGAAAGTGAAATTCCATTTTTACTGTACCAAAGAGTTCTAAAATTTGAAAGTGGGCTTCATTACATTCTTGGTCATAATGAAAAAAAAAAATTTCATAATGAAATAACTAACATGGGATAGTGTGTTTTCCAACATTGCAAATAATGTGAGCATTTTATTTGTTCCAATCTAACAAGGAAAGTGAAATTCCATTTTTATTGTACCAAAGAGTTGTTCTAAAATTTGAAATTGGACTTCATTACATTCTTGGTTGTAACAAAATAAAAAAAATTATAACGAAATAACTGACAGGGGACAATTTGTTTTCCAACATTGCAAATAGTTACAAACATAGATACATGCATATACATACACATAACATTTACTGTTATACTCTATTGAATACCATGTATGAAATTAGTCTATTCAATGTCATTGACTGCTATATTCAATTTTTTTAGGTCAAATGATTTACATGTCAAATTTTTTATTTCATTTAAAATCAAGCTACCATAAACAATAACACTTCAGGTGACATTGCCTACAATTATTTCACATTATTTATAATGTAATTATATAAGGAAATGAAAGGTCTGATATGAAATGTATAACAACATAGTGTTCAAACATATGACAATAATATATGTCTACACCATAATTGTTCAATAGTCAAATGATGAAACCAATAATGCACGATGAGTATTGTCAACCTATCTCATTATCTCCTATGTTGCCTATCCTTTACAATTGAGGACATTCCTTCATAATATATAGAAAATTTCTTTGGGTTATTGTGTATTTCAAGAGGGGTGATTCCAATTCCATGAACCCTCATAGATGATGAATGTGAAACAATAGATTTCTAGAGAGGTTGTGCTTTGTCCTTCACACTTTGAACATGTTTATCCTATAAGAAACATTTTTAACAATTAACGTATGCATGGAAACACAAGGTAGTATGATATATACAACAATAAATCATTTATATGTACCTCTGAAAGAGAAGGCCTCAATTTGGAGAGCTTCCATATCACGAAGCCACCCACACATTCTTTGACAGTGTTTGTGAAAGCACCAAGATAAGGTAGTGTGCAATCACCATCAATGGCCTTAACAACGTTCACTCTCACACAACCTTGTGGGAGTCGAATGTTGTTGTAATGAGCATCTCTACTCACAACATTTACAATACCTTTTCCAACCAGTTTACGCCACCACCAAAGGTCAACATGACCATTGACCTTAAAAGTGATGCCCTTGGTATCTATCCTCTCCTCATCAACAAGATTTTTCTATAATGGAAATGTCATTAACATCAGTCATAATTCAAGACATTTAAAGGATTCATAAAAAAATTGAAACAAAAGCATGTAAGTGTTTTGCATCTATTACTGATATAGATGGCACACCAATGCTCTCCCCATCCCCATGTCCATCTTTATTACCATCCCCCCTTGTAGGCCAACGGTCTCCTCGTCCCCATGTCACTCTTTATTACCTTGTCCCACTTGTAGGCTAGTGCTCTCCCTATCCCCATGTCCATCTCTATTACCATCTCCCAGTTCCTTTGCAACCACATCGCCAATAAGGTCAAGGCCAACACTTCATTATTCATCCATTCCCTATATAATATGAATTGAAATGCCACATCAAATTCAAATGCATGCAACCGATTTATTGATATAATAAAAAAAAATTAAATAGAAGATTTTAAAATAACTGTTTATTCTAGTTTCTCCATGTCAACGAACCTTGAAAATTTTGATCGTGTACGCTCCTTCTTCTTAGTGTTAGATGACAAGTTGGGAGGAACAACATAATCTCGTGCTTTCATAAGAACTGCTTCGTCTTTCGAATCAACAGTACCATGCTCAAGGCTAGCACTTCATTGTTCATCTTTACCATGTAATAGCATGAATTGAAACGTCACGTCAAATTCACATGCACGCAACCAATTCATTGAAATAATCAAAATTAAAATTAAATAGAAGATTTTGAAATCACCATTTGTTCTAGTTTCTTCATGAGAGAGCACCTTGAAAATTTTGACCGTGTATTCTCCTTCTTCTTCTCAATGTTAGACGTTCGGTTGGGAGGAACAACGTCATCTTGTGCTATCATGGGGACTACTTCGTCTTCCAAATCAATAGTACCCTACCCGAGGCCAAAACTTCGTTGTTCATCCTTGCCTATAATAGCAAGAATTGAAACATCACATCAAATTCACATGCATGCAACTAATTCATTGAAATAATCAAAACAAACATTAAACATAATATTTTGAAATCATCATTTGTTCTTGTTTCTTCATGTGAGGGAACCTTGAAACTTTTGACTATGTATGCTCCTTCTTTTCAATGTTAGACACCGAGTTGGGAGGAACAACAAGATCATGTGCTTTCATGGGCACCTCTTCGTCTTCCAAATCAATAGTACCCTGATCAAGGCCAACACTTTGCTGTTCATTGTTGCCATATAATACTAGGAATTCAAACATCACATCAAATTCACATGCATGCAACCAAATAATTGAAATAATAAAATAACATCAAATATAAGATTTTGAAATCATTGTTTATTCTTGTTTCTTCATATGAGGGCACCTTGAAACTTTTGATCATGTATGCTCCTTCTTCTCAATGTTAGATTTTGGATTGAGAGGAACAACATCATCTGCGCTTTTTTGGGCACAACTTCCTCTCCCAAATGAACAATACTCTACTTGGGGCCAACAACCGCCTGTCGACCATCATCTTGTCATGTCGTGTAAGTTAGCATTAAGTGAACCTTATATGCATCAAAATAGAAAAAATGAACCAATCAAAATTCAAATTTAATTATTCAATTCCACATTACCATTCTGTCCTTTCTCTTTTTATCTCGTAAAAATAATACTCGTTTCCTTCTTTTCTCAGGTTGTTTTCCTCACTGTTGTATAACACCATTTACTACTTCACCTTGTCCTTTCCTTCCTTAGGAAGTAGACAAAATCTTTGTTTACCATAATTTATATGAACCCTTTTAATAACACGCTTTTGTTGGATATTATGTCGTAGCTTCAGTTGGTACTCCATATTATCCACCTTTTGAAGATAATTTTTCAATTTGTCAAGGGGAGGAGGGGGGTGGTTTGGTTCACCCCCTGACACACTTCAGCCATGATTTTGTGGCATGAGAATAGGATGGTGGTGATCTTGAATCCTATGCATGTTGAGCAATTTCCAATGATTAAATTATCTCATACATTGTTCTAAAATAAAGTAATATATGTATCTCAGATTCTTCATTTCTCTTCTGTATTCAGAAACAACCTACACAGAAAATTTAGAAAATAAAATAGCTTAATACATTTGATATTAAAATAAATTGAATTCACAACATATACACAGTCAAGCGATGCAATAATTGGGCTATTATATCTACCTTCCCATCCTCCACATCACCTCGTGCTTCATTCACACCCTCAAAATCCTTAGGGTCACCCTTTGCATTCTCTTCATCTTCATCGTGGACTATGGAAAGTGTGTGATCATCTCCTCAATTATCTACCTGAATCAAATAAATGATATACTATCAAAATCAACATATTCGTAATAGACATGAAATTTTCTAACTGAAATTGTATAGCATTCTAATTGACGCATTGGAAGTAAAGGGTAATTGGAAGTTCACAATAAACTATTGGAAACATCGTTGCCTCAACGTTCACTATTATCCTAAAATGAGGGGAAAGACATTGTACAACGGTTGTTGCCTCTTGATTAAAACATTTCCACTTTCTAGTCAACATCATAACTATTTGTCAGAGATTAAAATTAAACATTTGATTGCATCTTGTAATTAGTGGATCTTAACCGCATGTCTGTCGAACATGACCATCTCAAAGGAGATGCACCACTACACACCCTATTAGGTGTGTCAACCATGTCAACAACATTCGTCACTATATGAAGCACTTTCCATTTTAAAGTACACATCCTTGGCTTGCTATAAAATGTAAAATAGTTACAAGTGTTATAGATAGTTAAAGTTCCAAAATTTATTGCACCATCTACTATAAGAAAGCATATATTTTTTCAATCATAAGAGGAACTTGAAACACAATTTTTAGTTTACCTAAGATTTGTGATAAAATTTGAAGGTTCCTTTCATTACATTCTTTTTGTCTAAATAAAAACATATTGTCAAAAAAATCGCAAGTTGGAAAAGAGATGGTGTTATGAAACCTACAACCCACATAGTGTTGTAAAACCCTGTACACATAACAACCAAATTGGTTAGTCACCCCTCCGCTTGATTTTATTTCAATTATGTATCCCCCACATACAAAATGAAATAACTCGCAACCCACTATGTTTTCCAACCTGAAATTATTTTGTGCATTTATTTTTCAATCACAAGATACTAAATTGCAATTTTTACCGTAACTAACCATTGTGGTAAATTTTGAAGGTGTATTTCATTACATTCTAACTGTCTAAATAACAAAATATTTTCAAGACATTCATATTGTTTTGTGAAATTTTAGGTTGGAAAACACTGGGTGATATAAATCTTGCAACCCACATACTGTTCTAAAACCCTTTACAAGTAACAACCCAATTGATTAGCCATGCCTCACCTCAATTTGGTATGTTTTATGTTTTTCTTGAGCACCTTTGCTTTGTAGATAGCAAGATGTAATGAAATTGGAAAATACTGGGTGTTAAGAAACCTGCAACCCACATAGTGTTGTAAAACCCTCTACACATAACAACCCAATTGGTTAGTTACTCCTTAGATCGATTTGGTTAGTTTTATGTATCCCCCACCTGTAACTTCTCCCCGTGCTCTCAACCATTTAGATTTAAACATGCAGAATGAATCGACTTACAACCCACATTGTGTTTTCCAATCTGCAATTATTTTGTGCATTTCTTTGTTTCAATCATACAGAGAAATTCAAATCCAATTTATACTATAGCTAATAGTTGTTATATATTTTGAAGGTGAACTTCATTACATTCTTATTGTCTACAAAAAAGGCTTCCATGATGTTCATAATGTCAATAAAATTATACGTGGGGGATACATAAAAGTATTTGAATTCACCTGAGGTGTGACCAACCAATTGGGTTCTTATTGTGTAAGTAACCAAAATGTTGTCACTACATTCATACTATCTATGTGTGTTGGCCTTGTTGTTGCACCAAAATTTTGACCCGTCGATGCCTAATAATAGTGTCAGATAAGATCCATGGGAGGTGGTTAAATCATATTACAAATCATGTGGCCAGTGCTAACTGGGGTGTGGAAGCGTCGAGCTTCCAACAATCAGCCCCAGTGTGACCACGAGATTTGAACCTATGACCCAAATCTAATACAAATTATAATAAAATTGATCATGAGTGCACAACTTAACTTCAAGATCTATAGATGATACCACTGGAAAGCTCTTGAAAAAATCACATCAAATATGTAGCTTGTTTTCTCCTCTGACCTCTAGAAGTAACCTCTATAGAAACTTGACACCTTTGCATCTTTGGAGCATACCTTTCTCACATGCAAAAAATTCTCTTCTCTCTGTCATACATCAATGACACCTTTTGACATCATGGAGCTCAATGGATTAGATTCTAGAAGAGTTGGTGATGTATGATGAAGAGAAGAGCATGTTTTAAAAATATTGTAAAGTTTCTCCAAAGATGTCCAATTGTCATGAAATGTTGTCATATTTTTATAGAGGTCACTATAGAAACATGACAACATTTCATGAAAACTTTGCATCTTTGGAGTGTACCTTTCTCATTTGCAAAACATGCTCTTCTCTTCATCATACATCAATGACACCTTTTGACATCATGAAGCTCAGTGGATCAGATTCTGGAAGAGTTAGTGATGTATGATTGGGAGAAGAGCTTGCTTTGAAAATATTGTAAAGTTGCTCCAAAGATGCCCAATTGTCATGAAATTTTGTCATGTTTTTATAGAGGTTACTTCCATAGGTCAGAGGAGAAAACATGCTGCATATTTGATGTGGGTTTTTTGAGAGCTTTCTAGTGGTATCATCTGCAGATCTTGATGTCAAGTTGTGCACTCATGATCAGTTTTATTTTAATTGGTATCAAAGTCAAGTTGCGGGTTCAAATCCTGTGGTTGTGCTAGGGGGGATTGTTGGAAGCTCGGTGCTTCCACTCTCAATCAGAATTGACTATGTGATTCATGATATGGTTTAACGACCTCCTATGAATCATTTTTGACGCTTGTATGAGGAATTGACAAGTCAAAATTTTGGTGTAACAACAAGGCCAATAATGTGTAATTGCAGGTTGGAAAACACTAGGTGTTATGAAACTTGCAACCCAAATACTATTTTAAAATCCTTCAAAATTAACAACCCAATTCATTACTCATCCCTCGGGTGAATTTGGATAGTTTTATATATCCCCCGCTTGTAACTCCACCCAATGCTCTCAAACCTTCAGCTTTCAACATTTAGAATGAAAGAACTCACAACATAGAGTATTTTCCAACCTCCAATTATTTTGTGTAATATCATATTTGAACACATCTTCTAAAAAAAAATAGTTATTACAATTTAGAATGTAGGTCTTACTCATATCAGTCCACCTCCAATGCCTGCAGGTGCACAAAAATTAGTGAAAAGGATAGCTTCTCACAAAAGCCATCAAGATAGTGATTTTTATGGTTGAACTCCTACCATGACATCACAACTGGCAGAAGGCAGGAAAAATGATCTGTCACCACCGTTATCTCCTAACTTCTATTGTCATAATGTTTCCTCCTGTCTGCCAAATTTGTCACTTTTATCCCTCATCTTGGGAGGCCCCACACTATGTTGTACCATCATGTGGTGTATGTTTTTTTGTATTTTATGATACCTCTGACATGCATTCTTCTAGGGAGAATAGCCATGCCCAATTAAAAAAGGTGATCTCCCTATAAAACTATATGGCTTACACATGATAATGTATTGCCCTTTTCATGGATAAGACATGTCCGATTATGTTATTATGTCCAAGACATACATTTTTTCAGGGATAATAGCTTGATTTTACTATATTTTTTAGGGATATTAGCTTCTACCCATTGGACGAGGCTATTCTCCCTACAAAATGCATTTTAGATGCATTATAACCATCATCATGTTTTAAAAATCATAATTTGGAATGGAAAAAAGTGCAAAACATCACCACTTTCGACATTCACATTTTTAAGGTTATTGGGGAACGCGGAAGGGAGTTATAGGCGTTTGGAGGCCAAAGCAAATCGATCACTCTCCCTACTGAAACACATTTGACGCACATGCAACTTGCTATCAAGTATGTATATATGCCAAAAATAAGCCATTTTTCCATTTTGTCTAGGGACTTTGAAGAATTGAATGAATATTCATTGCAAAAATTAGTATTCATTGATAGGTTTCCAAGGGTTTTCCTTGATAAATATAACTTTCATGTGATATGCAGATTTCATTATGTGCTTTTTTGTGGAGGGTTTTGTAATTTTTCAATTTTAATGTTCAGTATAGAACTATCACAAATAAGGAAAACTGTCCAAATTGAGCTCATGTGTGAATAACCAATTTGGTTGTTATCTGTTTAGCTTTGAATGCCCTCATAGAGGTATGAGGTTTGAAAACTACACTTAATGGTATGGACCAAGCTTCGATGTAGACAGTTAAACCTGCACAACTTGTGTGATATAAAAATGCATTTTTCAACCTCCACATCACAACATACCCAAGCCCTTTTGGTTTTAAAGCCCTTATATGTAGGTGTGCATTACAAATAGAAAAAACACCAATTTCTTGCCATTACTGGCAATAATGAATAAACTTGTTGATAGTGGTGAACATTGTGTAGTGTAGGTTGGGAAATGCAATGTGTTTTGAAGTCTACCTTTACTTAGACCCAAGCTTTGTATTGAAATGTAGATATGCAAATAGATGGATGGGGTTCTATTTTATCAAATAACACATTTCTCATTAAAGGTGGAATCTATTAATCGTCAATACATAGTGTACTTCATATTACACACTTCATAGTGTTTTGTAAAAAATCATGTTGGAAAACCATAGGTGTTAAGAAACAAGAAACCCACATAGTGTTGTAAAACCCTCTGCAACCCAATTGGTTAGTAACCCTCACCTCGATTTGGGTGTTTTTCTCCTCCAAATCCCCCACATGTACTCCAACCTTCAACTTTCAACTTGCAGGCTGAAACATAGAGTGTTTTCTGCCTTCTTTCTCGAAACTGAAAATACACACGTCAGTCTGCCTCTAATTCCCACACCAGAAAAATATTTGAAAATGATAGCTTCTCGCGCAAGCCATGGGGCCCAATTTTATCAGTCAAAAAAGGTGGGAAACCGACTTGATGGTGTCGTTATCTCCTTGTTTCCATCGTTGTAACATTTACTCCCGTATGTTGATTTCACCACTTTTATCCCTCGTCCGATGGGCCCCGCACTACACCGTCTCATCATGTTATGTATATTTCTATGTATGTTTTTATGTATTTTTGTATGTACATAGGTGTATTTTTTTGGGAGATTATCTACATCTAGCATGGCATAAGCATCTCCACAATTGAAAACACATTGTGTTTCTAAAGCTCCAAAATGGGCAACAAGGAATACTCATATTTATAAAGAGGCTTCTACATTGCAAAACACATTCTATTTATAGTACTTTTGCATTGTGTTTACAAAACAACAATTCCATTACAAAATTTAGGAAGCCTAATGGAAATTTGTGTGTTATTGTGGCCTCACCTTTGTAGTTTGTATGGTATATTATACTAAGTAAAAACAATTACAATAACAATGTTCCTTAATCACAACCTTATGAAATCCAACTATCCAATGATGCTTCACAATTGAACAAAGGTACATGATTTAAATGGAGAAATACTCTACTATAAAATGATAAAATATTATGTTCTTTTATAAATATATCTGATCTAATTACCAAGGATCCAAAGGTTCTTGTTCTATTTTTGGGAGGTAAATCATACTGATGTAGTGTCGGAGAAATCATCCTAAAATTAGCACAAACCAATTATGAGGAGGATAATTAAAAGGATGCAATATCACCCTTCACTGATTCTTTAAGCATTTCCCATGTAACACTCACACTTCAAGGACGAGGAAACATGATTCACATAAAATTTTGGTATATAATACGCACACAATAATGTAACATTTATTTTATTTAAATTAAAATGCAAATTGTTTGCATTCCCCACACTAAGCATCTCATCTATAAATAAATCATAATTTCTAAATGAAAAATAAATTTTAGAAATTTAACTATCTAGTACACTTGCAATTCAAGCTATGACAACAAGAATCACCTGTATTTAGTGTAGAAGCTTCATGTCTCCTAAAGCGTCCTTCTCATTCCACCTGCCCTTGTTTTATTCAATTTTATTTTGTCACCTATATCAACCACCTGGAAGAAAGACAAGTGCTAGCAATATATTATATTGGCAAATTAAAGACATTTGGTGCTATAAATAATTCATTTTATCCTAAACTTCACCAATATTGAATAATATGTTGTGCCGACTGCAACATGCCAACTTTTACAAACACTAAACAAACGTATTAAACGATAAAATGGGAATTTAAATTCCAATTTAACCTATCACTAACAATAGTATATATATCATCAATTATATCTACCATTTTTCCATTTTTCTAGAACTATGAAGTACTAAACGTTCACTTGGATATGAAAAACTCATCTCTCCTGGCATATGAAAGAGGCCATAACTTGCATAATCAATAAGGGAACAGAAGACAAACAAGAAAGATGCCACGTACAAATATCAAACTTTTGTTTATATCATTACTTGTATAGACAACTGAAAAAATATAGATTATTGCAAGACACATTGGTTGCAAATCACAGTGTGCATCGGTTACGCAAGAATAAAGGTTATGAAATCAATGAAAACCTTGGTGATCACCTTGATTGAACAAAAATAACAGGTAATATCCTAACAAAATACACCTCCCATAGGTATGTAGCATACCAAAAAAGCATAAAAACATACATAACATGGTGGGATGGCATAGTGTGGGGCTTGCCAAGATAGGGGATAAAAGTGACGAAATCGACTGACGGGAGGAAACATTACAACGACGAAAGCGAGGAGATAATGACGTCGGATTGAGTTTCCCATGTTGCAAGCAGGAGTTTCACTATAAAACTTGCCATCCCAATGACTTGCACAATAAGGTATCCCTTTCTATGGATTTTGTGCACCCACGAGCATTGCAGGCTGATGTGAGTAAGACATGCATTGCAAATTATAATAAGTATTGTTTTTCGAGAACATGTGTTTAAATATGATAATGCACAAAATAATTGCAGGTTGGGAAACACTCTATGCTAGATGAGTTATTTCATTCTACATGCTCGAACCTAAAGGGTGAAGAGCACAAGAAGGATTTTTAGGTGGGGAATACACAAAACATGCCAAATTGAGGTGATAGATGGCTAAGCAATTGGGTTATTACTTGTAAAGGGTTTTATAATAGTATGTGGGTTGCAGGTTTTACAACACCTAGTGTTTTCCAATATGGTATTTTACAAAATAGTATGAATGTAATCAAAACATTTTCTAATTAACATAGTAACAACCCAATTGGTTTGTCATCCCTCAACTCAATTTGATTAGACACCTAGTGTTTTCCAACATGCAGTTATATATAGATAGTATGAACCTAATGAAGAAGTTTTCTTTAGTACACAATAAGAATGTAATGAAGACCACCTTCAAAATTTATGCAGACCACATTAAATGATATAGATAAAAGATAATGTATTGAGTGAAGAGATTTTCCATGTTGTTAAGAAGTTGAGGAAGGTGCCTATGCAGTATGCATAATGGGAAAATGGAAATGCAAAACTCAAGTAGTAGGTAGTAGAAAGTATGTAATAAAAAATGAATATGCTCAAAAAACACTTGAAAAGAAGCAAATCAAAGTGAATGAGATAGATAAGGTATTGACTGAAGAGACTGTTCCTGCTCTTGAGAAGTTGACGAAGGAGCATGTGCACTATGTGAAATGGAAAAATGGAAATGAAGAACTAGAGGCAACAGGTACTAGAATGCATGGAATGAAAAAGGAATCTTCTCTAAAAACACTTGAAAAGAAGCAAAGCAGAGTGAGTGAGATAAATAATGTATTGACTGAAGAGATCCTCCATGCTCTTGAGAAGTTGAGCAAGGTGCATGTGCAGTATATGCAAAGGGAAAATGGCAATGCACAAGTGGACAATTTGAAGAGCTTTTGTACTACACAAGAATTTGTGCAGGCAAAGAAAGTGAGAGATACTGCTATGGGTGGAGTTGAACAAGTAAATTCTATCATGAATAAATTCTACAACATAGCATATTTTCCACTATGAACTGTAATAACCACTTTATCTATTAGTTTTGAAGCTTCATAAGTGTCACTTGCCAGACTAATATCCTATAATTTTCCTACAACACATTGCAACAAAATTTTCTTGTCCATCAAACCTTTTCTCAAACTTCCCTAAGTTATTATCGATTTCAGAAAGAGTACATAGGAATTTGAATATTATTTCTCTTGAAGCAACTTCTAATGCATTCCACTCAATTCTCACCACACCTTGGCTAACTCTACTTTCCTCATTTCAACTGAAAGAGATAAAAGAGGAGTTAGCCAAAGTTTAGTGAACATTGATTCAAAATGCATTAAATGTTTTGCTTCATGAGAAAGATTATTCAAATTACTTTTGTACTCTCTTTGAAAAGGTTAATAATGTTAGGGAAGTTCTTGAAAAGGTTTTGATGGACAAGACAACTTTGGTGCAGTGTGCCACAAGAAAATTACAAGTTATTAGTTTGACAAAATTATCTGTAGACAACATGAGTCTAATGAAAACCTTTAGTTTTGTAGATATTAAGAATATAGTGAAGTTCATTCACATTCATAATTTAAAGCAACTCTTACTTACATAAGAGTTGCATTTCAATTTCCTCATATGATTTATAAATAAATGTAGAATATAGTTGTAGGTTGGAAAACACAATGTGGTTTTCCATTTATTTCATTCTGTGTGTTCGAAACACACCTATCTATAGACATTTTAACATAACACCCATCCCCCATTCCACTCTCCCAACAAAACACATTGATGGAAAAACTTGATAGACCGTACTGACGAACATTTAGGCACGTGCGAGGTGACTAACCAATTGGGTTGCTACATCTACAAGGTTTTACACCACTATGTGGGTTGCAGGTTTCATAATACCTAGTATTTTCCAATTTCATTACATTCTTACTATCTAATTCACAAAGGTTCTCAATAAAATTAAAAAACATACCAAATTGAGGTGAGGGGTGACTTAACAATTGGGTTGTTACTTGTAAAGGGTTTTAGAATATAGTATGTGATTTACAGGGTTTATAACACCTAGTGTTTTTCAACCTGAAATTTTATAGAACAATATGAATGTCTTGAAAAGCTTTTGTTATTTAGATAGTATGACTGTAATGAAAGGCAAATTGAAAATTTATAAGAAGTCTTATGCAGAGTAAAAATTGCGTTTCAATTTCTTAATATGATCCAAATATACATGCACATTATGATTGCAGGTTGGAAAACACAGTGGGAGGTGAGTACATAATTTATGAAACCTCCAACCCATAAAATATTGTAACTCTACACATTGAGGGAAAATGGAAACCCTTCTTTGCAACGAATAGTTGTTCAGTTCTTCAGATTTCCTAGGCAGAATGACAAAATGACATATATTTCTTGCAAATATACATACCTACTGGTTAGCTTCTCGCACTTGTCACATGTATTTTGGTAGGGAGAATGGTCGCTCTACTTCGGCCTTCGAACCCCTGCAACTCCCTTTTGAGCTTGCCAACAACCTTCAAAATGAGAATGTCGAAAATGGCAAAGTTATGGGCTTTATGTGGTTTTAAAAATATATCATTTCATTACAGAACCCACATTGTGTTTTCCAACCTAGTTATATATTTTGCATGGTTTCTAGCTTCTCTAAACGTTATTTAGTTATTTCACTCATATTTCCACAATGGGTTGTCAGTTATTTCATTTGACTTCCTCTAAAAGTTATGTGTTGTGAGAACATTAAAATGGAAAAATTAAAAAACCCTCAATACAAAAACAGCTCTGCATTTCAAATGAAAACCCGTTATTTTCTCATCAATGAAAACCCATCGTCGCAACAAAGAGTCATTCAATTCTTCACAGTTCGTAGGCAGAATGACAAATGACATATATTTCTGGTAGATATACATACTTGCTAGCTAGCTGCTTGTGCCTGTCAAATGTGTTTTGGTAGGGAGAGTGGCCGCTCTACTTCGGCCTCAACGCCTGCAACTCCCTTCTGTGCTCCCCAACAACCTCCAAAATATGAATGTTGAAAATGACAACGTTTTGGGCTTATTGTCCATTCCAAATTATGATTTTGAAAACCTGTCGACGCTGCCAAATTTTTCCGACAACAAAACAAGTGATGGCACTCCAAACGACAAGTGCCTAAACATCCTTTAGTGCAATTCGTCAAATGTTTCCATCGGTACCTTTTGTTGGAAGAGTGGCATGAGAGATGGGATATTATGTTATAATGTCTATACATAGATACGTTTTGTCACGAGATTAGCTTTCCCATAAACAACTTCTTATAATTGCTTTTTATTTCAGACCGTAATCCAATTTGAACTTTTAAAGCGTGAATATTTCCACACATTATCATGACATGGGAAGACACTCTCTGAAGTGACGCTAAGTTGGTAACATCGCGAACGGGGCAAAACTACACGTTTTTAAAAGAAGCCTGACGTCAGATCCAGCTGTAGACAACTGGATGGAAAAATGTCCACATGATTACTTGTAACCCTATCTGTGAATTGGCCAAACATTTAACAAAGAAACGAGAAGCCGAAAGGCATCATAAATTTTCACGTGCTTAAAACAGCTGTTTTCCTGCTGGTTATACAATGGATCTCTGCTCCGAGGCCCACTGCTCTTGGACCCACAGAACAACAAGTGCGGCGGCGGCTGAAATTTAGGCGCACAGAGTCATCCAGGTATGTCATCAACAACTGTCAAAATGTTTAATCTTGCTTCTGTCATCAAGCTTATAAATGGCCACCGATTAGGCATGAACACTACAGACCTTGCGCTGGTTCAGTATACTCTGTTTCTTGTTTGCTGTGGGGGAGGGGGAAAGCGTTGAAAGGGTTTCGATGACATTCATGTTATCTGATGTCCCTAGCTTAGCACCAAATCTGCGTTCCTGTGATGTCTTGCTTATCAAGATGTGGATAAATAGGGTTATGCGCAGAGAGGTGGATCAAAGCTTGAGATCAGGAAGGGGAGGCGTGGGAAAGATTGCACAAATCATTTTATATTTAATACGATTTGGCTGGGGGCAGTTTGTTGTGGGATTCGACCTTGGATGGCCGAACCCTGCTAGGGATTTGTATTTTTATCTGTGTGTGATTGCTGCGGAAAAGGCCTCTTTCGATTTAAATTTCTGGATGTTTGCAATGCAGTGCAGCGATGAAATGGAGAGAGCAGGGAGACTGAGTCCCGCCACAGTCCTCAGATTTGCGAGGAAGCCAAGCTGCAGAAGAAATGGTACACGGCTGCTGCAAATTTTGCGCGCAGGAGTGGATGGAACTCCGAGAAGAACACGCTTGGAGTGGTTGATTTTGGGGGAAAATTGACAAGGAGAGCAGTCAGTATTTGAGGTGTTATCGATGCATATGCGAGCTTTAATGGTTTGTGATGTCGACACATATTATACACATAATTTATGAAAATGTATTGCCAGGTAGAAGATTGATTTTGGGGAAAATCGACCAGTAGAGCAGTCAGTTTTTGAGGTGTTATCGATGCATATGAGAGCTGTAATGGTTTGTGATGTGAACACATATTATACATATAATTTATGAAGATGTATTGCCAGGTTTTTGAGAAATTATGGTGTCTATGTCTTTACAGATTTAGGGTTTTGAGATGTATTCTCAAGTTTTTGAGCTGCATATAATCTGAGATTCTGGTGTCTGTTTCCATACAGATTTTGGGCTTTCTTCTAGTGTGTAACGAATTATGTCTGATAATGGAGTATTACTTTTTACTGTTGACTCGTCTTCTGATTTCTCTGAATCTGATCACAGCATCCATGGTTGTAAAGTCTTTTATCCCCCTGATTTCTAAGCACAAAGTTTACAATAATAGAGACTGTATTTCCACAGTTCATTATAAAGATTGAGAGTGTTGTTTGGATTTAAATCTTAGATAATTTTTATCATTTGGATCATATTTTATAATTCATCATCAAAACAATATAGAATACCGAGATTGTTCATGTAAGATTTGTTAATGGATAAACTTTCTTAAAAATTTGACTCACCAATATGTTCTAAAATACCATATAAGATTGTGGAATGATATTAAGATCGACTCATAATTTTAATGACACGAGTAAACAATACTGGCAAAAACCAAACACTATTAAGATTGCAGAATGCAATGCAAACGCTATTCCAAAACACCAGATTTAATATAATGAAATCGATGAATACTCGAGAGTGAACTTGATGCGAGCATTTATGCGCAAGCAATATGGGACAAAGGAGATACTATACCTATATAGTACAAGTTTCCATTAGATTAAAAAAAACTATGACGACCTTTTTTAGATGCATATTACATACCAAAATAGATGTCTACTTATGTGCAAGGGAGATAACACTACCCAAGTAAGTTTGCTCTAGATTACATGCTAATGTAATAAAATAATAAATTAAATGCTAAGAAAATAAATATGTACCCACCTTTTAATGTGGACAAATAGTCAACATACCTAATTTCAAAGCCACATACCCAGCACTAATATCCTACTATCTATAGTAAAATTTACAAATTAAAAGTCAATAAAATCTTACACACAAGAAAGAAGATAATGTAGATATGTATTAAAAAAATACTACTTGTACCATTAGGAAGTGCAATATTTCTTTACATTGTATCTTTTAATATATTTTGCACCATTGGATTGTGGTATGGATGTGTTTTCCATGCTTGATGTCTTTCAACTATGATCCTCTATTTCTAAACCTTTGTCGAGCTCCTTTGCCACTCATGAACTTGTTTTCACTCACCTTCACTTCCTTTTATATATTTTTCTAACCCTCTTTTTGATGTCATGGTTTAAGTCATTGTTTGACCCTTTAAAACTACTTGTATATTTATTTTTAAATGTTAACTTACTTTGTATGCTAAGTACTAGTTAAAGTACACTATAATACATAGTGTACAATATATTCTAATTATTTTTTACTTTATAAGTAATTTTCTTTGTGGTACGGTTTCAGTCAAGATCCATTAAATTACTCATCTAATATTATTTGTAAACATTTTATCTTATTACACTGATTGATTATATATGGTCCATGCAATAAGGTTCCAACCATTACAATTTTAATTTTCCTTTTTATTAAACTTACCTTCATATAATAATAATGTATCTTTGACTTCCAATTGCTTAGTTTTAATGTTACAATCATGCATGTCTTTTTTCTCCTTTCTTGTGTTTTATTGTATATTGTAGTTAATTGGTTCTCACTCAATTTCTCCAATTCTATTCATTTCTTTGAGAGATTCTTCTTCATTCAACCTCATAGCTATTTTCAATCTTATATTAGGAAGTATATATTGAATTGGAAATATTACATACAATCCATAAATTAATTTAAATAGATAATAATTTACTAACCTTTTATAGGTTGTATAGTAGGCCTAGAGTACCATGGCTATATTTTGATCTAAGTCTAATGTTTGACCATTAAAAACATTTGAGAGTGCCATATCCAAAATCTTGTTGAATGATTCACTTGCTCTATGTTTTTTTGGATGGTAAGGTGTAATTCATCAGCAAAATAATGTAGAATATAAATATTGTTCTTGTATAAGATCTGTCAATGAGAAAACTTTCTTAGAATCTCGAGTCATCAACATGTTCCTAGTACTGTATAGGATTGTGGAATGATCCAAAGATCAAGTCCCATAATTTTAATGACATGAATTGTCACGTACTGATTTTTATCAATTATTTCAAATGCAAATATAAATTAGGAGATTTGCATGTTTATGTTAGATGATTACTAAAATTGAAATTAAAATTAGAATTAAAATTAATTGAAATTGGAATTGAAATTGAGATTGAAATTGAAATTGAGATTGAAATTGAGATTGAAATTGAGATTGAAATTTAAATGCAAATGAAATGATTTGAATTCATTATTATGAAATTCAGGGATTGTCATTGTTGATGAGAATTTGAGTGCAAGTGAATGCAAGAACAGGTGAACGAGAATGAAGGCGAGAACATTGTTCAGGTAGAGTTGATTTAGCCATTAGATGCTAATGAGGAAGATGGAATTTCACACACCATTTAATTAATTAAAACATAATTTGATGATTTTATGGTTATTATGGCTATGCTTTGTTTGAACGTAATTGCGAAAAAGAATATATTTGTTTTAAATGGCAATTTGATTGTTGTTGTGAGGAAATTGATTTTTATTCAAAGAATTACTTCTTTGTGTAAATATTGTATTATTAGTTGAAAATAATAATGCTTATTCTAAATTATTGGAATAAATTTTAAATTGTGAAAATGAACAAAATGTAAAAATTGTGTTATTGATTTAATTGTTATTTTCTCATTTAATAAATGAGAGAGAAAATATATGTTTAAATGGAAATTAGAAATAAATGAATTACGTTCATAATTGAAATTGAATGGAAAACAACAGTTAGCAATTAGAAAATAATCTCCTCTTAATAAATTTTGCATGCAATCAAAAATCAAACTTGGAGTTTGGCCATTTATTTTGGAGATCAAACACTGATTTGGGGGATCGAACTTTTCTAGAACTGCACTTTTTGCATGAATTAAAGAGGCAGGAAGAAATCCATTTTTGGGGGCAAAGCTTTGATGTTAACGGATTTTTGCATTCACTTATATGGGATGCGCAGTTACCAGAAGGGGGGAGCCTAACTGTTCAGACTTTATTTTTATTTAGAGGTTGCTAAAACTCCCTCATATGCGTGGGATGGGAGAGTGTTTGATTCTGATTTGTAAACTTTATGAAGGCATCCCCTCATACACAAGAAGGAGGAGATCACAAGGCGCGACAAAGAGAGGAGAAGGCGCGTGACAGACATGGAAGGAGAGGGAAGTGCGTAGGAAGGTGGAGTGAGGTGCGCATGAAGAGAGAGTGAAGAGAGGAAGCAATAGGGAGAGTTAGAAAGCTTCCTTACCTTGATGCACCCATGAGGAAAAGAGGTGCACGACCTGTATGGAGAAAGCTTAAAACAAAATTAATATATTCAATTTGAATCCTCCAACATATGTGTGCCAGGGAGAAGATAGAGGGCGTGCGACAGGGGAAGGAAGAGAGGACGCTGCCCAGAGGTAAGTCTTCACAAAATTAATATGAATTTTGTTCATCTCCCAGCACGTGAGAAGAAGGAGAACACAGCCAATGGGGAGGATAGAATTGGGAGAGCATTAATCTGCTATCCCTCACACTTGAGTGTAAGGAGATAGCACAAAACCAGCAGCAGTAGGAGAATAGAGGTGAAGGCTTGGATAGAAAGAAGATACAAAGCATAAAGGAAGTAAAGAAGAAAGGTGTGGAGATAGGAAGAAAGAGAGAATTCAGAACACGAAAATAAAAGAAGAGAATTTGGAAAGTAGACAAAGGGCAGAGAGAAAGAAATAATAGCTATAGGAGAAAATTTACAGAAAGACAAATATTCATTGCCAGATTTAGAGGACACTGAGCACTAGAATATTGTAAGGTAGATTTAAAGAAAGCATTATTTACCATGTTAACAATCTTAGTATGTTAAATTGAATCATTTTCTTTTATATATGTATTTAATCAAATGAAAACCTATTACTATTTTTGTCAAACTTAGAAAGAAGAATAAACACCAGACTGAAATATTATGGAGAAAAAAAGATAACTTGAACAGAAAATTGTTGAACAACTTGAACAGGAAACTATAAAAAGACAGTAAATTTATATATTTTTTTGTTAGGAAATTCTAATTTAGTAAATTGAAAAGATGCAAACAGAAAACAGTATGTTTTAGATCTATTAAGATTTAGAAAAGCTTCAAAATCAAAACATTCAGAGAGATAAATTTTCAAAACAAAAAGAACAGAAAAGATAGGGAAACTTTTGCGGAATTAAACAGCTGAGTGATCTTGGTTTTAAAAGGATAAGATTAAATGATTCTGTTTATTTAAATATGCTTGAAAAGTGAAGTGAAATATGATAATTACCTTGGAATGATATTAAATTGCTTCGAAACAGAAGAAAATGAGAGGGGTTTATGTTTTTAAAAGATAATATTTTAATGGAATATGAAAAACAGAAAAGAAAAGAAAGTAAAAATTAAAATATAATTACTTCGAAAGAAAACGAATTAGACAAAGATTAAATTGAAGTGTAGTTAAATTATATGACTAAATGAACTGAAAGAATGTGTGCTCATTTATTTGTTTCTTGTTTTATATGTACTTAGTTACATACTTGAGATACACCTTCTTTAATTTATTTATTTTAAACATGAACTTAATGTTATTTGTGATTTAAAACTATGAAATGACTGCAATAAAATTGTGTTTGCTTGAAAATAGAAGTGCAGTTCAAATGATAAGGGAAAGATTATTCTTTTATTTTGAATGGAACCATGCATGCTTGATAATTGAATGTGCATGTCATGTGTATGGAAAGTTACCTTTTGGGACGGATGCTAAATATGGGTTTATAAAGAGCGTAGTTTTTCTTTTCCAAAACTACTATTATTTGTCATGCATGACATTTTACTTGGTCAATTAACTTAAGGACCATTGAAATAGATGGAATATTTATAACTCTCTACCATATCCTAGTATCGAACTTGCTTGTTTCTTAAATGAATTAGAAAAATGAAAATGCTTGTGGAATTACTAGTTATACTAGGCATGCATCAGATTCCATCCTGCTTTTCGACTTCTTTTTGCTAAGCGATTCATGTAGGGTCGGGTATTCTTTGAATGAATAAAGAATTCCGGGGAAGCGTAAGCTTCGAGGTTGGGTGGAAAAAGCGCATGAACCTTGTTCTCCTCTTCATGTTTAAAGATTATCCATTGGATTGAAGAACAAAGGATGATTTCTTCATTTATGTATTATTTATATCTTGAATTATGTATTGTAAAGCTTAAGGCAACAAAATGCCTAAGTCTCGAATTGTAAACTTATGTTACAGATACTTATATATTATTATCAATGTCGTGTAAGATGACACGTGTAAGAATTTAACTGGAAGTATTATGAATCAATTTGTCAACTTTAAGTCGTTATTATGAAGTCGTTTGGATTTTATGAATTCTAATGAATGAAGTGTTGACTTTCTTTTGAATATAAATGAATTTATTTAAATTATTGTCGCTTCTTGAAATTTAAGAGTTTCACACTTTACATTTGGTATCCGAGCAACCAGGTTTTGCACTGCAACCTATGAGATCATTACACAATAATGCGTAAACCTTATCAGAAGATAAAGGTTGAAAATTTCTTGTGCCAAAATGGCAAGGGAAAAGAACTTAAGGAAGTGAAAAGGAAGATGTAAGAATTAGTAACTTGTGTAAATTGGGGCTAGTTAAAGATTCATCCCTGGAATCAGAATTCCTAAACCAACAACTTATGATAAAACCTAGAATTGCGAAAGAGTATGCAATCAGGTTATATAGGAAGGTTAGGAAGAATAACCCGTACATACATGACTCTAAGAAAAAGAGAATGAGTAGGAATGAGATAAATTGAATTGTAGCAACCTAAAATTGTAAACGAGTAAGGAACTCTTGGATTAGTGTAAACACTAGAATCTATGTATGCAAAGTCAATAGAATTTTAGATTGTTCCAAAGTAGGATACAAACGAAGGAAGTATCCTTAGGGTTGGGGAACTCATGACTTAAACTTTTGTGTTAAGATAAAGATCTTGTTAGAAAAGAGTTGGTACCGAGGAATTGAGAAAAGACTAGAATGGTTAGAAGAAACAATCAATGATATGAGAAAGGTTCCTCCAACCAAAATCATTTAGGTTATTGAAGTTTTTGGAATCAAACAACTTATGAATAATGGTTCCAAAAGGGAATAGGAATACAACATGGCTCTATGTGTCAGGACCCTATAAGTTGCAAAGAAAGCAACACTTTAAGTTAAGAAGTACATCAACAAAAGAGGTTAGTGAGTATGGATATTCCTCCATTAAAAAAGATATTAGAAAGAATATGGCAATGAAAGGTCAACAATAAGGAATGACAAACCTTTTCCAAGGAAATAATTAAATTACTAGAAGTTCAACGTGAGAAGAACGAAAGTTGCAAAAACACTAAGATGGGGGAAATGAAGAGAGTAGATTGACTCTAGCTAAGTACCCCACCCAGTAAAAATAAACTTGGTTATGACTTCTTTGCAAGTTATAAGGAAAATTATGTCATACATTTTATGCCCACAAGGAAAAAGGACAAATGGAAAGGTTAAGAACCATGACCTTCATGCTTTATGGTTATCTGATCTAAAGATCAAAGGATATTATTATCAATGCCTTAGAAAAGAATAGGCAAATAACTTGATTATGATAAGGAAGATCACTGTCTATGGATTGACAAGGAAAGATCTTAGAGACTCGTGATTGGAAGAAAGTGTCTCTATACTCCTATATACTTAATATAGAGAATTTAAATAACGATGTTATTTCTATGTGAAAAATAAAATAAGATGTGACGTTATGTGAACCACTCCAAAAATCTCTTATTGAGAATGATTAAATCACTTAAACACTACCTTACTCTTGAATGAAACCTTGTGTTAAAGATAACCTAATTAGGATAAGAAGTTTATTCAATGAAGAGAGAGATCTTATGATGAGACTAAAACCTATTACGTTGGATTAGATATTGGAATTACTCTTTAACACCTATAGGTAGGAATTAAAATTGAATGAGTTGTACATTGGGGCTTGAATATAGCCATATAAAGTGGAGAAATATATAAACAATCGGACTAGTCAACAATTAAGGATTCCATCCTAAGAATTGAAAGGGAATATTGGGTTTAAGATTTGCCCATGCGATTGAATATCATTGGAGTTAATGAAACTCTGTAAGGATAGAAGCGTAGGAGGGATGCCTAGTAAGTTAAAGGAAGTCGTATTATTGACAAGACTTTACTTTAAGTAGCTCTTATATTAGAAGAGAAACACTTTCAAAAGGAAGCATCAGTTGTCATGACAAAGCATCATAGAATGTTCACTAAGCAAGAAATGCTAAAAATCTTACGGAGAATAACATCATAATTGTTACTTGTGCTCAAAATGAAATATTGAAGTTGAGACTCTCTTATAATTAAGAAATTCATGGAGTTGAATTCTTATGCTTGATGATTACGTATGCAATTAAAGTGGTTATTATCTAGAGATCAACATGATTGAACGGGGATTAATATTAAAAAAATAGTATCAGATTAATCAAGGAAATTAGATTGAGTTAAAAGATGAATTGCATCTTTGAAAATAATCCAAGTACAAAAGAAAATCCAAGGTATGGATGTCTTGAGACAAATGGGAATTATCTCTGCAAAACCTATAACCATTTACAGGAAGAATAATAATGGTGTAAAATCAAATTAGGATATCACTTAGTCAAAGGATAGACTATTGTTGGATATAAAAGAACCTATATGTCCAAAATTTGGAAGATTCGAGAATGGAATGAGGAAAATAATGTCAGAGTTAGGACATCAGAATGACAAAAGGGAATTGTTGAATAAAGATCCACTATCATCTGGAAGAAGATAGAATAAGAAGCTACATGAAACGTAGCAAGGTAATATCTAGTATGCTAGGAAATGAAGACCGGAAGTCATCATTGGTAGGACATGTAATTCACTTGAGATTCTAGAAGGAAAATGGTAGAACACAAGACAAATTGATCTGTCTTTGATTAGTAGAATTAACATAATGTTCTAGTGGATGGACTCATCAAAGAAACCAACAGTTTTTAGAAACTTGACTTATAAGATTTTGATCCTAAATAATATATTGTGGGTAAGTAGTTGCTTAGTAAACCTGAAAGGTTATTTCAGTCTAGAAAATAATGATAGGGTTGTGTAAACCAAAATCATATCATGAGACATTCATTTGAATAAATGTGCAATATATTATTTTAGTCAAATAAGTAAAATGGTGGGCTAAATTTTGAATGTTTGTAAAATTCTAAAATTGATGTTTGGACTATTATATGGAAAGAAAGGAAACTCTAATAAAGCTGAAAAAGGCTTAGATATAAATGTCAAAAAGGAATAATAGAACGAAGTGATCGATGAAACTTAATTAATAATAAAGCTTAAGTGTGGAGCAGCATCAAAATTGACAAGTGTCTAGGAGCAAGGTTATGCTCGAGATAGACAAGTAATTAAGGTAAAGTACTTTATGGTAAGGATAATGAATGTGTAAGTGGCGGATGGACTTGGTTTATGAGTTGTCTAAAAGTGTAAGTACAAAGGAAAAGGATTGGACCCATGATGTAGTGTACAATACATCGACATTCCTCTTCCATTTGGGTTATACTAAGGATAAATTCATGGACCAATGAATTCTGATCACTAAGTATAGTTATTATTATATATTGGATATATTTATGGAATAAAGATTTTTGGGAGAGTATGTGTGAAGCATACGAGGTTTTCCGTATGTGATAGTAAGGACACTTGAAGCAAGGTCTAGAAAGGACAAGATTACTGCATGGTATGAATGTTTTGTAAATCTTATGTATTTTGGGAAATCATCAAAGTTGGCTCCGAGATTGTGGGACCCTTTGATGTACTGGAAGTCATTAATATAGTTTCTGATAGACTAGCGTTAACAATGATAGTACTGAGGATAGTGCTAAATGGGATGATTTTGAGAAGATTGACCGTCATTTTTCCTCATTTGTTTTCTTAGAGTAGTATTTTCTTAATGCATGAGATGCTTGATACTCTGGTTTTTGATTCACATGTTGTGAACTTGGATAACGTGGATGCTACTATGAATTGCTTATGCTTATGTTTTGAGAACTATGATGTTAGTATGATTGAGATACTATGCTTATTGATTGAATAGTAAGACATCGAGACGATGCCTCTTCCAAAAGGGGAAGGATGTCATGTACTAATTTTTATCAATTATTTCAAATGCAAATATAAATTAGGAGATTTGCATGTTTATATTAGATGATTACTAAAATTGAAATTGAAATTGGAATTGGAATTGAAATTGAGATTGAAATGCAAATGAAATGAAATGATTTGAATTCATTAATATGAAATTCGAGGATTGTCATTGTTGATGAGAATTTAAGTGCAAGTGAACGGAGGAATAGGTGAACGAGAATGAAGGCGAGAACATTGTTCAGGTAGAGTCGATTTAGCCATTAGATGTTAATGAGGATGATGGAATCTCACACACCACTTAATTAATTAAAACATAATTTGATGATTAAATGGTTATTATGGCTATGCTTTGTTTGAACGTAATTGCGAAAAAAATATATTTGTTTTATATGGAAATTTGATTATTGTTGTGAGGAAATTGATTTTATTCAAAGAATTAATTCTTTGTGTAAATATTGTATTATTAGTTGAAAATAATAATGCTTATTCTAAATTATTGGAATAAATTTTAAATTGTGAAAATGAACACAATGTAAAAATTGTGTTATTGATTTAATTGTTATTTTCTCATTTGATAAATGAGAGAGGAAATATATGTTTAAATGGAAATTAAAAATAAATGAATTACATTCATAATTGAAATTGAATGGAAAACAATAGTTATCAATTAGAAAACAATCTCCTCTCAATAAATTTTGCATGCAATCACAAATGAAACTTGGAGTTTGGCCATTTATTCTGGAGATCAAACACTGATTTGGGGGATCAAAATTTTCTAGAACTGCACTTTTTGCATTAATTAAAGAGGCAAGAAGAAATGTTTTTGGAGGCAGAGCTTTGATGTTAACAGAGTTTTGCATTCACTTATCTGGGATGCACAGTTACCAAAAGAGGGGAGCTTACGTGTTTAGAGTTTATTTTTATTTGGAGGTTGCTAAAACTCCCTCATACGCGTGGGAAGGGAGAGTGTTTGATTATGATTTGTAAAATTTATGAAGGCATGCCCTCATACGCAAGAAGGAGGAGATCACAGGGTGCGACAAAGAGAGGAGAAGGCACGTGAGAGACAGGGAAGGAGAGGGAAGTGCCTAGGAAGGTGGAGTGAGGTGCGCAGGAAGAGAGAGTGAAGAGAGGAAGCAATAGAGAGAGTTAGAAAGCTTCCTTACCTTGGTGCGCTCACGAGGAAAAGAGGTGCGCGAACTGTATGGAGAAAGCTTAAAACAAAATTAATATATTCAATTTTGAATCCTCCAACATACGCATGCCAGGGAGAAGATAGAGGGTGCACAACAGGAGAAGGGAGAGAGGACACTCCCCAGAGGTAAGTCTTCACAGAATTAATATGAATTTTTTTCATCTCCCAGTGCATGAGAAGAAGGAGAACGCAACCGGTGGGGAGGACAGAATTGGGAGAGCATTAATCTGCTATCCCTCAAACTTGAGTGTAAGGAGATAATACATAGCCAACAATAGTAGGAGAATAGAGGTGAAGGCTTGGATAGGAAGAAGATACAGAGCAAAAAGGAAGTAAAGAAGAAAGGTGTGGAGATAGGAAGAAAGAGAGAATTCAGAATAGGAAAATAAAAGAAGAGAACTTGGAAAGTAGATAGAGGGAAGAGAGAAAGAAAGAAAAACTAGAGGAGAAAATTGATAGAAAGACAAATATTCATTGCCAGATTTAGAGGACACTGAGCACCAAAATATTGTTAGGTAGATTTAAAGAAAGCATTATTTACCAAGTTAACAATCTTAGTATGTTAAATTGAATCATTTTCTTTTATTTATGTATTTAATCAAATGAAAACCTATTACTATTTTTGTCAAACTTAGAAAAGAAGAATAAACACTAGACTGAAATATTATGGAGAAAAAAGGATAACTTGAACAAAAAATTGTTGAACAACTTGAACAGGAAACTATAAAAAGACAGTAGATTTATATATTTTTTTGTTAGGAAATTCTAATTTAGTAAATTGAAAGGATTCAAATAGAAAATAGTATGTTTTAGATATATTAAGATTTAGAATATCTTCAAAATCAAACTATGAGAGAGATAAATTTTCAAAACAAAAGGAACAAAAAAGATAGGGAAACTTTTGCGAAATTAAATAGTTGAGTGATCTTGGTTTAAATAAGATTTAAAAGGATAAGATTAAATGATTATGTTTATTTAAATATTCTTGAAAAGTGAAGTGAAATATGATAGCTGAGTGATCTTGGTTTAAATAAGATTTAAAAGGATAAGATTAAATGATTATGTTTATTTAAATATTCTTGAAAAGTGAAGTGAAATATGATAATTACCTTGGAATGATATTAAATTGCTTCGAAACAGAAGAAAATGAGAGGGGTTTATGTTTTTAAAAGAATATTTTAATGGAATATGAAAAAGAAAAAAGAAAAGAAAGTAAAAATTAAAATATAATTACTTCAAAAGAAAATGAATTAGACAAAGATTATATTGAAGTGTAGCTAAATTATATGAGTAAATGAACCGAAAAAATGTGCGCTCATTTATTTGTTTCTTGTTTTATATGTACTTAGTTACATACTTGAGATACACCTTCTTTAGTTTATTTATTTTAAACATGAACTTAATGTTATTTGTGATTTAAATATATGAAATGACTGCAATAAAACTGCGTTTGCTTGAAAATAGAAGTGTAGTTCAAATGATAAGGGAAATATTATTTGTTTATTTTGAATGGAACCATGCATGCTTGATAATTGAATGTGCATGTCATGTGTATGGAAAGTTACCTTCCGAGACGGACGTCGAATATGGGTTTATAGAGAGCATAGTTTTGCTTTTCCAAAACTACTATTAATTGTTGTGCATGACATTTTACTTGGCCAAGTAACTTAAGGACCATTGAAATAGATGGAATATTTATAACTCTCTACCATATCATAGTATCAAACTTTCTTATTTCTTAAATGAATTAGAAAAATGATTCGTGCAGGGTCGGGTATTCTTTGAATGACTAAAAAATTCCGAGGAAGCGTAAGCTTCGAGGTTGGGCGAAAAAAGCGTCTGAACCTTGTTCTCGTCTTCATGTTTGAAGATTGTTCATTGGATTAAAGAACAAAGGATGATTTCTTCATTTATGTATTATTTATATCTTGAATTATGTATTGTAAAGCTTAAGGTGACAAAATGCCTAAGTCTCGAATTGTAAACTTATGTTACAAATAATTTTGTATTATTATCAATGTCGTGTAAGATGACACGTGAAATAATTTAATTAGAAGTATTATGAATCAATTTTTCGACTTTACGTCATTGTTATGAAGTCATTTGGATTTTATGAATTCTAATAAATGAAGTGTTGACTTTCTTTTGAATATAAATGAATTTATTTAAAGTATTTTCGCTTCTTGGAATTTAAGAGTTTCTCACTTTACATGAATAAACAACAATAGAAAAAACATAACACTATTAAGATTACAAAATGTAACGTGATTGCAATTTCAAAAAAAAATAATGCAATATAATGAAATGAATGAATACTCAAGAGTGATCTTGGGGTGAAAATTTATAGTGTATGCTACTAGTAGATGTAGATGTGCAACCCATGTGGGACAAAATAGATACTATACATTTATAGTACAAGTCTCCACTAGACTAAAAATATATGACCTTTTTAAAACATATAATGCATCCCTAAGTATAT